>NC_069426.1:19904340-19912908 GCF_026875155.1 Cherax quadricarinatus
AGCCCCGGGGTGTTGGGGGGGAAGTGGAAGATGTTTTGGGAATGGGAATTAAAAATTTGTTCTTAAATGCCCCCAAAAGAAAGAAAGGGTTTGGTAGGCCCCCCCCAAGGGGGTTTGGGGTGGGAAAAAAAAGGGGGAACTTTCCCTAAAATAATCTTTGAAGGGAATTTTGTAACAAAAACCCCTTTTTTTTAATTTTTAAAGAGGGGGAAGAGAATAAAACTAGGGTTGGGCCGGGAGAGGGGTGGGATTAAATTATGGGGAATCAAATACAAAATGGGAATGGCACAGTTGCTAGAATGGGAATGACAAGGGCAGAGAAGAGAGTGGTACCCACATAACCTCTGCAATTGCCAAAACCATCTTCTCATTGGCTGGAACCTGGGTACTGGTTGAACGACGGGGCCTCATCGTCAACCCTCAGTCACCTGGTTCGCTTGTTGGGGGAGATAGCCTGTAAATGAGGGTGTGTACATGCGCCGAATAAAGGTTACGTCCTCTTTGCATGCCACACCCCCACCCCAAGAAAGCTCAGGATTAGGCTCCCACCTCCCAGTGGTAACCGTGCCGCCATGGCACAAAAATAATGGGACTGCCTTTCCTCTCAACCATCCAACTCTTAGATAGAGCTCAGATTTTCTCGTAACAAAAAGCCAAACCCTAAACTCAGAGCGAGACAGCAGACAGTCAGGCTAGCTTAGGTCCAAGAGACGGGCGGACGGTAGCCCGCATCCCCTCACTAAAAAAAAAAAAAACCCACACCAGGGGATAAAAAAAAGAGCTTGGAAGGGGTTACCACAAGTAACCTAACACATCCTAACCTAATACATAATTATTATAAATAATATTGTTAGACTCTTGATGAAGAGTCTGCCAACATATTTTCTTTGCCGGCAATATGTACAATTTTCAATAAATAGGGTTGCAGTCTCAACGTCCATCTCATGAGCCTTGTGTTGTGGTTCTTCATGGTTTGGAAATATACTAGAGGATTGTGGTCACTGTAGACAGTGACCACCTGCGAAGTTTGTCCCACGTATACAACAAAGTGCTCCAAAGCCAGTACCAGCGCGAGAGCTTCTTTTTCAATGGTAGAGTAAGCCCTCTGATGCGGTGGAAACATGGCGGGAAAAGTAGGCTACAGGCTGCAACTCCTCTTTCCCCGTTTTGCAATAGTACTGCCCCAACCCCAGACTCACAAGCATCAACCTGTAATGAGAAAGGTTGGGAAATCTGGAGACAAAAGAATGGGTGCAGTAACAATAATCTTTTGCTTTATCAAAAACACTTTGACATTCTGGGGTCCAATTAAAGGGAACTTTAAAGACTGGTAAGGGGAGGTAAGAGGGGCTACAATGTCTGAAAAATTCTTACGAATCTTCTGTAAAATCCTATCATGCCTAGGAAACATTGAAGAGATTTCCTATCATGTGGAATGGGTAATCTTTAATGGCAAGAACTTTAGCAAGTTTAGGAGCAACTTTTTCACTACCTACTTAACGGCCTAAAAAAAGGGACAGTGGCCGGGCCCAAAAAGGAAGACTTTTTAAATTAACAGTTAAAGGGAAACCCTTTTGAAAGGTCCCCAAAAGAGGCTTAAGTCTAAATAGGTGTTGACCCCAAAGTTTTCAGACCCATAAAATATCATCCGGGTTTACGCTCCCGTCCCTTTCAAGCCCTTTAATACCCTGAGGGGATAAGTTTCTGGAATGAAGAGGGGGATTTTTTCTTTCAAAGGGGTAACTGTATTTTGAAATGCCCCCGGGAAATTACGAGGCCCAGAGATTTCCTTCGCCTTATCCGTCAAAGGAAACCTAAATGGGAACCCTTTAAAGGGGAGTTTCTAACTTGGACACAAAAGTAGCCTTACCCCCAAAGCCCGATTACTTTCACCCAAGAGGGGAAAGGGGGGAAAGATCTGTGATTGTAAACCTCATTCTGTACACATACGAAAACCCCCCATCACCCTTTTTTAAAAAGGTTTGCACAGTAAAACCCCCATGGCTAGATGATTCCTCCACAAACCCCATGTTTAAAACAGAAATTTATTTCCCTGCTGAAGTGGGCCTTGCTTTTCAGGATTAGCTCTGTGGGGGGAGAGATTGATGGTTTGGTTTCCCACGTCTACATCATGAAAAACCCCTAAGTCATTTTTTCGGCACATCCGAAAAAACCATTATTCCAGGGGTTTAATCCCCCTTGGGTGGGGAAGGGCGGGGTTTAAAAACCTTTTTTCTGAGTTTAGATAGACCCCCCAAATTAAAGGGTGGGGGGCCCTTGTGGGAGGGGGCCCAAAAGTTTGAAAATTTTTAAAAAATTTTTTTAGGAAATTGGGATTGAAAATTTCAATGTTAAGGGGAAAGGGCCGGTCGTTATAATTTTATTATAAAAAAATTTTAAGATTTATAAAAATTTTTAATTTCATATCGGGGACAAACCCCATATTTCCCCCTTCTTTTTAAATTTTTTCCCCAATTTTGGGAGGGCCCCCCCCCTAAATTTTACCCCTTTAAAGGGTTTGTGGCCAGGTAAAAGTTCCGGGCCCCCCAAAACCCCCTTTTTTCCCCTGGTTTGGAAGGAGGGGGAATTGGGCTTTTCGGGCATACCCTGTTTCATCTTTTTTTTGAGTTTCCCCTTTTTGGTTACCCTTTGGGGCTAACTAGGGTGCAAACCTGAAACCTTTAAAAGAGGGGGTTGTAGAGTGTTTGGAGCTAACGTTTCCCCCCATCCACCCTTCCTTGAGCCCCCGGGAAGAGGCCCTCGTACATTGTCCCCAAAGTTTCAGCTAAAACCCGGCTTTTGCCCCCCTGGGACTCTTTCACTGTTTCTCGCACTGAGAACAGAAAAAAAAGGTTTAGTGATTCTTTTCCCAGTCTGTAGGAAAAATGCATGAAAAAAATTTCTCATCATGGTTTTAAAGTTTTGTGAAATTTTTCCCAAAGGGGCGCCTTGGGACTGAAGATGATAGGCAGGGGGAAAGTTGTGGATTATCCCAAAACCCTATTTAAAGGCACCCCAAAAAATGCTTTGGCATTAAGTTAGTCCTTTGACCCACTTTGAAATTTTGGGGGAAAGGGCCAAAAAAAAGGGAAAAAATTAGTACTGCGATGGGAATTGCTTCAGGGTATTAGTTATCTATCCAAAAATGGAAAATAAATAATGTTTTCCCCGCTTTAAATTAGGTAGGGGGAAACCTACCCCAATTAAAATTAAATCTGAAAAAGGTTTTCTTTTTCAGCAGGTTAGGTTGAAAAAGGTGCGGGTTTTAAGGGGGAAATGCCCAGGGTTTCCCTTTTGCGGGAAATTCTCGGCAACCCCGGATTGTTTCTTCACACCCCTGCTTTAATTTTGGCCACAAAAATTCTTTGTAATTCTATTTTAATTTTTTTGTAATTCCTAAGTGACCTGTTTAATGAATTTATTAGAGCAATTTTTCAATTTTTGAGGTCAAAACTTTTTTGGGAACTACAAACCGTCGACAATTGCCGGCCCTTATCTCCGTCCCAGTCCCCGTGCAGATAAAAATAGTCGTTTTTAAGTTCAAAATTTTGCCCGGGTTGATCCAAAGAGGTTTTTCCCCATGGCTCCCTGAAAAGCAAAATTTAAAGAAGGGTTCCTTTCGTTGTTCCTCCCGGAAGGACAGCCCTCGGGATGGAAAAAAGAGATATCTGGCAACCCTGCACCTTGGAATAGGAAGGCTTGACTGGGTCTGTTCATTGGGTCTACGAGGCTCTTGGCCAGTTTTCCCCGTTTAAAAAAATGTGGCTATTCCGAGATCGGAGTCGTCCCAAAGGGTAGGTCAACTTCTCGCCCGACAACCTTGGGATGTTGCCCGAAGTTATGGGGAAACCCAACCCGGGAAAAAAATTAAACATTATGGGGTTTAGAAAAATAAACTAGTAGTGGTTAAAAAATTTTTATCCCGTAATAACATGGCATTTTTTATGGGGAAACCTTCGGATACACCCACAGTCAAGTACCCCGTGGGAATATTTTCATGTACATAAATTTTATGCAAAGGGGGCAGAATATATAGTCCCCCAAATGCTTCCCAAAAAAACGAGGGAAATTTAAGGAAATGTTCTTTGGGAAAAGGGGTTTAAAATTTTTCCCCCTCTTATAAATGAGGGAAATTGCTCCCGTAAACTCTAAAAAGGTTTTACTTCAGTTTTTTTGGAGTTTTCCTGAAGGGAAAAAAGGACTCGACAGTAGTAAGGGGTTTCCCTCCCCTTTTTTTATTCTTTTTAAGGACATGTTTTCTAGGGTTTTTAGAGGGGTTTCCCCAAATTTGGGTTTGGGGTTTTTTGGGGGGGAGTTGGGACGGTGGCCTATTGGTTACACAAGTAGCAGACGACGGTTTTTTCCTTTAAAATCCCCTGTGACGGGTTTCAACTGGTGGCGCTCGGCTGGTTCTCTCTGGATCTGTTGTTCCCCCTTAAAGCCTATGTTGAGTAGTTTGTCTTTGTGGAAAAATTGGAAAATTAAAAAACGGGCTCACCCGGTGACTTAGTTGGTGAGTAGGCGTTCTCTCGGCTGGCACTTCATTCTCCAAGGCTGACGGTCTTCTCTCCCCAAACCCCAAGGGTTTTTGAAAAAAAGAGGGCGGACCGCTGGACAAGGGGCGGTTGTTTCAAAGGTATCAGCCCCAAACCCGGGGAGCCTCCCAAAGCAGTGGTTAAAATCAGATCCTGCAAAAAGACTCGAACCCCTGGTCCCAAGGGCTCCAGAGGTTGGTCAATCAGGAAAAAGCTGCACAAGGGCACCGGAAAAGGGGCAACACCACTTTTTTTTTACCAAACTGGTAAAAAACTTTTGGGCTGCTGTCGCACAAAAAAAAACCGGGGAATTGACCAAGATGTGTCTGCCTAAATTAAAAAAAATTCCGGGTACTTAGCTGGGATACAAGTATATCCTCCCCAAAATGTGTCTTACTACTTTGTTATCGGAAAAAATCCCGGGTTTTATTTAAACCCGGGCCCTAAATTCCTGGGCCTTTCCAAAAAAATGCTGTGTGAACCAAAGATGCCCCCAAAGCTGTTCCGGCCCCTCAAGGCTCGAGCCCGATTTTCGAAAAAAAACTTAAAAAATTTTTCTGTTTCGGCCTCATTGAAGCGGGGGGGGAAAAAGCTGTACTTTTTTCGGTTTAAAAAAAAAAACATTTACAGAATGCGGGGAAAAATGCCTCCTTTTTTTTCCCCATCAAATTTTTTCTTTTGCAAAAGCTCTTGTTCCCCAGTCGTCAAGATTTTATTTTTTTCCCGCTCAAGTGCCAAAAGCCGGGTGATTCACCTCGGAAAAACCCTGCTGCACTATACTGTTGATTTTGCTCCGTTGATATATCTTTTTCCTCTGCGGAAATAGGAGTTTTTTCCCTTTGCTCCCGTTTGAGGGGAGGAAGTCTGGGTGTGCCCTTCTTCTTCTCGAAGTTTGTCAGTGATCAGTGAACGCAGGTTTTCGCAGCTGTGGGGGGGCGTGCGTAATCAATTTCCAATGGAACGAGGGAATTTGCCAAAAAAAAGCTGTAGGGGCCAAATTTTGGGAGGTTAAACAGGGTATATCCAACACCAGAGGTCTGGCTTTTCTTGGTGGCTCCCCAAAGTAAAGTTATTTGCTATGCCCCGGACGAATCAAAAATACCCCAAAAAAAAAGTTATTTGCAGAACAGCTTAGTATGACAGTACGATTTTCAGAATACGGATCAAGGAGGGGTGCGCAAAAGCAAAGCTGACTGCCCAAAACCCTTTACACCCAACAGGCTAGTAGCGGGAAAGTTGAAACGATCACACAATTTGCAAGGCTTTACCCCTAGCAAAACAACTGACCCCCGCAAAGTTTTTTTAAAGCGTTGGCTAAAACTAAATGCAAAGCCGACACAAAAATCACTCTTGTTCCACCAAAATTGGGCAGAGCGAAGCCAGCACACCGAACAATTTGTAGCGAGCTGGCGAAAGATCACAAAAAGCAAAATGACTTTGCAAAGCCCAAACCGGGCACGCAAAGTTTGTAAAACGTTTGGCCCAAAAACTAAAATTTTCCAAAAGCCATACAGCAAAGCTAACAATGTTCCTGCTTCCCCGCTTCATCCCAGATTCAAAACCCTGTCCCTTTTGTCCAAACTCCAGTCTCGGGGAAAGGTTTCCATATTTCAAAACCCGGGGTCCAAAAAGGCCCGTTATCCTAGGGGTAAATGGGCAAAAATAACACAGCAGAAAACTTTTGACTTATTTTACCCTTCATCAATTTAGAACAGAAGTATGTACACTATATACATATGTACGAATAGGTATTGGGCACTCACGGTAAGCAAGGCAGAAGAAAACCCACTAGAGAGAGACCGCCCTTCAACCAGTCTAAAATGGGAATGAAAAGGGGAGAAGGGAGTGGTATCATTTAAACCTCTGCGATCCCAAAAACCATTTCTCATTGGTGGAACCTGGGTACGGGTTTGAACGACGGGGCCCCCATTGTCAACCTCAGTCACCGGTTTTGTGGTTGGGGGGGACAGCCTGTAAAGGGGTGTGTATGTGCGCCGAATAAAATTTGTATTTTTGATGCCAAATGATGTACTGTACTTATGGGAGATTTTTAAAGAAAATTGCAAAGGTTATTGGATGAGTTTGGGGAGTGTGCGTAAAAGGTAGAAAAATTTAAAATGAACTATAAAGATAAGGGGATGAGGGGACAAATGATTTAGATAAAGAAAAAAATTGGGTACAATTTTTGGGGGGAGGATATGGAAAAAAGTGAATGTTTTTGATACTTGGGAGTTGAGTGTCGACGGAGGATTTATGAAGGATGAGGTTAATCATAGAATTGATGAGGAAAAAAAGGTGAGTGGTGCGTTGAGGTATATGTGGAGACAAAAAACAAAAGAAGGGAATGTATGAAAGTATAGTAGTACCAACACTCTTATATGGGTGTGAAGCTTGGGTTGTGAATGCAGCAGCGAGGAGGCGGTTGAAGGCAGTGGAGATGTCCTGTCTAAGGGCTATGTGTGGTGTAAATATTATGCAGAAAATCTGGAGTGTGGAAATTAGGAGAAGGTGTGGAGTTAATAAAAGTATTAGTCAGAGGACTGAAGAGGGGCTGGTGAGGTGGTTTGGTCATTTAGAGAGAATGGATCAAAGTAAAATGACATGGAGAGCATTTAAATCTGTAGGGGAAGGAAGGCGGGGTAGGGGTCGTCCTCGAAAAGTTTGGAAGGAAGGGGTAAGGGAGGTTTTGTGGGCGAGGGGCTTGGACTTCCAGCAGGCGTGCATGAGCGTGTTTGCTAGGAGCGAATGGAGACGAATGGTATTTGGGACCTGACGATCTGTTGGAGTGTGAGCAAGGTAATATTTAGTGAAGGGATTCAGGGAAATCAGTTATTTTTATATAGCCGGACTTGAGTCCTGGAGGGGTTTCGGGATATTAGCAGTCTGGAGGGATAAGTTGTGTATCTTTATATGTATAAGCTTCTAAACTGTTGTGTTCTGAGCACCTCTGCAAAAGCAGTGATTATGTGTGAGTGAGGTGAAAGTGTTGAACGATGATGAAAGTATTTTCTTTTTGGGGATTTTTTTTCTTTTTGGGTGACCCTGCCTCGGTGGGGAGACGGCCGACTATATATATATTATTATATATAATATATTATTATTTTATATATATATATAATATTAATATATAAATATATATATTATATATATATACATATATATTTATATATAATATATATATATATATATATTTATATATTATATATATTATATATATTAATATATTTTATATATCACAAAGTGCTTGAGTCTGCCCAGGTTGACTTATTTCCTATAGATGTGCACCTTCATATGATAAAACCCTATACTGCACGAATATGACAGTATTCTGAGGCAGATTTTTACAAAAGTACTTAAACCCTTTCTCTAGAAGACGGGCAGTGGAACCAAGCTACACTTCCAATCAGACTAGGAGGCATTGGTGTCCGCAAGTCGTCACAGATTGCGTTACCTGCTTTTCTGTCCTCGTGTATTGCATCCAGAGAGCTTGTAGCAGCGATTCCCCCTGAACATTTAGGTACAAGATTGGAGTCCAGGACCAAAAATTCATTGACGGAGCAATGATCTGGGATAATATAACGGGCTCTGAAACCAGACCTGCTCCCCCCAACAACTACAAACAATCGCACTGGGGTGGTCCATTAGTGGAAAATATAGCCTCAACAATTGCTTCAGAGTGTGTCAGGGAAGGACAGAGCCCGCCTCTGGCAGTGAGAAACCCCCTCATGCTGGGGACTTTCTGTTGGCTTTCCAACTCCAGCTTTGGCACACGCCTCGCCACAGACCATCCGCATCGGTGTTGCCCTTCGACTTGCCGCCCCTATTTTTGCCGAACACAGGTGTATTTGTGGCAGTGAAGCAGCAGACCCATTCTGGGGACCATGGTTTGTGTGCCGTAAATCCGATGGAAAGATTGCAAAGGGCATGAGGAGGTTAACAACTTATTCAAGAGGAGCCCACACATGGATGCCAGCAGTAAGGGCCACCCCAACTAAAATTTTCACAAATCCCTTATCCCCTCACCCACGAAAAA
>NC_069426.1:19913408-19970908 GCF_026875155.1 Cherax quadricarinatus
AGGTAAGGTTTAGGTTAGGATAATTTTAGGTTAGGTTGGGTTTAAGGTTAGGTTAAGTTAGGAAAAGTTAGGTTAGGTTAGGTTAGGTTCGGTTGGTTTGCTAGGTTAGGTTTAGGTTAGGATTAGGTTAGGTAGGTTAGGATAGGTTAGGCTAGGTTAGGAAAGGTTAGGATAGGTTAGGTTAAGTTAGGTTAAGTTAGGTTAGTTAGGTTAGGTTAGGTTAGGATAGGTTAGGTTAGGTTAGCTTAGGTTAGTTAAGATAGGTTAGGGTTAGGATAAGTTAGGTTGGGTTTTAGGCTAGGATAGGTTAGGTTAGGCTAGGTTAGGATAGGTTAGGTTAGGTTAAGTTAGGTTAGGTTAGGTTAGGTTAGGTTAGGTTAGGTTAGGTTAGGATAGGATAGGATAAGGTTAGGTTAAGGTTAGGTTAGGAAAGGGTTAGGTTAGGTTAGGTTTAGGTTAGGTTGGGTTTAGGTTAGGTTAGGCTAGGTTCGGTTCGGTTAGGTTAGGTTGTGTGTGGTGTGTGTGTGTGTTGTGTGGTGTGTGTGTGTGTGTGTGTGTGTGTGTGTGTTGTGTGTGATGTGTGTGTGTTGGGTGGTTATAGAATTTGTGAATATCTTGGTTACATTGAATTTTTTTTTTTTATTTTTATTTAAAACCAATACAGTTTAACATAAAAATAAAGGAAACAGTATGGAACCTAATCAAATTAAACTGACAAACGGAATGTACCTACATGCTCGCAAGATGTTACAACAACAACTTACATCAAGAACATAACTAAAAAACATAAAAACATGTCACAGGTTCATAAATTTTACATACAAAACCTTGCATTATATAAATTGTACATATAAATGACATCTGACAAAGGTTCAATACACTTGAAATAAAATATACAAAGAAGTTATATCAGTTAAATCCCATCCTTCACATTAATCTAAAAACCAAAACCTAACATTATAATCATACTAGAAAATCTACATACTTATCCCTAACAATACAGCCGAACATATCCCAACATACAAATAAACAGACAAAGAATACAGCTTAGAACACAATAACTGAAGCTCTATACTGTTACAATAAACCCATAAAACAAATTTCAGACACAAATGGAACTACGTCACTAAACTGTCACTAGATATGTCTGAAATCCCATACAGACTAAAACTTAACATCAAGAACTTGCATGAACACCAAACGGTATCAGGGTACAGACCATAATTATAAACTTTAAAAAGAATCAATCATGCATATATAAATTATTACATAACGTCTGACCCATGACAAAGGCTCAATACAATAAAAAGGAATATTTATATATATACCATACACACCCACACCCAATCCACACACACCCAACATACACACAAAAATTTGCAACAAAATCCATTAATCAGATGCACTGTATGCACAATGCCAAACAGTATATAAGTATATCTCATCGTGCAAAAACCCAGCACGTAAATAAATACAAACAAAACACACTTCATGTCGCAAAGAACTTATTACTCATGAATCATGTTATTACAAGACAGATACACATCATAATTATACATAAAAAATCTACTATATTATACCTACATTCTGAAAAGTGTTATATCTACCATAACGAGACCTTGAATCTCTACACCCCACACTTGGATGCCATAAAGTCCCAATGAAAACAAGGAAACCTTTCCCAAAACCCCACATTCACAACACCTCACGACCCCCTTCCCCAGGGAGGCGAGCTCGCTGTTGCCCCCTGACTCCCCCCAAACCTATGAAAACCCCTTCACTCACTCTTTTCCAATCACAGATTTATGAGAATCCCTAACGTTAGCATTCTATACCCTCTGAGAAAGCCTGATCCCCCCTCCTCCCATACAAATCTCTGTTACAAACACCTCGTACGGTAGAACGTTACCGCAAGAACCTTCCTTCTCTCCTCACTATCCCCTCTCCCCCTCATTCACCCACAAACATATATATAAAATTTCTCCCAATGATATAATCTAAAGCTGTTATGACACCCTCATCTAACCCACCCATATCTAGACTTAGAGCACGCAAAAACCGACACCCCACGGCCCCCCCCCCTCTGTACCAACCTACTTAACCAGCACCTGACCTCCTCTACCCTTCACAAAAGTAAACTACATGGAATGCAGTCTCATACCCCTCCCAGATCCCACACCCCCCACCCTCTACAACCTGTCTGTTTCGTAATATCTCACCAACGGAAGGATCCCATGCAGAAAACGAAACATCACCTCACGCGCCCGAGGTTTTAATTTTCAATTTACTAAATCAAAACCCAAATACTCTTCCACGCATACATGGGGAACAAACCCTCAACGGGGGACAAGCCACTCCCTACAAGTAACCTCACAAAACCCTTATACGACCTTTCTCAGTTCCCTAACCAGCATCACAAGCCCTCAAAACTATTTCACTTTCCCCTCAACTCCATTCCTCGATACCACATACCCACCGTCGTGTATCCTTCCCAAACGCCCTGCGTTCACACCCTCACGCAACACTTCCCATTTAAAAAAACACACATTTAGCCCTCCGTCTCAAATCCAACAACCCCAACCCACCCTGACTTACAGGTAACATTACAACCTCCCTCCTTAACCAATCACAACGTTGAACCCCAAAAAAATTTGTACACCCGTCTTAGTACCCCCGCAATCGCTGTCCCTGTAATTGGGAACACAGCTGCAACATCCCAAAACCCTTACTATACAATAGAATTTCACGACTATACTTTCGCTGTATCAGAGTTAGGTGCTGGGTCTCAGAACACCTATCCGCCCCACGATCCTTTCCAATAACCTATCTGAATTTTCCTCCTGCGCTGAAAACCATGTCATCCCTATAAATAATACCAAAAATCTTTAAAGAAAACCGCCCATTCTTTAAAAAACATTACATCTCCCCCCCACACCCCCCACCCAAAAACCCCAACCCCATGCACCTTGACTTCGCACATTTACCTGCATACCCGTGGCATTTCCCAAAATAATTGCACCACCTCGTCCAACACTCCCATTGACATCCCTGCACGAATGAGAACAGTGGTGTCGTCAACATATCCAATTAACCCCGGCCAGGCCCTCCCACCCCCATACTTCCCTCACATGGCGTACATAATCTACGGTCAACCATTCTATAAAAGGGGTCCTGGAAACACGCAAACAAATATTTGGGACATGGGCATCCCTGCTAAGGCCTCTTCCCATTGAAATTTTCCCCTCCCCACACAACCCATTAATCTGTATCCTCATTTCGCCCCTTATACAACGTATTTACCCACTCGACTATTTCCTCCCCAAAACCCTGTCTCCTAAGTATAACCTGCAAAGCACCCCTTTCCACTCTATCATATGCTCCCTGCCATTCCAGAGCCAACAAAGCCGCCCCTCCACCCCCACCCTTAGCTTCCACAAAACTTCTCAGTATCCCATGTCAATTGTGAGTTCATTACCTTTGTAAATTGTGAGTTCATTACCTCTGTAACTTGCTCAGCTATCAAACTTTGGAGTCCAGTCCCGGGAAACCATTATGTACCTCGTAATCTTTTGACTACCGCCCACAGGATGGGTATGGGGTGCATAATAAACATATTAAACTAACTAACTTCAATCATCGACCTTCCCGGCAACCCGAACTGAGATTTTGACACCCCCCTCTCCACTACACATTGAACCTATTACCTAAAATTTTTTGCAAACACCTTATAGTCTGCACACATCAGTGATATGGCTCGGTACTCCCGAAGGGTGGGCTGCCCCTTGACCTTCGGGAACCAAACATTTACAACTGCAGTTTCCTGCTTCTCCCCCAACTTACCCTTCTCCTTATACTATTAAATAACCTAACTATAAATTCCTTTATCAACGCCCAATGTTGTAAATAAAATTCTACCGGGACCATCAATACCGGGAGCTTTCCCCTTCCTCATTCCCCTTAAACGCATTTCTCTATTTCCTCTGCCGTAATCGTCCCCCCCTAAAGCCTTTCGATCACTATTTCCTAAATTACACGTCACATACGTACACACCCTTGTCCAATGGCCCGTCACCCCCCCCCCCCCGTTTTCCCGTACTTCTCGTACCAAGCCTCTGCATACGCACACATCCCCTTCGTGGTTCGTATCTCCTGCCCACTCTATAATTCCCAACCATCTCCGTTACCTCTAAACATGGTAATAGCCGTCAGCGCCTGCCTTTGCTTTTGTTGCCGCAAAATACACGCTGACGGCTTGTCGCCCAAAGCACTTCCTCCCCCCCTGCCTGCATTTCCTTACAGCTTGAAACCCTTTCATTTTGCAAACCCTCAACCTCCCCTTTATTTCAGCTATTTCATCCATAGGAAAAAATTTTTCCCACCCACCCCCTCCCATCGCAACCTCTTTAAACCCATCCTCTAAATAGTTAGCCAGTCCATATTTTAAATTATTAATACGTTTTCCTTCTCTCACATAAAACTTTCTAACCTTTCCTTTGCGACAACCCACCATGTCACAATGTCATCCACTCCCTGTTCTTCCACACTAAGCTCCCTCCATAGGACTGAGAACCCCTCCAACCCCTCCTCATCACCTAACACCCTTATATTTAATTTCCCAAAAACTTCTATATATTTCCCCGAGCGTCCCCCACCCAACCTCCACCACCACTGCCCTATGATCTGACATTGTAGCCTCAATAGTACTGAAAGATTTCACGTCCACACCCCGGAAAGGTAAAACTCTATCTAGTCTCGCAGCATAACCACTCCTAACAAAGTATATTCAGTCTCCCACACCGCTCCCCCAAAGGCATCACGTAACCTAACATCCCTTAATAAATCCCTAAGAGCCACAGACATATATCCAGCCCCTCTTGGGTCCAAATCAGCCCCCCCTGATTACACTATTCCAGTCCCCACCAACTATCGCCACCTCTGGCAAATGCACTTAAGAAAAAAACAAGATCCTCACACACAAAATCATTCTTTTCCTGTATGTTATTTTTTGGGCCGGCGCATACACACTCACAAAAGACACACCTTACCCATCCACCACCCAATCCACACGCAACACCCTCCCTCCCCCTCCTCCCTCGCTTCTCTGCAAAAAAAACGGGCTCGTCTCCCTTATTAAAATTCCCACACCACCTTTTTGACGGGAAGATGGCAGGGTAACTACTCGAAATCCTGCCACCTCCAACAAACCCCCCCCTCTTTGAAATTGTGCTCCTGCAGGAACACAACATCCACTCTAGATTTATTCAGAAAATTACGAAACCAATCTCTCTTCATAAACCCCTACATAACCCATTAACATTTACAGACATACACCTAAGGCCTATTAAAGTTCCACCCCTGCTTCCTCTCATCACTCTTTACAACTCCAGAGCTTGAATTTACGTTTGACACCTTCAGAGTGCTCTCTTTCCCTCCCTCTTTCCGGTGGCCCTATCATGGCTTACCACCACCTACACCACTACCTGCACACTTCACCTCAGTCTGTTTCCCAGGCCTTTGTGCAGGCGTAAGGACGTCATCAGAATCTGATGTAGCCGCCCTCTTTTCTCGTGAAAAGTCATGTACACATATCTTGGTCAGATGTTACCTCTCGATGAACCTCCACCTCCACCTGAGAATGGTTTAATTTAGTCAATGGACGACTCCAAACCACCATCACGTCCCAAATTATCATTTCTCAGACTTTCTGGAAGCGACGATTCTCCAATGACACCAGCTCAGATGTAACGTCCCTCTCTGGGGGGTGACAAACGTCTTCAACACCTCCACCAATTCCTCCTCAATCTCAAGAATCTTCTCTTTTACTTGCTGCTCCTCCTTTTCCACAGGAGACACACCTGATCAGCAGTTGGGGGCGGGACTCCAACTCACCACCAGTCCTGTGTGCCCGATCCACTATCTCGCTCCACAAAACACCACGCCCTCCATCGAGTTTGTTCCTCACCTGCCACCTTTGAAGCAGGGGCTGCGACGTCCACCACAGGTCCAGGCACATGTCTTCGCTTGTCAAAGGTCGCCGCTATGTGATCATACTCACCACTAGGCGGGATGTACGTCGTTGTCCTGGGTACATTACCATTACCTGCGTCCTGAAATTTGTAGGTACACATAGGATGGTATTTGGTGCCTCAAAGTCATTTTGAGGTTTAAAGAACCCTCTGGAAAACCAGCATAGGCTCCTGCCCCCCACATACCATGTTGAGCATAATGACCCTCCCATACTTCTCAAAAACTTTCCTTATATCTCCTCGTCCGCCTCAAAGGGAAAAGTTGCGTAACTTGATCCACGTATAATACCGTGAAACATCTATCATTCTTACAAATGACAGCTGGTGTGACGTTTAAGACTCACGTCCTGAAACCTGGTGATTAACGTTTATAAACCGTTGCTGATAGCAGTTTGACGAAAATGCGTTGTCCTCCGTTCAATGCTACACCCTACAAGTCACTATTTTTGTACTCCATAAGTCTCCCGTATGATCTTTGGCAATAAGACTTGCGCAGAACTGGTTTGTTATCGTTCCTTTAAGTAGCTCGATGCCTACAGTATTTATCCTTCGTCTCAGACTAACCGCCATCTTGACGATCACAGTGCACCTAAGTTGTTTTGCCGAGGTGTTTACAGCACCCCTTCACACCACTGCAGCCAGGTAAATGACAAGGGCGCTCGCCTACACACAGCAGAGGGGTGCAGAGCACTACCGCACACCACCGTGGTCAGGGAGCGAATCCTGGTTACATTGAATTTTAGTGGATTTGAGATGGGTGATGAGATGCATTTTTGGATGTGAAAAAGTGATTTTGTGTTTGTTCGGAAGAGGTGTGATGGGAAACGTGTGAGTGGATGTGAAGAAAAAGCGGGTAAGATGTGAGAGGGGTATGGGGAGGGTTTGTATTAGAAATTTAATGAAATATGGGGAGATTTTACTGAAAATAAAAAGGGAATGTGTGAATTTTAAAAAGAAATTATAGAATTGAAAAGTTAAGATAAATTGGGAAAAAAATGGAAGGTGTTGAAACATCTCGCAATAGTTTTGGGGAGTGAGATAGTTGATGCGAGTATAATATCAATTTATGTGGATACAAGGATATGGGTATGGAGAGGAATTTTATTAGAATTTTTTGTAATGTAAAGAGGAATGTGCATTAAATTAAAAATTCAGTAAAAAGAAGGGGGAAAAAAATGTGAATAAATTGGTAATTGATGAGGGTTGTGAGTAATGTAGTCGAACTAGAGTTGCTGAAAAGTGTTTATAAGTGGTTGTGGTGACTTTTTCTGTGAAATAGTTAAAACGAGAAAAAAGTCTAGACTTGTGTTGTATTTTGTTTAAGAAATTGTGGGTTGTGGGAAGTGGGGGTTGTGGGATGTGGGTGTTGTTTGGGTTGTGGGCGTTGTTGTCGAACTAGAGATATCGAGAAGTGGTTATAAGTTGTGGGTTGTTGTGCATTTTTCTGATGAAATTAGTTAAAACGAGAAAAAATTGTGGGTTGTTGGTGATGTGGGTTTTTGGGTGATGTGGGTGTTGTGGGTTTGTGGGGGATTTTGGTGGTGTTTTGAGTGTATTCGTGGTGTATTTGGGAGTACTCAAATGGTGTTTTTGGAAGTGATTCAGTGTTGTTTGGGAAAAAGTTCAAAAAGGGGTTTTTGAAGGTGTTCAAATGATGTTGCAAGAGTACTTATGAAGGTGTTTCGGGAGTAATCAGAGGTGATTTTGGGGGTGTTCGATTTATGTTTTTGGAGTATTCAAAGGCAATTGATGGTGTTTTTTTTTTGGTGATGTTCAAAGTAAAGTGTTTGAGTTAGTTTTTGTGATACTGTTGTAAAAATCTGGAGACTGAGGGTGGAGTATGCGGGGATGAGTTGTAATTTAATGAAATGTGTAAGTGCAGATAAATTAGAGCTGTCAAATCTTATTGGAAGTATTCAAAATGATATTTTGGAAGTGTTTCAGTGTTGTTTGGAAATGTTCAAAGGTATTTTTTGTGAGTATTCAAATGATTTATGAGAGTGTTTTTGAAGGTGTTCAAAGTGAGGTGTGTGTGCGTATTAACTTCGTAATATGTAAAATTGTGACTAGTGAATTTATCGAAAAGTGGTTATAAGTGTTGTGGTGACTTTTTCTGATGAAATAGTTAAAACGAGAAAAATTGTTGGTTATGAGTGAAAATTGTGAGGTGTTGGTGGGAGTGTGAGGGTTTGGGAGGGTGGAGAGAAGGAAGGTTACTTCGTCGGGAGTGACCTGAGATGAAATAGTTAAAACGAGAAAAATGTCTAGACTTGTGTTGTAAAGAAATTGTGGATTGTTGTGGGTATTAAAGAAAAAAATGTGAAATTATTTGGATTATCCTGGGTTAAGAGTGAAAATGTTTTCCCTATGTTGTATATGAAATGTGTAATACTGAGATGGGGGAGTCGACAAGATTCAGCCTGTGTGCGGGGTCATCACGTGACGTCACTGACATAGGGGGAAGTCGACAAGATTGAGCCTGTATGTGTGAGGGCATCATGTGACGTCACTGACATAGGGGGAAGTCGACAAGATTCAGCTTGTATGTGTGTGTGTGTGACGTCACTGACCGCCGAGTAAACACCCTTTTTAGTTCATTTAACTTAATGAGAGGAATACTGACGTCACACTTGTTTAGATCTGTAGTAAGAGAGAGCACCATGCCCCCCCATAGGAGGAGTTCATTTGAATGCTTACCCCCAGAGGGGGGGAAATCCAAAAACTTGATCCGAGGAGATGGAGACTTTGATTTCGAGAAAAACTTGATCCAAGGAATTGGAGTCTTTGTATTATCGAGAAAAAAAAATTGGGATGCAAGTGGGAGTTCATTTTGAATGCTTATACCCAGAGGGGAAATCCAAAAAAACTCGATCCAAGGAGATGGAGGAGAAAAACTTGATCCAAGGAATTGGAGTCTTTGTATTATCGAGAAAACTTGATCCGAGGAATTGGAGTCTTTGTATTATCGAGAAAAAATTTGGGGTGAGGGTGAAAGTGGGAGGGGGAACCTCAAAACTTTGATTCGAGGAGAGCACAAGAAAATTAAAAAAAAATTCGAAAAAAATCGGAAAAAATTTCAGGGCGCGAGGGGCGGGCGCGAAGGGCGCGACGGGCGGCGCGGCGAGGGTGGTGGGGTCGGCGCGACGGTCGGGGGCGCGGGGGGCGCGGGTGGGGGTCGTGGGCGGGGGGTCGTGGGCGGGGTCGTGGGTGGGGGTCGTGGGCGGGGGTCGTGGGCGGGGGGTCGTGGGCGGGGTCGTGGGCGGGGCTCGTGGGGGGGGTCATGGACGGGCGCGGGTGGGGGTCATGGGTGAGGTCGTCTCGAGGGCGAGGGGGTCTCGAGGGCGAGGTGGTCTCGAGGGGGAGGTGGTCTCGAGGGCGAGGTCAAGGTCATTAGCACATAGGTGTGAAAAGGAGACCGCTCAGAGGAGGGACCGCTCTGTAGAAATCTAACACTACTATATATATATATATATATATTATATATATATATATATATTATATATATATATATATATATATATATATATATATATATATATATATTGCACCAAAGTAGCTTAGCAACCTAGCCTAGCCTTGGTAATTTTGATTTAACATTACCTAGCTTAATACTTCTAAATTATCTTGGGTCAGCCTGATTTCAATTACCATTACTTTGAGTAAATGAAGTGTGATGATTTTGATATATTCATTCACACTGGTTTCCGTAATAATGAATTTAGTCTCGATAATGTATGTATTGATGTATGAATATGCATATGTATGTATGAGTGTATATAGGTATGTATATAAGTATGTATGTAAATATGTATACATGTATATGCTCAAGTGGCATTCTCCTATGGGAAAAATAAGAGAAGATGTGAACCACTACAGGCGAAGGCGACGACTCACAGAGATCCTGAGAAGGGCCGGGATATCTGGAATACGGAAGGAAGCACTGGCTAGAAAACTAGAAAATAATGAACTTAAGTTAATGAAATCATAAGGGACCTAGGAAACACAGACAGAACTTGATGAAGTAAATGAAATTGAAAAAAAAAAAACTAAAATATTTCTTTTCATATGCTAAATCTAGGAAAAAAAACATATTCAGCATTGGGCCCTGTTTAAACGAGATGGACTTACCTTGATAACAGTAAAGAAACGAGATACTGAAGCCCCCTTACATTTAGTGAGCCGTTAATGAGACTAAGAATCAACAATCCGAATTATTTTTTTCATGACCAAGACCCAAATTTAGTTAATATTTCCAGAAAATCTAATATAACATTAACACCACTAGACTCTGAAAAAAAAACACTGCATGCCCATGTACTCAACCCCAGGTCCAAACTCATGGAACTCAGTGTTCATCAAGTACTGCAAGAAACCTCTTTCATGTGCCTTATGCTGTGGAGAGGGAGCCTAGACACGGGGTCGTCACTAAAAACAATAGATATAGCACACTCTCCACTCTAGAAAGGTGGCAGTAGAGCAAATACAAAGAATTATAGACAGATAGTACTAACGTACCATTTCATAAAAATCTTCGAAAGAGTTGTTAGAAGCAAGACTGCCTGCCACTTGGATACCCAACAATTACACAACCCAGGGCAACATGGGATTAGAGTAGGTCTCTCTTCCCTCTCACAACTACTGGGCCATTATAACATGGTCTTCGATGCACTGGAGGACAAACAAAATGCAGATGTAGAATACACAGAGTTTGCGAAAGCCTTGGACAAGAGTGATCATGGTGTAATAGCACACAAAATGCGTGATAAAGGAATTACGAGAAAAGTAGGTAGATGGATCTTTAATTTTTTTAAACAACAAAACACAAAGAGTAATAGTAAACAGAGTTAAGACAGACGCAGCTTCGGTGTAATGCTTTGTTCCACTAGATACAGTATTCATTCCCATTTTTTTCCCCTTATCCACACATCTGACAAAGACAGAGATGTAAACCGTACCACTGTGTCTTCCGTTGCTGGCAATGCTAGAATTTTCATGAGAGTGTAATCTATTGAGGACACTGCAGATCTCCAAGAGGATATAAACAAATCCTCAAAATGGGCCACAGAAAACAATATAGAGCTCACTGAAGACAAATTTCAATTACTCCGCTTTGGAAAACCTGAGGAAACCCAGGCTAGATTGGTGTATGAAACAAATTCTAACCACAAATTAGAGTTGAAAAATAATGTAAAGGACTTGAGAGTGTAATGTGAGAGGATCTCACTTTAAAAGATCACAAGAATATCATTATCACTCTTGTTAGGAAATGATAGCGTGGATAATGAGAACTACCAAAACAAGAAATGCCAAGAAAATGATGATTCCCTTTAATTTACTTGTTTTCTCTAGGCTGAAGAACTGCTGTACACTAACGTCCCTTTTCCAGGCAGCGAAATTACAGATCTGGAGAATATTTAGAGAACTTTCAGTACATGTATATATAGTCAAGCGCCTAAAGTAACTGGGACCATTTGAAGTCCCTGGGCATGCACTCTTTGGAATGCAGGCGAGAAAGATACATCATAATTTACACCTGAAACATCCTAGAAGTACTGGTCCCAAATCTGCACACAGAATCACTCTTTATGAAAGCAAAAGACTTGGCAGGAGGTGCAACATGCTCCTCCTGACACAATAAGTGTCAGGGGTTCAGGACTGTTCACCTGCATCCCAGCATATATAAGGGTGATTACCTATAGATCTCTCGCTATCTTCAAGAGGAAGCTGAACAGACACCTGAAGTCAGTACCTGACCAGCCGGACTATGGTTAGTACGATGGATTGCGCGCAGCCAACAGCAACAGCCTGGTTGATCAGGCCCGGATCTATCGCATGGAACGGGCCGCAGGGGGCGCTGACCCCTAGCACACCTTTCAGGTAGGCAGGTATGTATGTAAGAAAATATGTATATAAGAACTGCACTGGCCGAGACTCGAAGTCTCGAGTCTGTCAAAATTCGAGACGCCCTAAACCACTGAACCACCAGTGTCACACACAACAGGTGCCTAGCAGCACTAGACATGTCGCTCCTGTTGAGGACACACACTTGTTTGTGGCAAGCTAAGGACTAATTTCATTCTCCTCTCGTTTGGAATGGCAGTTACACAAGCACTTTACACATTAATGCATCCACGTGATTGCAAATATGTAAAAATACCACAATAAAAATAGGAAATAAAACCTAGGAGATTTCATGTGCTTACACACATTTCTTCAAAGGATTAGGAAGAAGAGGCAAGAATAGCATATTTTAAACATTAAACACTTAAGTGACACCTCACTCATATAAGGTGAAAACGCCTCACGCAAACCTGTCCTCCGCATACATTTGTCCCACATTATGTTAAACTGTTCATCTGACAAAGAACACACTACATTTTTAGTGAAAAATATTTTTACCTTTAACATTATGAACAATATTTTGAACTATAAAACTGTCAAATATATAGATACCAGAACTGAATTTTGAAATATGCTTATGCATCATGCTTAATAAGAGATGATTCCACAATATTTCGTTGAACTGTAGTATTACAGAGAAGAAATTCAAGTATGAGATACAATGGCTTGTATCTCATACATGAATGAACAAAGAGCATGATTCTTCTCCAATAGATATTGCATAATTATGTTGTTTAACTCTGGTCTCAAGTGATTTGCCAATTTGTCCTAAATATAAGGTATCACATCTTTTACGAAGGATGGCGTATACACAACCCTGAGATTCCTCGGGAGAATTTTTAATTAATTTTGTTTTAAGGTCTTAAAAATATTTAGAGACAACTTCAACATTAAAATAATCAAGAGCTTTTTGAGAAATGAAAAGAATTTCATTATATGCTTAAACGAACAAATTCTCAAACTTATACTTGGTATTAGGCTCTGTCTTGTATACTTTTTTTTTTAGTTTTATGTATGAAAAGATTTACCAAAAAAATATTCGCGGATATTTTAAGTTAGAAGCAATTTCGTAGATTTTTCTAATGTTCACATCATAGAATTCAGGGCTACAAATCCTAAGGGCTCTCAGAAACATAGAAGGAAATACACTCTGTTTAATATGTGTTTGGTGATTCGAATAGCAATGTATGTATGAACATGTGTTAGTGGGCTTGAGGTAAACATTGAACTTAAAAGTTTTACCAGATCTGTAAATATGTATATCCAGAAATTGAGTAATTCCATTTAGGTAAATTAATGAAGGGACCAGTACAAAGTCATCAGGACTCTCATTATAAAGTCACAGACAGATCACATCATACACATACCTCAACCATTTGTTATTAGAAGGAAGGATGCATTGTTTTATGAGTATTTCGGTCTCACAGTACTCCACATACAAATTACTCAACACAGGATACAAAGGATTACCCATAGACTGCCAAATTTATGTGAATAGAATTTGCCATCGAACACAAATTTACAATCCAAAATGCAAAAAAAATCCATGAGTCAGTAATTTGATTACTGTTTATGGGATACATATTCATACATATACATTAGAACATAAGAACATAAGAAAGAAGGAACAGTGCAACAGGCCTACTGACCCATGCGGAGCAGGTCCATGTCCCCCCCAGGATTACCCCAATGACCCACCCAGTCTGGTCACCTCCGCTCAAGGAAGGAGCATGGCACCAGACCCAGCAGTACAAGCTAGTGAGGTCCAACTCACACCCACCCACACCCACTCATGTATTTATCTAACCTATTTTTAAAACTACACAACGTTTTAGCCTCAATAACTGTACTCGGGAGTTTGTTCCACTCATCCACAACTTTATTACCAAACCAGTGCTTTCCTATATCCTTCCTGAATCTGAATTTTTCCAACTTGAAACCATTGCTGCGAATCCTGTCTTGGCTAGAAATTTTCAGCACGCTATTTACAACCCCTTTATTTATTCCTGTTTTCCATTTATACACCTCGATCATATCCCCCCAAATTCTACGCCTTTCGAGAGAGTGCAGATTCAGGGCCCTCAGTCTATCCTCATAGAGATTTCTGATACATGGGATCATCTTTGTCATCCTCCTCTGTACGTTTTCCATAGCATTTATGCCCATTCTGTAAAACGGTGACCAGAACTGAGCAGCATAGTCTAAATGAGGCCTAACCAAGGATACATAGAGTTGAAGAACAACTTGAGGACTTGTATTATTTATACTTCTAGATATGAAGCCAAGAATTCTGTTAGCTTTATTGGGAACACTAATGCACTGTTATCTTGGTTTTAGATAACTGTTAACCAGAACTCCTAAATCCTTTTCGCAATCAGTAGTATTAAGATCTACATTATTTAGTTTATATGTCGCATGGTTATTTTCCTGTCCAACACTTAAACTTTGCATTTGCCTATATTAATCTGCATCTGCCACTTCTCCGACTATTGCACCAGAACTGAATTTTGAAATATGCTTATGCATCATGCTTAATAAGAGATGATTCCACAATATTTCGTTGAACTGTAGTATTACAGAGAAGAAATTCAAGTATGAGATACAATGGCTTGTATCTCATACATGAATGAACAAAGAGCATGATTCTTCTCCAATAGATATTGCATAATTATGTTGTTTAACTCTGGTCTCAAGTGATTTGCCAATTTGTCCTAAATATAAGGTATCACATCTTTTACGAAGGATGGCGTATACACAACCCTGAGATTCCTCGGGAGAATTTTTAATTAATTTTTGTTTTAAGGTCCTAACATATTTAGAGACATCTTCAACATTAAAATAATCAAGAGCTTATGAGAAATGAGAAAGAATTTCATTATATGCTTAAACGAACAAATTCTCAAACTTATACTTGGTATTAGGCTCTGTCTTGTATACTTTTTTTTTTAGTTTTATGTATGAAAAGATTTACCAAAAAAATATTCGCGGATATTTTAAGTTAGAAGCAATTTCGTAGATTTTTCTAATGTTCACATCATAGAATTCAGGACTACTAATCCTAAGGGCTCTCAGAAACATAGAAGGAAATACACTCTGTTTAATATGTGTTTGGTGATTCGAATAGCAATGTATGTATGAACATGTGTTAGTGGGCTTGAGGTAAACATTGAACTTAAAAGTTTTACCAGATTGTAAATATGTTACCAAAAATTTAGGGTAAACCTTTTTTTAAAGGTTTAAATTAATAAAGGGGACCAGTACAAAGCCCATCAGGACTCCCTTTAAAAAAAGCCCACAGACAATCACATCAAAACACATACCTAAACCCTTTTTGTTTATTAGAAGGAAGGATGCATTGTTTTTGAGTATTTCGGTCTCACAATACTCCACATAAAAATTTTAACTAAACACGGGATAAAAAGGGGAATTACCCTTTGGAACTGAAAAAATTTTGTGAATAAATTTTTTTGCCATCGAACAAAAAATTTTTATAACCCCAAAATGAAAAAAAAATAATTAAAACTCAGAAATTTGATTACGTTTATGGGTTTACATTTTTTAATCCCAAATACATAAGAAAATAAAAAACATGAAAAAAGAAGGGAACAGTGCAACAGGCCAAATGACCCATGCGGAGCAGGTCCATGCCCCCTTTCCCCCCCAGGATTAGCCCAATACCTCCCCAAAGCCCCTGGTCACCCCCAAACTCAAGGAAGGAGCACGGCCCCGACCCCAGTAAAAACCTATTCGGGGTTCCAACTAAAACCACCCACCCACACCCACTCTTTTTTATCTTTCTATTTTTAAAACCCCCAAAACCCGTTTTTAGGCTCAATAACGTACTCGGGAGTTTGTTCCCTCATCCACAACTCTATTACCAAACCAGTGTTTTCCCTATATCCTTCCTGAATCTGAATTTTTCCCCAAGAAAAAATTAAATCACAATCTCCCCAAAAAAAACCACTGTAAAAAAAGTGAGCATCCAATAGATTTCTTAATTTCTTACATTATAAAGGGCCCCTTTGTAAAAAAAAAAGAACAGTAGGAAGCTTATAAGGGTGAGATATCACCTAACTTAGGGGCCCAAAAAAACCCGTCCATTTTGATTTCTGGGTTTGGGGTTTCACCGCCCTTTATGCAAAGCTTAAAATTTTTTCCCCCAAAATTTTATTAAATTTAAAAAAAAGAAACTAATCTGTTTTAACCCCCAAAAATTTTTCATTTTTAAAAACATTAAATATTTTTTTTTAACCCCTTAAAATTTAACTTTCCCCCGGCCCGTAGAAACCCCTTTTCCAGTTCTAAGGGTATATTTATGTTTAATTTAGTTCCCAAAACTTTTCTCAGGTCCCCCATAATAAACTCAAAATTTTCGTAGTCCCGGGCCCTCATCATTTTTATAAAGGGAATTTTTTAAATTTAGATTTTTTTTTTTTTTTAATCAAGATTTTTAAAAAACAACTTGGGATTTTTTAAATTTTTAAATTGAGGGGCTTTTAAAAAAAAATGTTTTCATGAATGGGAAAAAAACATTTCTAGCAAAATTTTTAAGGGTTTATCAATTAAGTATTTTTTTTATTTTGAATCATTAGCAAATTTCCCTAAATCTTCAAGAGTTCATGATGTGTGAAAATCTGGGCTTTCATAATGTCAGAGATCTCAAAAAAAAGGAGGGAATTTCACAAAGTTTAACCCCTATCCCAAAAAATGAAATAATAAATGCACATACGAACCGTTTTTTATTGGTTACACAAAATAAGGGCACATAGAAGAGGAGGTTTACGACGACGGGGGCGGTCCGGGCTTGGACCATTTACAAAAATCCCCACTAAAAGAAAAAAGGGCAGAAGGAGGGGCATAAAAAAGGGAGGAATGGTTATTTGTGCGGGGTTTTTTGTGTATGGTTTTTAGTCACGGTATTGTGCCTTTTTTTATTATTTATTGGTTTTATTTATATTTTGAATTTAAAATAATGGTTTCTCTTAATAATCAAAATATCTAAAAAAAAAATCAATGAGTTATTGTGTTCAAACTCAACAGTAAAATTTATGGGATGAGCTAAACTGTTTAATTCAACAAGAAAATGGTTTATACCTACATTCTTAGGCATTAGGTATAAAACGTCATCAATATATCTGAAGCACTTAGCTCTACTGGGGAGGATACTATTACGCAGTCATGTTTCAAAATATTCCATGTACAAGTTGCTAAGGACAGGTGAGAGAGAATTTCCATTTGCCATAACAAACTTGTGAGTGTAAAAGCTGTCATTATACAAACTTTGCATCAACATTGCAAACTTTAATAAGCTCAGTGACTGTTGGTATTGGCAATGGTAAATCATAATTGCCAAATTCTTCAGATAGGAAACTTAATAAACCATCAAGATGACTTTTGATAAAAAAAAAGGATATCAAAACCAACCCAACTGTTGGTAAAATTTTGAATTTTAATGTCAAAAATAATATTGATTTAGTTCATAAATTATCATGACTGTCTTAAATAATTACAATATGGTTAGTTTTGATGTCTCTTCTTTGTTTACAAAAGAACATGTTGATGATTTATTATATATATATATATTTTATTATTTTTTTTTTTTTTTTTTTATCACACCGGCCGATTCCCACCAAGGCAGGGTGGCCCGAAAAAGAAAAACTTTCACCATCATTCACTCCATCACTGTCTTGCCAGAAGGGTGCTTTACACTACAGTTTTTAAACTGCAACATTAACACCCCTCCTTCAGAGTGCAGGCACTGTACTTCCCATCTCCAGAACTCAAGTCCGGCCTGCCGGTTCCCTGAATCCCTTCATAAATGTTACTTTGCTCACACTCCAACAGCACGTCAATATTAAAAAACCATTTGTCTCCATTCACTCCTATCAAACACGCTCACGCATGCCTGCTGGAAGTCCAAGCCCCTCGCACCACAAAAACCTCCTTTACCCCCCCCCTCCAACCCTTCCTAGGCCGACCCCTACCCCGCCTTCCTTCCACTACAGACTGATACACTCTTGAAGTCATCTGTTTCGCTCCATTCTCTCTACATGTCCGAACCACCTCAACAACCCTTCCTCAGCCCTCTGGACAACAGTTTTGGTAATCCGCACCTCCTCCTAACTTCCAAAACTACTAATTCTCTGCATTATATTCACACCACACATTGCCCTCAGAAAATGACATCTCCACTGCCTCCAGCCTTCTCCTCGCTGCAACATTCATCACCACGCTTCCCCACCCATATAAGGGGCGTTGGTAAAACTATACTCTCATACATTCCCCTCTTTTTCCTCCAAGGACAAAGTTCTTTTGTCTCCACAGACTCCTAAATGCACCACTCACTCTTTTTCCCTCATCTTCTATGATTCACCTCAAACTTTCATAGACCCATCCGCTGACACGTCCATCCCAAATATCTGAATACGTTCACCTCCTCCATACTCTCTCCCTCCAAACTGATATTCAATCTTTCATCACCTAATCTTTTTTTTATCCTTTATAAAACCCTTACTCTTTCCTGTATTCACCTTTAATTTTCTTCTTTTTCACACCCTACCAAATTCATCCACCAATCTCTGCAACTTCTCTTCAGAATCTCCCAAGAGCACAGTGTCATCAGCAAAGAGCAGCTGTGACACTCCCACTTTGTGTGTGATTCTTTATCTTTTAACTCCACGCCCCTTGCCAAGACCCTCGCATTTACTTCTCTTACAACCCATCTATAAATATATTTAAACAACCACGGTGACATCACACATCCCTTTTCTAAGGCCTACTTTTACTGGGAAAAAAAATTTCCCCCCTTTCCACATACTCTAACTTGAGCCTCACTATCCTCGTAAAAACTCTTCACTGCTTTCAGTAACCTACCTCCTACACCATACACTTGCAACATCTGCCACATTCCCCCCCTATCCACCTGTATACGCCTTTTCCAAATCCAAAAATGAAAAAGCCCTCTTTACCTTATCTAAATCGGTTCACTTTATGTTTCACTGTAAAACACCTGGTCCACACACCCCCTCCTTTCCTAAAGCCTCCTTGTTCATTCTTCCTATTCTCCGTTTATCTTAATTCTTTCAATTATAACTTCCCCATACACTTTACCAGGTCCTCAAAACTTATCCCCCATAATTTTTGCACTTTTTACCCCCTTTCCCTTTATAAAAAGGAACTATGCATGCTCTCTGCCAACCCCAGGTACCTTCCCCTTTTCCATACATTTATTAAATAATTGCAAAAAAACCACTCCAAAACATATCCCCCCCCCATATTATATATATATATAATATATATATATATAAAAATTTATATATAAATATATTTATATATTATATATATATATATAAAAAATTATAAATATTTATATATTATTATTTTAAAAATAAAAAATAATATATATATATATAATTAATATATTTTATATATTTATATATATATATATATTTAAATTTATAAATATATAATATATATATATGATATATATATATTATAATATATTATAATATATAATATATATATAATTATATATTATTATATAATATAATATATATATATATTAAATATATAAAAATTTAATATTATATATATATATTATATAAAAATATATATATAATTTTATATATATATATATATATGCGTCCCGAATATTTTAAAATGGTCAATTAGCAAGAACTCATTTAAAATTTTAAGCCCTTTCAAAATTTTTTCTCTTATAGTTTAAAGATTATTTTTTTCATTAATGTTAATGTAAAAATTTTTAATTTGCCCAGAAGAATCTTAGAAAACTTACCTACCTTTTTAAAACAAAAACATTTTATTTAGCCAAACCCCAATAAATTTTTTTGTTAGTTTACAAAAATTTAATAAAAACAAACACAGTGAAATTTTTTTTTCTTTTAGGTTCAGAATGTTTTGGCGAAAATTATTGATACAAAAATTTTTCACTTGTCCATTGGCAAGGAGCGTTGTATTTAAGCCAAAGATCGCAAGTTCTGCCTTTTCGGCCGACATATATATTTTTATATATTTTATATATATTGTATATATAATATATAATTATATATATATTTTTATATATAATATATATAAAAGAAGTGGTGAAGAATGAAAAAAAGAGGAAAATGAGAGAGGGGTAGTTTTATCAACAAATTTTTTTTGAAATAAGAAAAATTTTTGGAGTGAGTTAACAATTAAAAAACCTAGAGAACAAATGGATTTGTCATTTAAAAAATAGGGAGGAGAGTATTAAAGGAGAGTTGAGGTATTGGAAGATGAAGGAAAATTTTGAGGAAATTTTTAAATGTTTTTTGAAGTGGGAAGCTGTGATTCGGTTGGGAAGGGGAATAAAAAATCTTGTAGGGGTGAGGAGAGCCAGTTTTAGTGGGGGGAATTCGTGAGGCAGTAGGGAAAAGAAAAAAGGGGGGAAGGCACCGGGGTTTAGGGGTAAAGATAGAAAAATTTTTAAAAACAGGTGGGGGGTATTTGTTTTGGAGTGGGTTTTGCATTGTTTAAAAAATGTATGGAAAGGGAAAGGGACCTAGGGATTTGGGAGAGACATGCAAGTTCCTTTGTATAAAGGCAAAGGGGATAAAAGAGAGTGCAAAATTAAGGGGGATAAGCTGTTGAGTGAATGGTAAAGGTATGGTTTGAGTTAAATTGAAAGAAATTAAAAAATAAGAGGAGAAAAGGATAGAGATGAAAAAGGGGGCTTTAGGAAAAAGGTGGGGGTGTGGGACCAGGTTTTTTTCAGGGAAACATTAAGGAACAGTATTTAGTAAAGGCTAAAGAGGGGCTTTTTGGCATTTATGGATTTGGAAAAAAGGCGTATGACAGGGGGGGATAGGGGGGCAATGTGGCGTGTTGCAAGTGTATGGTGTAGGGGTAGGTTACTGAAAGCAGTGAAGAGTTTTTTCGAGGGTAGTAGGCTCAAGTTAAGTAGTAGGAAAGAGGGGAAAATTTTTTCCCAGTAAAAGGCCCTTTGACAAGGATGGTGATGTCCCGTGGTTTTTTTAATTATTTTTAGATGGGGTTTTTTTAAAAGAAGTAAAAGCGAGGGTTTGGCAAAAGGCGTGGAGTTAAAAGATAAAGAATCACAACAAAGGGGGGTTGCACAGCTGCTCTTTGTGATGCCTGGCTCTTGGGGGATTTTTAAAGAAGTTTCAGAAAATTTGGGGATGAATTTGGTGGGTGTGCAAAAGAAGGAAAAAAATTTAAAAGGGAATAAGGGAAAGAGTAAGGGTTATGGGATAACAAAAGATTAGGGATGAAAATTTAATATCGTTGGGGAGAGAGTTGGAGGAGGTGAACGTATTCAAAATTTGGGAGTGGACGTGTCAGCGGATGGGTTATGAAAATGAGGGAATCATAGAAATTTTGAGGGAAAAAGAGTGAGTGGTGCACTTAGGAGTCGTGGAGACAAAGAACTTTGTCCTTTGGGGGCAAAGAGGGGGATGTATGAGAGTATTGTTTTTACCAACGCCTTATTGGGTGTGAAGCTGGGTGATGAATGTTGCAGGAGGAGAAGGGTGGAGGCAGTGGGGATGCATGTCTGAGGGCAATTGTGGTGTGAAAATAATAAGACTAAGAACATAAAAACGAAAAGGAACACTGCGAAGGCCCCTGGCCCCGCGAGGCAGGGCCAAGTCCCTACCGGCTTAACCAATGCACCCAACCTGTCAGGTCAGGGCACATTTACTTAAGGGGGAACACGGGAACCCGACCGTTAAAAAGCTATCAGGTCCAACTCACACCCCCCCACATCTACTCAGTATTTTCCAAACCCATTTTTAAAGCTACACAACTTCTGGTCTTAACGGTACTTGGGGTTTGTTCCACTCATCCAAAACTTATTCCCAAAAACCAGTATTTTTCCTAATCCCCCCTAATCTGAATTTTTTCCAATTTAAAAACCCATTGCTGCGAGTCCTGTCTAGGCTAGATTTTTTTCAGCACACTATTTACATCCCCTTTTTTTATTCCTGTTTTCCCCTTTATAAACCTCAATCTACCCCCAAATTCTCGTCTTTCTAGGAGTGCATTTTTAGGGCCCTTTTTAGTCTATCCATAGGGAAGTTTTTTGATACATGGGATCATTTTGTCATCCCCTTTGTACTTTTTCCAGAGAATTTTATCCATTCTTAATACGGTGCCCAAAAAACTGTGCAGCAAATTAAAATGAGGCCTAACCAAGGATTATAGAGTTGAAGAACAACCTGAGGACTCTTTATTTATGTTTCTTGTTGAAGCCAAGGATTCATTAGCTTTTTGGAACATTTATCACTGTTGTCTTGGTTCGGGTTTACTGCTAACCAGAACCCTAAAATCTTTTTCCCAATCCGTAATATTAAGTTACATTTTTTAGTTTTTATGTGGCTGGTTATTGTCCGTCCAACATTTAGAATTTGCATTTTTCTATATTAAACTGCATCGCCACTTCTCCGCCCACGCACGTCTATTAAATCTTCCTGGAGTGCTCGAATGCCTCGTCAGAATGAATTCGACGGCCTTTTTGGGTCATCGGAAAATTTTGCCGATGTCGCTCTTTATCCCCTCACTATGTCGTTTTTGTAATTGTGAAACAGGGGGCCCAACACTGACCCTTGGAACACCGCTCGTACGCTTCCCCACTCTGATTTCCCCCCCATTTAGCAAACTCTCTGCTGCCTATTTGTAAACAATGCCTCATCCAGGAAAAAATTTTTTCCCCCTATTCCATGTGTTTTAAATTTTCCCATGTCTCTGATTGGGACCTGTAAAAAGCCTTCGAAGTCCATATAAAAATATAATTCATTACCTGATCTCCCTCCTCAAATCCCTTAGGAAAAAAGTTAATAAATGTAAGGCAGGAAACCCCTTTGTAAAACCCATGCTGAGATTCGTTGATTAATTTATGTTTTTCAAGGGGGCTACGAACTCCCTCGGAAATTATTGATTCAAAAAATTTTCCCCCAAGGATTTAGGCTTATTGGTCTAAGTTCGAAGTAAGGACCTGTCCCCTGTTTTGAAAATAGGTTCACATTTGCCATTTTCCACTTATCTGGCCCATCCCATTTTGTAGTGATAGTTAAAAAAAGTTTAGCCAAAGGTGTGCTAAGCCCCTCTTTACATTCCTTTAGAACCCTTGCTACAGTTCATCGGGGCCCCTGGGGATTTGTTAGGTTTTAATTTATCTATTTCCCTAAGGACCATGCACTTGTGACCCTAATAGGCACATTTTATTATGTCCTGTTCTACATAATTTATCTTTACGGAAATCCGGGTACCCCTGTTAAAAATGAGAGGAGTATGTTTTAAAAAAAATTCTACACATTTCCTTATCCTGTCAGTGAGCTGACCGAGGAACTTTTGGGGGGCCCCTATCTTCCCTGACTTATTCTGTATACCGAAAGAACCCTTTTGGGTTATTTTCTTCGATTTTTGCAACTTTAACCTCATAATTCATTTGCTTTTCAAATTTCCCCTTTTTTATTTCTCTTTTTAAAACTGTTTATATCGATTTCTTAATTGCCCCTTCCTCTTTTGTTTTCCCTATATATGCCTTCTTTTGACCAATCAGATATTTTAATTATTGTTTCCATTTAGGTATTTTTGTTTGATCGATTTTCCCCTTTTTTGGAAACAAAATTTTATGAGCAGCTAGAAAATGCCCTGGAAAGCATCATATCGGCAACCATCACCACCAAAACCCCCAGTCGGTCATTCCGTTCAGCCACCTAAATAATTTTTCAGTCCATGAAAAACACCCAAACGAAAATCAGGGACGGGGACTTGATTGCCTTATTAGGGGAATTCCATATATTTAAAAAAGAGTGTTTGTGATCACTCTCCCCAAGCTCTCATTAACCTCAAGATTATTTTAATTGTGTTTCCCCATGGGAAAACCAAGTCAAGGGGGTTAAATTTCCCCCGTTGGCTTGCACAAATGTTTTAAAAAACAATCCTGGGTCGTTCAAAAAAGTCACCCCACTCTAAATTTCCTGTCAAATTCTCCCGTCAATCTGTCTATAGTTGAAATCCCCATTAGACAACTTTTGTATGTAGATGCCTTACGACTTGTCCCAAAAATTTACTGCCTCCCTATCAAGATTTGGGGCCCTGAATCAACCCAAAATTAGTTTTTTTCGGCCCCCGAGAAGCGTAACAAAAAAATTCAGTGGGACGCTTCTAATTTTATTTGTCTAACAAACAAATTTTAAAAGTTTGAATACATCGCTACCCCCCACCCCTTTTTGTTTACCCTGTCAGTTGGGAAAAATTTATGCCTTTTATGTGACATTCAGAGGGCATCTCTCATCTTTTAGATTTGAGCCAGGGGCTCTGTTATAGCAATAATATCTATGTTTCCTGCACTTGCAAATTAAACTTAGTCATCTTTTTTTTCTAACCTCTGCTTTAGTATAGTAAACCTTAAAGGGAGCTAGTCCCTTTCTGCCCTCTGTGCCCCCCCTTTTTTTTTCTGACCTGTTCTTTGTCTTTATTTATAACTTATGCTGAAGCCTTTTATAATTTTTGTTTCCCAACCCAGTGTTGCAAACCCGCTTGTTTTTTCCCCAAAACCCCTCCTCTATCTTCCATCAGTTTAAAATCATGGCATTTCACCAAAAGGGCCCTTTTCAAACGAGTCTCAAGTGCACCCCCTTGCCCCCGAAGATGAACCCCCTCCCTTGCATACATATATGTTTGCCAAAAAAGTTGTCCCGTTGTCAATAATGGGGTTGCAAATTCCCTTTCAGTATCTTTAGCCCGCAATTTACACCCCCTTGCCCTGAAAAACCATTATTTCCTACTCCCCTTTAGGGAAGTGTACTATGATTTGGGTCCCCCCCTTAGACTTAATGAAATTTAGTGCCCGTACTTATTAGCAGCTCTTCTCTCCCACCCTTCCCCAAATCATTTTCCCAGCACTGAGACAGATAAAGGGCTTGTTCCCATTACCTGACATGATATTTCCAGTCTGTTGCAATGTCCCCCAAAAACCCCCTCCAGGGGAAAACACTCTATCTTCATTTCTTATTCCTATTCAAAAAGCACGATAACTATTTTACCCAGAGTCACCAACCACAAGAATGCGCTTACCTTTATTAGCAGGGGCTGTACCCTTACCCTTTACTGGCCATGAAGTACATTTATCTGGGGAAAAAGAGAAGCGTTTCCTACCTTTAGATCTGCACTCTTAACTTTCCTTACTCTGATGCGCCTCCCATTACTGTGAACAACTCGCCACTTGTAGCAGGTGCTGGGCTGCACCTCACTGCTGGTAGCCGTTGCTACCACCCCACCTACAGCCTCCTCACAGTGAGAGACAGACTGCACCTCACTGCTAGAAGCCTCATTCCCCACATCTCCAACCACCTCACACTCTCTCCCAGGCCCATTGAGGTGGACCTTCAGCCTCCTAATCTCCTCCTGGAGAAGCAAGACCTCCTCCTTCAACTCTCCAACCTCAGCTTTTAAAACACTGTAGAAGCAAGCCATGCTTTGTAACCGTCCACGCTAATCCCCAAGCAGCTCAGGGTCTGTGACCTCACGTGACTAATGCAGAGAATTCGTAGTTTGGAAGTTAGGAGGAGATGCGGGATTACCAAAACTGTTGTCCAGAGGGCTGAGGAAGGGTTGTTGAGGTGGTTCGGACATGTAGAGAGAATGGAGCGAAACAGAATGACTTCAAGAGTGTATCAGTCTGTAGTGGAAGGAAGGCGGGGTAGGGGTCGGCCTAGGAAGGGTTGGAGGGAGGGGGTAAAGGAGGTTTTGTGTGCGAGGGGCTTGGACTTCCAGCAGGCATGCTTGAGCGTGTTTGATAGGAGTGAATGGAGACAAATGGTTTTTAATACTTGACGTGCTGTTGGAGTGTGAGCAAAGTAACATTTATGAAGGGATTCAGGGAAACCGGCAGGCCGGACTTGAGTCCTGGAGATGGGAAGTACAGTGCCTGCACTCTGAAGGAGGGGTGTTAATGTTGCAGTTTAAAAACTGTAGTGTAAAGCACCCTTCTGGCAAGACAGTGATGGAGTGAATGATGGTGAAAGTTTTTCTTTTTCGGGCCACCCTGCCTTGGTGGGAATCGGCCGGTGTGATAAAAAAAAAAAAAAAAAAAAAAAAAAAAAAATATATATATTGGAGATAGGTGTATTGGAGATAGGTATCGGCCAAGGTAGATGCACATGTGTAGTCCCACACCACCTGCTTACGATCTGTCCAGGCTTGAAGTGTGATACCATCTGGTCGCTTTTGGCTGCCATCAGATCTGCGTAGTTAGGGTGAATCCCTTACTGTTGTGATGCTCCTCTTAATAATGTTATTAATTTCCTCATGTCTTGCAATCTTTCCCTCGGGTTTACGGCACACAAGACCATAGTACCTGAATCAATCTGCTGCTTCACTGCCACAAACACACCTGTGTTCGGCTTGTTAAAGTGTTTTAGAATCTCAGGTTCAAGTGTTGAAGAAAAAGATTCTACTTCTTCAGGAGGAAAATAGGAAGCTGAAGCTTCGCATAGATGAGTTTGTGAGTGAGTGTGAGAAGGATTTAGCTGGTAAGGAAGGAATGGTCACCAGCAGTGATAGTGGCAGCCGCTTTAAGTGGCAAGTGGTTCACAGTTCAGGAAGAAGGAAGATGAGGAGAGTTAATAGAGAGGATGTGAAGGTAGGAAATCGATTCTGTGTTCTCCAAGACGAACGTACTTCAGTGATTAGTGAGGTTGAAGGTACCACTGATTCCCCTGCTAATCAAGGTAAGAATATTTTAATAGTAGGCGATTCTCAGGTAAGATATATGGACCGTGCATTTTGTAACAGAAACAGAAAGGTCAGACAGAGAGTGTGTCTTCCTGGAGCTGGTGTTGGTGACATAGTCAGCAGGTTGGATAATATTATGTCAGGTAATGGGAACAAGCCCATTATCTGTCTTAGTGCTGGGGGTAATGACATTGGGAAGGGCAGGAGAGAGGAGCTGCTGGATAAGTACAGGTTAGCCATAGAAGTAGCTAGGTCTAAGGGAGGGAACCCAGTCATATGTAGCATCTTGCCTAGAAAGGGAGTGGGCAATGAATGGATGTCTAGGGCAATTGGTATAAATCGCTGGCTAGACAGGTACTGCAAGGAACTTGCAATCCCATTCATTGATAACTGGGACCTATTCTTTGGCAAACTTGATATGTATACAATGGATGGGGTTCATCTCTCTGGAGATGGAGTGGTTGCATTAGCCAATTCAGTTGAGAGGGTAATTGATGACTTGTCTAGGAATTTAAACTGATATATTAAAAAGGTATGGGTGTTTGTGGGAAACAATCAGGTTGCAGCATTAGGGTTAAAAACAGTAGTTATTACCAGGATACCTCAGGGATATGTTTAAAAGACAATATTCAAAATAAAGTTGCAAGTAATGGCAAATCAATTGATCAACAAACAAAGAGAGATAGTAGAGGGCAACGAGTGACTAGCTCCCTTAAAGTTTACTATACAAATAGTAGGAGTCTAAGAAATAAGATAGATGAGCTAAGATTACTTGCAAGTGTAGGAAATACAGATATTATTGATATAACAGAGACCTGGTTCAACCTAAAAGATAGAGAACTGCCTTCTGAATGCAACATACAGGGTTATAAACTATTCCACACTGATAGGGTCAACAGGAAGGGTGGTGGTGTGGCGGTGTATGTCAGAGAAAATTTAAATTGTTGTCTTAAACATGATATAAGATTAGAAACATCAAACACAGAATCTGTTTGGCTACAGTTTCTCGAGGGACTTGACAAATTAATTTTGGGTGTGATTTATAGGCCCCCAAAACCTTGATAGAGAGGGAAGTAAGCTGTTATGGGACCAAATTCATAAGGCATCTAATTATGAAAATGTTGTGATAATGGGAGATTTTAACTTTAGACATATTGATTGGAACAATATAACAGGAAATCTTGAATCTAGTGACTTTCTTGATACGGTTCAGGATTGCTTTTTAGAACAGGTTGTGACAGAACCAACTAGAGGAAACAATCTGCTTGACTTGGTTCTTGCCAACAAAGATTCACTAATTAATAATCTTGAGGTTAATGATGAGCTTGGGAAAGTGATCACAAATCACTTAGTTTCAATATATCAACGAATTACCCAGATAACTGCAATCAAATCTCTGTCCCAGATTTTCGCTTGGCCGACTTCATGGGACTAAAAAATTACCTGGGTGGGCTAAATTGGGATATCCTGACTATGGGTCAGGTAGGTGATCTTGGTTGCCAATATGACGTTTTTCAGAGCATAGTTCTAGTTGCCCAGACAACTTTTGTTCCGAGTAGGGAAATTAGATCTAACAAAAATGATCCCAAATAGATGAACAATAGATTAAAACCCTCTTTGGGTAAAAAGAGGGGAAAAATTAGGGTATAAAAAAGGGGGAGGGCAGTTAAGAAATCAATTTTTCAAATAAAAAAGAAAAAGAAAAGCAAAAAAGGGATTTTTTTTTATATTTTTTTAAAAAAACAATACAATACTTTAAAATAAATAAAAAAGAACATATTTTAGTTTTCCCCAGAATTAAAAATTACTTGTAAAAAATACACATAAACTTTTAAACTTTGTGCTGACAAAAATTTCCCCTCACCCTCTATCATTTTTTTTTTTTTTTTTTTTTTTTATTTAAAATACAGTATCATTATACTGTAGCAAACATGTTCGAAAACCAATCAACATGTAAAAAAAAATTATTGTAAACATCTATACACAATCAAAAAAAAAAAAGAAACTTCGCACGGGTGACAAAACATATCCGAGAATTATTTTCAGCACATTAAACATTTATGCAAGTTTTATATAAAAAACAATTTTAAAGGTAAAAAACCTCACCCTCCCATTAAAACCTAACACCCCCCCCAAAGGAAATTTAAAAAAGTCGTAAATGTGCTTGGAAAAAATGTCCCCCCCCCCCATCAATCCACAAAACAAGGGAAAACTATAAGAGCAGGATACTACTTGTCTAAGTAACTTTATGAAAACTTTGCCTAGCATACAAGGAAAATAACTTAATTCAGCAGGGGTGCAATCCCCCCAAGACTTCTTCAAAACCAAAACCCCTTCCCAGTTTTTAAATACAAAATTTTAAACACCGCTATTGAACTCATACACCCCTGATCCAACAAAGTTTTGAAATTGCGTATTTAACAAAATCATATACTTTTTATATTACCTTAATATACTCTTATATGTGACTTTAAACAATAAAATAGCAAGGGAAAACAACAGGTTATTTTAAAATATTTAAACTACCCTAAATAAGTGTCACACGACATGTACAAATTTAATTTTAACCCGGGCCCAAAACTTATTGTTGGCTTTTGTAAAAAATTTTACAACCCGCAAAAATATAAAACTGTACCCCGATCATTACGCTAGAAAATTCAAACCTTCTGAATCAGAAATTTGTCTTACAAAGCATCCAACAAAAAAGGGAAACCCGGTTTTGTATCACGCATATTGTACATCATATGGCTCCAGAAACCCCTTTTGTATATGTTTTTCTATAACATCTTTGAAGGCACTCTCAAAATAACGAACGTCATTCTCACCCCCCAAAAAAAACTTTAAGATTCTACCCTTTCATTCCCCTTTGTATACACCAATGGTGTGCCCAATCTTACGTACATTACTACCCAAAATCTTCACAACAAAAAGGGAAAACATGGAAAAAACCCCACCAACCCACTCACACCAGAAAAGCAAAAATGTTTGTGAAAATCCGTCACAATTTTAAACCCACCCACATCTCCCCCAAAGAAAAGCCCGTCGCTACCCTTTACATTTAAAACCCCCGAAACCCTTTAAACTTAAAACTCCGGATCCCTCATAAACGCTGTCTCCCCCCTTCCCCCATAAACACCCTTTTGCGCATTTAGTTCTTAAATGGTCCCGCTAACACCTTTTTCTTTCATCCACCCCCCTCCCTCATGCCCAAGACGTAAAAAAAAATCAGTAACCACATACGAAACCCGCATTCACCACCATCTGATCATCCCATATATCAAAAACTTAACCCTTAACACCTGAAACCCTTCCCCACCCCCCCTAACCTAACTACCTACCTAACCATACCTTACGCTTTAAATAATTACAAAAATACACGCTAAAAAAATAGTCTGGGAACACCCACCGCTTTGCACCCCCCTCCCCCCCTTGTCCCCTATTAAATAACACAACCCCAGACGGCAAGATTCCATGTAAAAACCTAAACTTTCCCTCCTTACACCGGGTTTTAATACGAATTCCCGTAAACATTTCCAGATTTTCCCCACGCTACATGGTAGCCCCTCAACTCCCGCCAACCACGACCCACCCCCCACCCTCTCAAGACCCTCAATTTAAGGCGCTTCGGATCCCTCACCGCATTAAAACCCAACAGGCCTCCAATCATTAAACCCTTTACCCCCCCCCCATCGTTCTATCCATACGCATTTTTCCCCCCCCTTTCCTCGCCCCCCCTCCCCCAAATCCCGGGTTTTTGATACCATCATCATCGCTTTTCAAAATGTATAAGCCCAGCCCCCGTGGCAAAAAGGGAAGCGTCACCACCCTTACTTACCCAGTCACAACCCGACCCCCTAAAAATCGGAAAACCCATGTTGAAAAACCGTTGCCCCTCCCGCCTCAGCGGGTATCTCCCACCCGTGCCTATCTTACATACAACAGCACGTTCGTCACAATACCCTTGATGAACGTTAGCTGCGCCGTCCTAAAACCCACCCAATTTTTTCAATCCCCCCATCCACGGTGCGCACGTTTTACTTTTGCGACCCTATCTTCTTAGCGACACTATCCCACAAATCATAGCTATCCCCCAAAATCCACCCGCGCCCTACAGTCCATTTTTTCGTTATTGCCTAGGTCCATATACTTAGACTTTCCCCACTTTAATTTTCCATCCCAGTAGCCTTCCAACACATCTACCCCTTTCCAACCTTGTGTAAACGTTCATCCTCACCAATCGTTGTATCACCCACAAAACCCCCCACAATCCCGGGCCCAACCCCTCTCTTTCATTACAAACCCTTCCATTTGCGATACCCCACCTAACTCCCCATAAAAGGGATCCTGGAGGCACGAAAACATTTTTGCGATAGAGGGAAACCCCGTCGAAAACCCCCTTCCACTAAATTTAACCCCAGCCTTCCTTAAACCCTGTACCTATAGTGCCCCCTGATAAATGTTTTCCCCCAAATATAACCCCTTCCCGAACCCCTCCCAACGCATAAACCCTCCTAAGCATCCCTCTCCACATCGTAAGCACTCGCCAATCCATGCCAACACACCCCCACCCCCCAACCCCCCTCTTTTTTTAAAAAACCTAAGAACCCCCATGCCCTTCATCATTGCCTCCCGTCCCCCCATATTGTCCTTGTCATTACGTTACATCATTTTTTTTATTCTATTCCCTAATATTGGAAAATAATTAAAATGCCCAAAAAGCGATATTGCTGGGAAATCCTCTACTGTAGTCTGTCCCCCTTTCGGAAAAATACCACGACAGCGTCCTTTGTGCCCCCCCATTTCCCCATCATCCTTTTTACATTAAAACCTAACTAAAAATCCTCCAAATTTCCCCAAATTCCAAAACGTAAAATCTTTAGGCAACCCATCTACACCGGCCCCTTACCTAAACTTGCACCGAAAAAAGCTTGCGAAATTCCTTTCCGTGATGGGCCCTTCAATGTTTACCCTACCCATACCATCAATCTCACAGCACAAAACCTCCCATTTCCTTTAAGCTCATCTCAAATACCTCCGTTTTGTGCATATGACCTAAACCTGCATCTAGCCACTCATACCCCTTGTCGTTACTAATCCCTGCCCTCTAACCTTCCCATCCCCATGAACATTTAATCCCATCTCTCCGTCGCCACTTTCTCTTACCGTTTCCTCAAAACGCATCCCAAAGGCCTGTCACCCATAACACCCTTCCGCCCCCCCAAACTCGCGCCCCCATCAACTTTCTTTTTGCAAATCCCTGATAGCTCCTTTAACCCCTCAATATCATCCACGGATGACTGCACCCCCACGCTCGTAGCAAGCTTCAACTGTCCCTCAAGAAAGTTGGTCCCCATACTTCAACCGTTTATTCCTCCCATACGAAAATTTAAAAATTTCCCTTTAAAACGAGATTTCGCCCCGAGTCCCACCAACTAACCTTCACTTTCCCCGGCGCCTCCGCCACCAAATCCCCCACAATTTAACAAATACTGTTGATACCTTCTTGCTGCAACAACTTTCATTTAACTTCCAAACCCCTTCACCTTCTCGGAACCCCTCCCACCCATATCCACCAAAACACCCCGTGATAAAAATACAGTCCATTACCCTCACACTATGTATTAAACTGTCCTGGGAAAGAAAAACATCGGCTGCCCCATACCCCGTTTAAAAAATGTGTGCTCCCCCACCTCACCCCCCTCAAAATCGTCAATCCTATCCCGGATAACAATTTTCCCAATTCCCCAAAAAGCCCGCCCCTCTCGGTTCAAAAATCCTTACCCTTTTCACCCCCAGTTCCAGTCACCCCCTATCACAGCAACCCCCCGGCAATCCACGCAATAATATCCAGAAAAGTCCCTTACGAATTTATTCTTTTTCCTCACTCTCCCCCTGCTGGGCCCCTACACACACCCAACGTATTGTACCCGACCCATAACCCCTCCACGCGAATCACCTCCCCTCTCCCCCTCACTTGCTACAAAAAGGGGGAGTTTTTTTAAACCAAAAAGGCCACACCCCCCTTTCAATTGCGCATGCTCAACTCCATTTACCCCCCACCTTTAAATAAACCGGTCTTAATTGTGTTCCCGCAAGAACACAAATCCGTCATGCGCACCAAATATTCCTTAAACCACTCCACTTTCCTGAGACCCCAACCATGTGTTCAAAGTCAGGCACTAAACCGACAAAGGGGGGGTTTCCCCCTTGACACTACCGACTTATCACCTGATCGTTTCATTGCCCCTTTTCCCCCTCCCCCCCCCCTTTCTGTCCACCCTTTCCCAACCCCCCGCCCTGGGGCCCCCTTGAACCTTTTCGCTGGCTTCCCCCCTGTTTTTTCCCAGGCTTTGTCGGGCGTAAGCACGTCGTCGGAATCGAAAGCCCCGCTGCGCGCTTTCGGTGTACCCCCGACCTGATCAAAATCATCCCGTCAGTGCCATGATGAACCTCCACCTCCAAGTTCTCCCAATGTGATCCTTAAACACACTTCAGTCTGGGTTTGGGGGCACCACGCCCCCCTAAAATGCGACCCATGATCCCGGTCTGTACCAACATCGGACAAAGGGCTCTCTTACCAAAATGTTCTCAAACGTCGCCTATGTAGTTTTTGCGTACTACCTTCGCTTTTCCCCGATGACTCACAAGCACTTGTCAACGTCCAGGGAAGTGTGTCGTCCCCCCGCGTGCCCCCCCCCTCCCTTTTTTTCGGCCCCCTCAACCTCCTCACTCCATGTCAAATCTGCTGGGCGGTCAAAAAAAAGTTGTCTTGATCCCCTCTCCCTTTCCTTTCCCATCCTCGTTTCTGTGGTCCTTTCACCCCCCGTCTTCTTTCAATTGCGCACCAGGGATCTACGAGCCCCCAAACGGCAAGTGCTTCGCTGCCCCCGCGTATGTTTCAAAAACCGGGCCTGAAATCTTCCCTCACCCCGTACGATGGGTTGGATGTTGGGGTCTCTTGACAGAAAGAAAAAAACCCCCAGGTATCCCCCTATACGGCCCAAATGACCACCTTCCGCGTGATCGTATGTATTGTGCCGTATTTAACATAAGAACCCGGGTGTCGATGCATCCGCCCCGAACGGCACATTCCCCGATCTTAAACCCCCTGTGTAATGCTGGAACCCTCATGCGCCGCACCCCTCACGCATGGTTAAAAGGAGGCCACCTCTTGAAACTTATTCACAACTGCCCCATACACAGTCGCCGAACTAAATTTTAAAAAATCCTCTTCGTTCCGTTCAATGCAAGTCCCAAATCTCCCCTTTGGCTATTCGTAGGTATCTCTGATGATTGCAGGCAAAAGCAACTCCATTTAGGCCCGTTACAGCTCCACTGGGGTTTAAAACAAGCAGTGTTTTACCCCCGCCGGGGACCTGCGCCATGTGGGGAAAATAATACTCCACCCAAAAATCCGGGGGCGCAGCAAACACCGTCCTCTCCCCCTAAGGGGTTTAGAGACGAATGAGGGATTTGAGGCTAAGGTCGCAAGGGATTTAAAGGACTAACCCAAAAGGGTTCTTTCAGGTATACAGAAATAAGATTGGGACAAAATTGGCCCCCTTAAGAGTAACTCTGGGCAGTCATGGCAGTGATAAGGGTATGTGTGAAATTCTCAAAACTTACTTCCTCTCATTTTCACCAGGAAAATATAGCGTATTTCCCGAAATAATATATTATGTGGACAGGAGGTAAAACTATGCACGATTGCGGGAACTAGTGACAGGCCTCAGAAATAAGAAAAAAAACCTAACAAATCCCAGGGCCCCGATAAACTGTTTTCAAGGGTGTTAAAAGGAAAGTATAGAGGAAAATTTGCATACCTTTGGCTAATCTTTTTAAAAATTCACTACAAAAATGGCTGTGCTGATAATGGAAAAAAGGCAAAAAGTATACTTTTTCAAGGGAGGGGACAGGTCCCTTTGGGTTGAACTATCGACCAATAAACCTTTCCCCCATAGTGGGAAAGTTTATGGAAAACAATAATTGCCGAAGCAATTCGTGCCATCTTGACAGGCACAGATTGATTAAAGAATCTCAACCGGTTTTACAAAGGGCGTTTTCCGTCTTACGAATTTCAAATTTTTTCATAAGGTGTTTGGGAGGTAGTCATGGTAATGAAAAGAATTGAGTATATGGGGTTTAGTAAGGGTTTCGATAAGTTCCACACCCCGGGGGTTTGAGGAAAATTAAGGCCCCCGGAAAAGGAGAAATTTTTTTTTTTGGGTAGAGGGCCCGGGGGGGGGCAAAAAGACAGCAGAGAGTTTTATAAATGGGAGAAATAGAATGGGGGCACGTCAAAAGCGTGTTCCCCAGGGGTCAAAGTTGGGCCCGTTTTTGTTCCCAATTTTTCATAAAAAACATAACAGGGTAAATAGCGACATTAGCAAAATTTTTCTGATGACACCAGAATAGGCCGTCCAATCATTTTAAAGAGGGGCACTAAAGCACTCCAGGATGATTTGAATGCTGTGCAATGGTCGGAGAAATGGCAAAGGGAGTTTAATAGTGACAAAAGCAAATTCTAAAGTTGGCATTAAATAACCATGCCCCATATAAACTAAAAAGTTCTTAATACTACGATTGCGAAAAGGATTTTTAAAAGTTATGGGTTTGCGTAATCTGAAACCAAAAACAGTGCATTAGTGTTCGATAAAAGCTAACAAAATTCTTGGCTTCAATTAGAAGTATAAATAATGAAGTCCTCGGTTTTTCTTCGCCTATATTCCTTGGGTTTGGCCTCATTTAGCTAGCTGCTCAGTTTCCCACCGTAATTTCAAAGGATATAAAAGCTCTTGAAAAAAGTACAGAGGAGGGTGACAAAGATGATCCCATGTATCAGAAATTTCCATATAGGATGACTGAGGGCCCTGAATCTGCACTCTCTCGAAAGGGTGAATTACGGGGGATAGATGAGGTGTATAAATGGAAAACAGGAAAAAAAAAGGGGACGAAAAAAAGTGCTGAAAATTTCCAGCCAATACGGGCTGCAAAATGGTTGGGAAAAACGATTAGGAAGGATATGGAAAGCACGGTTTTGGGATGAGTTGTTGATGGTGGAAAAATACCCCGAGTATAGTTATTGAGGCAAAACCCTTGTGGGGTTTTAAAAAAAGGTTAGATAAATACATGGGTGGTGTGGGGGGTGTTAGTTGGGCCTGACTAGCTTTTGCTGCAGGTCTTGTCGTGCTCCCTCTTTTAAAAGGGGTGACCAGCTGGGTGGGTCATTGGGTAATCCGGGGGGGGGTCATTGGTCTAATCCGGGGGGACATAGACCTGCTGCACATGGGTCAGTAGGCCTGTTGTAGTGTTCATTCTTTCTTATTTTCTTATATTCTTATGTTAACATGGGCGGCAAGTAGAAGGGCAACACCAATTCGGATGGTTTCTGGGTCGAGGCGTGTGCCAAGGCTAGAGTTGGGAACAGCCAACAGAAAGTTTCTTGCATGAGGAGCTCTCACTGCCAGGAGGTGGGCTCTATCCTTCCATGTCACAATCTGAAGCATTGTTGAGGCTATATTCTCCACTATTGGGCCATCCCAGTGCGACTGTTTTTAGTTGTTGGGGGGGAGCAGATCTGGTTTCAGAGCCCGTTAGATTATCCCAGATCATGGCTCCATCAATGAACTTTTGGTCCTGGACTCCAATCTTTTTCCTAAGATGTTCAGGGAGAATCGCTGCTATAAGCCCTCTGGATGCAATGCATGAGGATAGAAAAGCAGGTAGCGCAATCTGTGATGACTTACGGACACTAATGCCTCCTAGTCTGACTGGAAGTGTAGCTTGGTTCCACTGCCCATCTTCTAGAGTAAGGTTAAGTACTTTCGTAAAAATCTGCCTCAGGATACTGTCATATTCGTGCAGTATAGGGTTATCATATGAAGGTACACATCTTGGGAAATATGTCAACCTGGACAGACTCAAGCATTTTGTGAGAAAGTTCAAGGCATCGTGGGTGTCAAGATTGCCTATTCGTTTTTCCATTCTCTTCAACTCTTCCAGTTTCTTCCTGAGAATTGTCAATGGCATCGCTTCCCAGAGGTGCTCCAAGCAAAACGCTATTTGTGGGGACAATGACTGATGCTCCTGGTAGTTTTGATCTCACTGCATCTATCACTTGTTGACTGACTGAGATGATTTCACATTTGGATGGATTCAGGATGAGACCCATTTCCTGTCCCCATGTCATCACCTGTGTAATATCATCTAGAAGGGACTCCTTTGTACCTGCTAGTGTGCCATTATCTAGGAGCCAGATGTTTAGCTTACTGGTCAGTCTTACTGTGATTTCCCTAGCCGTTATTTAGAAGAGAAATGGTGCGAGAGGATCCCCTTGCCGGGCACCCTGTGATGATGTGATTTCATGATCTCCAAACAGAATCATTGATTCCTTGCTATATTCAGCTGTAACAAAAGGGAAGAGACCAGGAAAATGTTCTTGTACAGCTGCTAATACCACGTCTCTTTCCAGGAGATTAAATGCATTCTTGAAATTCAATTTTACCACTGCATTGTCCTCAGGTAGGTTGTTGACATACGCCTTATTGCATGAACCGCTCTTTCACTTCCTTGAGAGACTCCAAAGCCAAGTTGGTTTGGTTGAAGCATCATGGCCGCCTCTATGCGAATACTTCGGACAGCAGCTTCGGAAACGATGCGGCGAAAAGTATTGCCTACTGCAATTGTCCTAATTCCTCCATCCTTCTTTTTAAGGGCACAAAGGGATGCATCAAAAAAGAAAGGTTTAATTTCGTCAGGATTCAAACCAGCCAAGGAATTGTTGACGAACTTTGTGATCTCTGAAAGCAGTGTCTCTGCAATCTCCCTGATAACTGGATTAACCATTTCCTTTAAATGATGTGTCTTATTCCAGTGTCACTCCCACCGAGGCAGGGTGACCCCAGAAAAGAAAGAAAACCCCCTTAAAAAAAACAAAAAAAAACAGAAAAAACTTTCATCATTCAACACTTTCACCATCACTATCGTATTTGAGCGCATCTTTGCAGATGCGCTAAAGTAGGAGAAACTTTTAGAGAGGGTGTGGTAAGTAAGTTTGGGATGCCAAGTGTAAATGATAATGGGAGCCCTTTGATTGAACTTTGTATAGAAAGGGGTTTAGTTATAGGTAATACATATTTTAAGAAAAAGAGGATAAATAAGTATACAAGATATGATGTAGGGCGAAATGACAGTAGTTTGTTGGATTATGTATTAGTAGATAAAAGACTGTTGAGAAGACTTCAGGATGTACATGTTTATAGAGGGGCCACAGATATATCAGATCACTTTCTAGTTGTAGCTACACTGAGAGTAAAAGGTAGATGGGATACAAGGAGAATAGAAGCATCAGGGAAGAGAGAGGTGAAGGTTTATAAACTAAAAGAGGAGGCAGTTAGGGTAAGATATAAACAGCTATTGGAGGATAGATGGGCTAATGAGAGCATAGGCAATGGGGTCGAAGAGGTATGGGGTAAGTTTAAAAATGAAGTGTTAGAGTGTTCAGCAGAAGTTTGTGGTTACAGGAAAGTGGGTGCGGGAGGGAAGAGGAGCGATTGGTGGAATGATGATGTAAAGAGAGCAGTAAGGGAGAAAAAGTTAGCATATGAGAAGTTTTTACAAAGTAGAAGTGATGCAAGGAGGGAAGAGTATATGGAGAAAAAGAGAGAGGTTAAGAGAATGGTGAAGCAATGTAAAAAGAGAGCAAATGAGAGAGTGGGTGAGATGTTATCAACAAATTTTGTTGAAAATAAGAAAAAGTTTTGGAGTGAGATTAACAAGTTGAGGAAGCCTAGAGAACAAATGGATTTGTCAGTTAAAAATAAGAGATGAGAGTTATTAAATGGAGAGTTAGAGGTATTGGGAAGATGGAGGGAATATTTTGAGGAATTTTTAAATGTTGATGAAGATATGGAAGCCGTGATTTCATGTATAGGGCAAGGAGGAATAACATCTTGTAGGAGTGAGGAAGAGTCAGTTGTGAGTGTGGGGGAAGTTCGTGAGGCAGTAGGTAAAATGAAACGGGGTAAGGCAGCTGGGATTGATGGGATAAAGATAGAAATGTTAAAAGCAGGTGAGGATATAGTTTTGGAGTGGTTGGTGCTATTGTTTAATAAATGTATGGAAGAGGGTAAGGTACCTAGGGATTGGCAGAGGGCATGCATAGTTCCTTTGTATAAAGGCAAAGGGGACAAAGGAGAGTGCAAAAATTATAGGGGGATAAGTCTGTTGAGTATACCTGGTAAAGTGTATGGTAGAGTTATTATTGAAAGAATTAAGAGTAAGACGGAGAATAGGATAGCAGATGAACAAGGAGGCTTTAGGAAAGGTAGTGGGTGTGTGGACCAGGTGTTTACAGTGAAACATATAAGTGAACAGTATTTAGATAAGGCTAAAGAGGTTTTTGTGGCATTTATGGATTTGGAAAAGGCGTATGACAGGGTGGATAGGGGGGCAATGTGGCATATTTTGCAGGTGTATGGTATAGGAGGTAGGTTACTGAAAGCAGTGAAGAGTTTTTACGAGGATAGTGAGGCTCAAGTTAGAGTATGTAGGAAAGAGGGAGATTATTTCCCAGTAAAAGTAGGCCTTAGACAGGGATGTGTGATGTCACCGTGGTTGTTTTATATATTTATAGATGGGGTTGTAAGAGAGGTAAATGCGAGGGTCTTGGCAAGAGGCGTGGAGTTAAAAGATAAAGAATCACACATAAAGTGGGAGTTGTCACAGTTGCTCTTTCATAGAAATTGGAGCACGCTTCAATAACTGGGCTTCTATATTTCAAACTGGATTGTTTGCTATACTCCTCGCATTCAACTGCGTCCATGTATCTAAGGCTGACACCTTAACAGTAACTAATTCTATATCATCCATAAATGCTCTAATCCTCCTGAGTATCAATTGTGGCATGCTTGTGTCAAAAGCCAGACTCAGATGTGGTAAGATTTTAGAGTGGAGTCAGCGTACACCTGCGGATTCCGTCTCTCATTGATCCTCAGATATATGATAGAACTGCTGAATTAGCAAAGGAATATGCCTTCAGAGAGGGAGTAGAATGCAATCTTGGGCTGTCAGTCAGCAGTTGAAAACATTAATATGAAAAGAACTGAACTGTATTAACCTGAGACTAAGACTAACATTAGTCAGTCCACCTATTATTCAATCATGCATGAGGAGCCACATGTCCATGGTACATCCAACAAAATCAGTAGACTCTTAGATGTCACTACAGCCAGGCTCTGGCTGGGTTACATGTATCTCTGGTAGGTTGTATCAGCAGCTGATGCAGACATAATTAAATGCAAACTTTGCCAGCTGGATTATTGTCACACCCTGCGTGATTATGTGCTGGAATGCGATAAAATGAATGTATTCAGATTCAGAATTTTATCTATAGTGGCATATTAACAACCATTCAGGAAAAATACCCTGACTTTGCATATTATAAATAGCTCATAACCATTTAAACTTGCTTAAATTCAATTATTTTTTCTAAAAAGTAAAGTAATTTAAATAATTCAAAACTACATGTCTGCATAAATAATCCATAGCGACTGTAACCAGATATAAGAATGTAATAGTTTATTACCGCTGTAACTAGTTCAGCTGGCAAAACTTTCGGGCCCAATCTCTGGACCCCTTGTGTACCTCTATAATGTTGAGGTCCAGTCCCTGGACCCATTATGTGGCTCTGTAATCATCTGACTACCACTCATGCCGAGGGATGGGGTGCAAAATAGATGTTAAATAGCCTTCTATCATTCTCTGCATTTGTCGTGCTCATTTGTAATTTGACAATGGTCCAGGATGGGCCAAAACGTCGTCATGAACTATACATCTGGGACGCTAATGTAAATCGTGGACCAAATCTTATCTTTCTTATTCCAAAACCCAATCCATAAACTGTTACGCTCAATATCACTTGCTAGCTGCCGGAGTAAAATATTTGTGAGGATTGTCCTTTATCGTTACTGGCATTCAAACAATTTCTGTCCCAACCATCCTATTAAACTGACTCACCTAGCAGCAAATAGGTACCTGGGTGTTAGTCTCCTAACACCTACTGTCCTTGGTTACCTAGCAGTAAATTGTGATAATGTTCATGATTAGAAGTCTCCACTTCTAACCCACTATATATCACTCGTACAAGTTCGTTCAACACAGCCATTATTCTTTTACCAGTCCATATATATTGTTATCCACAATATACAAATACCAATTAGGTGGAATATCTCCTTTACCAACCAGTAATACCTTCTCCTTAATTATCTACCAGGAGTACCTAATTTCCACACACATGGGAACAGCTCCCTGGTATTCTGAATAGGTACTGCTGGGTATATGAGGGAGGGATGACACACGAGGATAATAAGAATACTTAGTAAATATGAAAGAGGACTGCCGAAGGATAAGATAAAGAGGGGTAAAATGGCTATAATTTACTTAATAAATAAAAAAGGGTAAGTATATGATTACCTAACTTTTCACATAATAAACTTAGGAATAAATATTACATGTTATAATACAACGCCTGTGAGATTTTTAACTAAGCATATACGATCCTCCCACAATGTATATCCGATCTCCCGCTGCATATACACCCTCCTCCCACTACATATAAGCCCTCCTCCCACTTCATATACATCCTCCTCTCACTCCATATACACCCTCCTCCCACTGCATATACATCCTCTTCCCACTTCATAAACACCCTCCTCCCACTACATATACACCTTCCTCTCACTTCATAAACACCCTCCTCCCACTACATATACACCCTCCTCCCACTACATATACACCCTCCTCCCACTACATATACACCTTCTCACTTCATAAACACCCTCCTCCCACTACATATACACCCTCTTCCCATTTCATATACACCTTCCTCCCATTACATATACACCCTCTTCCCACTTCATATACACCTTCCTCCCACTACATATACACCCTCTTCCCACTTCATATACACTCTCCTAATACATAATTATCCTCCTCCCAATACATATATACCCTCCTCCCACTACATGTACACCCTCCTCCCACTACATATACACCCTCCTCCCACTACATATAAACTCTCCTCCCACTACACATATACCCTCCTCCCACTACATATACTCCCTCCTCCCAGCTGCATGAATGCGCTCCTCTCACTATACATACTCCATCCCATTACATATATCTTCTCCCACTCATATACACCCTCCTCCCACTACATTTACACTCTTCTCCCACTGCATATACACCCTCCTCTACCTGGGATGTACCTGAAGGTTGTTTCGTACTTCCCTGTGGATCAGGGCCTGATCAAGCAGGCTGTTACTGCAGGCCACAGGCAATCCATCGTACAAAGCACAGCCCGGCTGATCAGGTACTGACTTGGATCTCTCCAGTTCTCTCTTGGAGATAGCCAGGGGTCTATTGGTAATTGCCCTTAGTTATGACGGGAGGGGCCTCTGACCCTAAGTGCGTTTTCCCTTAGTGTACTCATGGCATCCTAACTTATCATTATGGGCTATGTTGCACCGTCTGTCTAGTCTTTTACTTTCGTAGGGAGTGATTTCTGTGTGCTGATTTGGGACCAGTTCTTGGATTTTCCAGGTGTAGATTATTTGATGTATCTTTCTCGCCTGCGTTCCTAGAAGTACTGGTCAAGGGAGTTCAAACATTCCCTGTAATATAGATGCTTCATGGTATTCCAGACTAGATAAAACACGTGACTTTAAAAGGATCATCACTGGGATGGCATCCCTTATTTTGAAGTTCTCATTATCCATCCTATTATTTTCCTCGCAGATGTGATAGTGGCACTGTTGTGATCCTTGAAGGAGAGATCCTTTGACATTAAAGTCTCAAGTCTTGAGTAGTCTACTAGTCTACTTTAGTTTTTCGCTTTATTGTATTGTTAGAATTTGTTGCATTCTCTCCGTTCTAGTTATTATTTCCTTAATTGTTTCATAACAGACTAACAGAAATCTGTCCTCTTTGAACATTACATTGCTTTCTATTGCCTATAGGAAAACTTGGTATATTTCCACTCGGAGATTTACCGTGTCCTCAATGTATGGCAGTTTCTTACAGATTATAATATCGTCAGCAGAAGACACGACGCTATGGTATAACTTCTCTGTGATTGTCTGATATAAGGATAAAGAACAGGCTGGAGGCGAATATATGTACTATGTACATGTACACTTGGGTTATAATATTTTTACAACGTAATATTCCTGTACGTTAATCAGATGAAGATTTGCATAAAAGCGAAGAAATGACCTTTCATTTCAATATCTTTTTAGAAAATGTCGCCCCTAAATGAAAAAATACGAGTAACGAAAACAAGTAATTTGAGTGCATATTGCATGTAATATTAATACCAAATAAAACAGCTTACAGCATTATTGTTATCACGTTTGTTCATATATTACTACTTAGTGCTTAGAATAAACCGAAGTTGAAGTTTGTTATTGTTTCCGCAGGTAGCATATAGTTCCTGCATAACTCAGATTGCACGTTCAACACACTGATTACTTCTTGGTATATTGAGTGTGGACGGCACCTGCTTCCAATGATTTTTCAATGTAAGGTTTCAATATTTCTGACAAATTCTTGAAGTCTTTTTCATCGCACATCTGATCAGTAAACCAATAATCTGCCCAGATGTATGAAATGAATCTGCATATCTTCTCCAACGTAGGTACAAGGATGAATGTAAGAATGTCTAGAATGGCTCTTGAATTCCACGTCGCATTGCTGATGTTTGGAATTTTCTGAAAGTTAATCACAGGAAAGTGTCAAGTTTCGCTCGTATTACTTGATCTGACACATGTGGAAAATTCAATTTATTGCTCCATAATTTTGTAACTTCTTTGGAAATTTTCGCTATTTGCTCCTTTCTTCCTTTGATTTCTACTCCTGGAAACTGATACCGTCCAATGATTTGGGTTTGGAGAGGTATTCTCCATTTTTCTTTTAGTGAAGATTCTTCTAAAGGTACAATTTCTCTTCTCCTGTGTGATTTCTGGAATCCCACCAAATTATTGGTCCAGATATCTTTGTTCTTCATTATGGTAGTATCAATTTTCTTGTGTGACATTATAATTAATTCAAAATTTCTGAAGAAGATATAACGGCAATAAGTTGATTTGCTTGCTCATAAAGCTTTTTATATACCAGGATTTGGATTGTTCTACAGACTTCTATACCGTTTCAGTAATTTCTTATCAGTTTCAGAAACTGGAAAAGTTTACAGTGACATGAATGTCAAATATTGACAATAAAACCCACACTCTTAGGCTACACGCTATATCTGCAAATATATTGTCAGATAAGCGGTGCTCACTGATACTCTCCTCTGAAAAACGACGAGAAAATGATAACAATAGTAGACGCCAGTATATAGAGTTGCCAATTAGTAATTTTCTAAGTTGCTACTAATGATTAATAAAGTAAATATATGGTGATTAATATTTTTCATTAATCTGAGTTGCCAATTAGTACTTTCCTGAGTTGCTACTTATGAGCAGTAACGCGGATATATGGTGATTCAGTTTTTATTTAAGGGTGACATTTTGTGAAAACTGACAGGCATTAGGGACTTCTCATTGTTTTTAAACAAAAGTTCATCGACTTATGACACAGGAGATGTTTTATTTGGGAAAAAAATAAAAAAAATTATAACCCTAAATTGTACACCCTCCTCCCATTACATAAACACCCTCCTCCCACTACATAAACACCCTCCTCCCACTACATAAACACCCTCCTCCCACTACATAAACACCCTCCTCCCACTATATAAACACCCTCCTCCCACTACATAAACACCCTCCACCCACTACATAAACACCCTCCTCCCACTACATAAACACCCTCCTCCCACTACATAAACACCCTCCTCCACTACGTAAACAACCCTCCTCCCACTACATATACACACTCATCCCACCACATTTACACTCTTACCACTACATATACACTCTCCACCCATTACATATATACCCTCCTCCCACTAATTATACGCCTTCCTATCACTACATTTACATCCTTCTCCCACTACACAAGCAACCTCCTCCTCCTCCTACATATACACCCTGCTACCACTACATATACATCCTGCTACCACTACTTATATACCATGCTACCACTACATATAAAACATCCTATCACTATATACACACCCTGCTACCACTACATATACAACCTCCTACCACTACATGTACATCCTGCTACCACTACATATACAGCCTGCTATCACTTCATATACACCCTGCTACCACTACATGTACACCCTGCTACCACTACATATACACCCTGCTACCACTACATGTACACCCTGCTACCACTACATATATACCCTCCTACCACTACATATACACCCTCCTACTACTACATATACACCATGCTACCACTACATATACATCCTCCTACCACTATATGTACAACCTCCTACCACTACATGTACACCCTGCTACCACTACATATACACCCTGCTACCACTACATATATACCCTGTTACCAATACATATACAACCTCCATCCACTACATATACACCCTGCTACCACAACATATACACCCTTCTACCACAACATATGCACCCTCCTACCACTACATATACACCCTACTACTACTACATATACACCCAGCTACCACTACATATACAACCTCCTTCCACTACATATACACCCCGCTACCACTACATAAACACCCTGCTACCACGACATATACACCTTGCTAAAACGACATATACTCCCTGCTACCACTGCATATACACCCTGCTACCACTACATAAACACCCTGCTACCACTACATATACACCTTGCTACCACGACATATACAGCCTGCTACCACTACATAAACACCCTGCTACCACTACATAAACACCCTGCTACCACTACATATACACCCTGCTACCACGACAAATACAGCCTGCTACCACTACATAAACACCCTGCTACGAATACATAAACTCCCTGCTACCACTACATAAACACACTGCTACCACTACATAAACACCCTGCTACCACTACATAAACACTCTGCAACCACTACATAAACACACTGCTACCACTGCATATACACCCTGCTACCACTACATATATACCCTGTTACCAATACATATACAACCTCCTTTCACTACATATACACCCTCCTACCACTACATATACACCCTCCTACCACTACATATACACCCTCCTACCACTACATATACACCCTGCTACCACTACATATACAACCTCCTTCCACTACATATACACCCAGCTACCACTACATAAACACCCTGCTACCACGACATATACACCCTGCTACCACGACATATACTCCCTGCTACCATTGCATATACACCCTGCTACCACTACATAAACACCCTGCTACCACTACATATACACCCTGCTACCACGACATATACAGCCTGCTACCACTACATAAACACCCTGCTACCACTACATAAACACCTTGCTACCACTACATATACACCCTGCTACCACGACACATACAGCCTGCTACCACTACATAAACATCCTGCTACGACTTCATAAATTCCCTGCTACCACTACATAAACACCCTGCTGCTACTACATGAACACCCTGCTACCACTACATAAACACTCTGCTACCACTACATAAACATCCTGCTACCACTACATAAACACCCTGCTACCACTACATAAACACCCTGCTACCACTACATAAACACTCTGCTACCACTGCGTAAACACACTGCTACCACTACATAAACACCCTGCTACCACTACATAAACACCCTGCTACCACTACATAAACACCCTGCTACCACTACAAAATGCCCTGCTACCACTACATAAACACTGCTACCACTACATATACAGCCTGCTACCACTACATAAACACCCTGCTACCACTACATAAACACCCTGCTACCACTACATAAACACCCTGCTACCACTACAAAATGCCCTGCTACCACTACATAAACACTCTGCTACCACTACATATGCAGCCTGCTACCACTACATAAACACCCTGTTACAACTACATAAACACCCTGCTACCACTACATAAACACCCTGCTACCACTACATATACAGCCTGCTACCAGTACATAAACACCCTGCTACCACTACATAAACACCCTGCTACCACTACATAAACACTCTGCTACCACTACATATACAACCTTCTACCACTACATATACACCCTGCTACCACAACGTAAACACTCTGCTACCACTATATAAACACTCTGCTACCACTACATATACAGCCTGCTACCACTACATAAACACCTTGCTGCAACTACATAAACACCCTGCTACAACTACATAAACACCCTGCTACCACTACATATACAGCCTGCTACCACTACATAAACACTCTGCTACCATTACATATACAGCCTGCTACCACTGCACAAACACCCTGCTTCCACTACATAAACACCCTGCTACCACTACATATAGAGCCTGCTACCACCACATAAACACCCTGCTACCACTACATAAACACCCTGCTACCACTACATAAACACCCTGCTAACACTACATAAACACCCTGCTACCACTACATAAATACCCTGCTACCACTACATAAACACCCTGCTACCACTACATATACAGCCTGCTACCACTACATAAACTCCCTGCTACCACTACATAAACACCCTGCTACCACTACATAAACACCCTGCTACCACTACATAAACACCCTGCTACCTCTACATAAACACCCTGCTACCACTACATAAACACCCTGCTACCTCTACATAAACACCCTGCTACCACTACATAAACACCCTGCTACCTCTACATAAACACCCTGCTACCACTACATAAACACCCTGCTACCACTACATATACACCCGGCTACCACTACATAAACACCCTGCTACCACTACATAAACACCCTGCTTCCACTACATAAACACCCTGCTACCACTACATAAACACCCTGCTACCACTACATAAATACTCTCCTTCCACTACATATACAGCCTGCTACCACTACATAAACTCCCTGCTACCACTACATAAACACCCTGCTACCACTACATAAACACCCTGCTACCACTACATAAACACTCTGCTACCACTACATATACATCCTGCTACCTCTATATAAACACCCTGCTACCACTACATAAACACTCTGCTACCATACATATACAGCCTGCTACCACTACATAAACACCCTGCTACCACTATATAAACACTCTGCTACCACTTCGTATACGGCCTGCTACCTCTACATAAACACCCTGCTACCACTACATAAACACCCTGCTACCACTACATAAACACCCTGATGCCACTACATAAACACCCTGCTACCACTACATAAACACCCTGCTACCACTACATAAACACCCTGCTACCACTACATATACACCCTGCTACCACTACATAAACCTCTGTACATACATAAACACCCTGCTACCACTACTATAAACACTCTGCCCTACATAAACACCCTACCCTACATAAACACCCTGCTACTATATAACACCCTGCTACCATACAAACACCCTGCTACCACTACATAAACACCTGCTACCACTACAACACCTGCTACACTACATACACCCTACTACCACTACATAAACACCTGCTACCACTACATAAACACCCTGCTACCACTACATAAACACCCTGCTACCACTACATAAACACCCTGATGTCACTACATAAACACTCTGCTACCACTACATAAACACCCTGCTACCACTACATAAACACCCTGCTACCACTACATAAACACTCTACTACCACTACATAAACACCTGCTCCCACTTCACAAACACCCTGCTACCACTACATAAACACCTGCTACCATTACATAAACACCCTGCTACCACAACATAAACACCCTGATGCCACTACATAAACACCCTGCTACCACTACATAAACACCCTATCTACCACTACATAAACACCCTGCTACAACATACATAAACACCCTGCTACCACTACATAAACACCCTGATGCCACTACATAAACACCCTGCTACCACTACATAAACACCCTGCTACCACTACATAAACACCCTGATGCCACTACATAAACACCCTACTACCACTACATAAACACCCTGCTACCACTACATAACACCCTGCTACCACTACATAAACACCCTGATGCCACTACATAAACACCCTGCTACCACTACATAAACACCCTGCTACCACTACATAAACACCCTGATGCCACTACATAAACACCCTGCTACCACTACATAAACACCCTGCTACCACTACATAAACACCCTACTACCACTACATAAACACCCTGCTACCACTACATAAACACCCTGATGCCACTACATAAACACCCTACTACCACTACATAAACACCCTGCTACCACTACATAAACACCCTGCTACCACTACATAAACACCCTGCTACCACTACATAAACACCCTGCTACCACTACATAAACACCCTGCTACCACTACATAAACACCCTACTACCACTACATAAACACCCTGCTACCACTACATAAACACTCTGCTACCACTACATAAACACCCTGCTACCACTGCATATACACCCTGCTACCACTACGTATATACCCTGTTACCAATACATATACAACCTCCTTTCACTACATATACACCCTGCTACCACTACATATACACCCTCCTACCACTACATATACACCCTCCTACCACTACATATACACCCTGCTACCACTACATATACAACCTCCTTCCACTACATGTACACCCAGCTACCACTACATAAACACCCTGCTACCACGACATATACACCTGCTACCACGACATATACTCCTGCTACCATTGCATATACACCCTGCTACCACTACATAAACACCCTGCTACCACTACATATACACCCTGCTACCACGACATATACAGCCTGCTACCACTACATAAACACCCTGCTACCACTACATAAACACCTTGCTACCACTACATATACACCCTGCTACACGACACATACAGCCTGCTACCACTACATAAACATCCTGCTACGACTTCATAAATTCCCTGCTACCACTACATAAACACCCTGCTGCTACTACATAAACACCCTGCTACCACTACATAAACACTCTGCTACCACTACATAAACACCCTGCTACCACTACATAAACACCCTGCTACCACTACATAAACACCCTGCTACCACTACATAAACACTCTGCTACCACTGCGTAAACACCCTGCTACCACTACATAAACACCCTGCTACCACTACATAAACACCCTGCTACCACTACATAAACACCCTGCTACCACTACAAAATGCCCTGCTACCACTACATAAACACTGCTACCACTACATATACAGCCTGCTACCACTACATAAACACCCTGCTACCACTACATAAACACCCTGCTACCACTACATAAACACCCTGCTACCACTACAAAATGCCCTGCTACACTACATAAACACTCTGCTACCACTACATATGCAGCCTGCTACCACTACATAAACACCCTGTTACCACTACATAAACACCCTGCTACCACTAATATACAGCCCTGCTACATCAGTACTTAATACACCCTGCTACCACTACATAAACACCCTGCTACCACTACATAAACACTCTGCTACCACTACATATACAACCTTCTACCACTACATATACACCCTGCTACCACAACGTAAAACACTCTGCTACCACTATATAAACACTCTGCTACCACTACATATACAGCCTGCTACCACTACATAAACACCTTGCTGCAACTACATAAACACCCTGCTACAACTACATAAACACCCTGCTACCACTACATATACAGCCTGCTACCACTACATAAACACTCTGCTACCACTACATATACAGCCTGCTACCACTGCACAAACACCCTGCTTCCACTACATAAACACCCTGCTACCACTACATATAGAGCCTGCTACCACCACATAAACACCCTGCTACCACTACATAAACACCCTGCTACCACTACATAAACACCCTGCTACCACTAAATAAGCACCCTGCTACCACTACATAAATACCCTGCTACCACTACATAAACACCCTGCTACCACTACATATACAGCCTGCTACCACTACATAAACTCCCTGCTACCACTACATAAACACCCTGCTACCACTACATAAACACCCTGCTACCACTACATAAACACCCTGCTACCTCTACATAAACACCCTGCTACCACTACATAAACACCCTGCTACCTCTACATAAACACCCTGCTACCACTACATAAACACCCTGCTACTCTACATAAACACCCTGCTACCACTACATAAACACCCTGCTACACTACATATACACCCTGCTACCACTACATAAACACCCTGCTACCACTACATAAACACCCTGCTTCCACTACTAAACACCCTGCTACCACTACATAAACACCCTGCTACCACTACATAAACACTCTCCTTCCACTACATATACAGCCTGCTACCACTACATAAACTCCCTGCTACCTCTACATAAACACCCTGCTACCACTACATAAACACCCTTCTACCACTACATAAACACTCTGCTACCACTACATATACAGCCTGCTACCTCTATATAAACACCCTGCTACCACTACATAAACACTCTGCTACCATACATATACAGCCTGCTACCACTATATAAACACCCTGCTACCACTATATAAACACTCTGCTACCACTTCGTATACGGCCTGCTACCTCTACATAAACACCCTGCTACCACTACATAAACACCCTGCTACCACTACATAAACACCCTGATGCCACTACATAAACACCCTGCTACCACTACATAAACACCCTGCTACCACTACATAAACACCCTGCTACCACTACATATACACCCTGCTACCACTACATAAACACTCTGCTACCACTACATAAACACCCTGCTACCACTACATAAACACTCTGCTACCACTACATAAACACCCTGCTACCACTACATAAACACCCTGCTACCACTATATAAACACCCTTCTACCACTACATAAACACCCTGCTACCACTACATAAACACTCTGCTACCACTACATAAACACCCTGCTACCACTACATAAACACCCTACTACCACTACATAAACACCCTGCTTACCAGTACATAAACACACCTGCTACCACTACATAAACACCCTGCTACCACTACATAAACACCCTGATGTCACTACATAAACACTCTCCTACCACTACATAAACACCCTGCTACCACTACATAAACACCCTGCTACCACTACATAAACACCCTACTACCACTACATAAACACCCTGCTCCCACTTCATAAACACCCTGCTACCACTACATAAAACCCTGCTACACTACTATAAACACCCTGCTACCACTACATAAACACCCTACTACCACTACATAAACACCCTGCTACCACTACATAAACACCCTGCTACCACTACATAAACACCCTGCTACCACTACATAAACACCCTGCTACCACTACATAAACACCCTGCTACCACTACATAAACACCCTACTACCACTACATAAACACCCTGCTACCACTACATAAATACCCTGATGCCACTACATAAACACCCTGCTACCACTACATAAACACCCTGCTACCACTACATAAACACCCTGCTACCACTACATAAACACCCTGCTACCACTACATATGCATCATCTACACCTGCTTTACAACCTTCATTTAATTAATTACTTAAAGTGAAACACTTTAACAGTGCTATTCATTTCCTCCTTGAGAGATATTGCTGGCTAATGTCTCTTCCTGTTTTCTCTCTAATTAGCATATTTCAATTGCCTCTAACAAGGCTTTTGATGTATTATACTTACGTTTGTGTCGAGAATTATGTAATACATATGCCAGGGCATATCACTGAGGAGAGACACAGAAACTCCTCTCTGTTCGCTGACGAGAACCTATTATTGAGGTAGAAATCTGCAAATACATTTAACTCTGTTTTAAATTTCTGTCACTTATTTTTTCACGTTGCATCGGTCAATGACAATGCCAATTTAATTCCAGAAAACTCTTATGCTTATTGCATTCTTACTGAAGTTTTTATTCAGTTCAGAGAGCAAACTGTGTCACTATATGTGGTTCTTGGTTGTTGACTTTATTCGGTTCAAACTCGAAATTTGAGTTAATGACCTCTTCATCACCCCAGAGAAATATGTCTTGACAGGATGATAGTACTGGAACAGGGAGAGTCTCTGAAAGTTCCTCCAGTCTGAATGCAGAAAGAAGATCTGTTTTTTCTTTTCTTTTTTGGTGGGAGGGGAAAAGGCGGGGTATTTGTTTTTCAGTCCTGTGATCCAGAAATAACAATGCGTGCTGTGATCTTTGGTTCCCTCCACACCACCGGGACGGCAGATGATACATAATACTTCCTTCCAGCAAACCACTTAAGGAGCTGAGCAAGTCGCACAAGTAGTGAAAATAGGCTGTTTTTACAAGGGTCGCGATGTTTGGTCTTTGTTTTATCAGAGAGAAGCTGCCACACACACATATATCTGTATATAACGAAGGCTTATAACCTGGCAGATGAAAGTCCCTCTTGCTCTGAAAAAGAGAGACCAAAGAATTCATTAGTGACTAAAACTCATGAAAAAACAAATATCAAACATAACCATAAATAGTTTTTCATAAAATGATCAGTCACTCAGTTGACAAAAAAAAAGTAGTTGAAAATTAACTTTGGTGAGGGTGGAGTTCTATTCCACAGAAGCTGTACCTTCGGGAGCAAAACTAAGTTCAGATTTAAATTCCGTGTCTCAGAATTAGTTAGAAACACATGTTTTTAAACGTGAAGTGAAAACTTTGTTGATTAGTGTTATTACTTTACCGCCGAAGCAGGTAATTTATTGTCTGACATTTATCCATCCAATTAAGCGATCACTGGTATTTAACAGTGTACTCCACTGCTATACCGTTGTTGGTAGTGTGTAGTTTCTTGTGTGATCCATATCCGTCCAAATGACAGCAATGAGCAACTTAAAGTGTACCCCATGTGGAGCCTATTGAGAGTAGAGGGCATTTTATTGTGCATTCCTTATCCATCCTATTGAAGGTAGTGGGTATTGTATTGTGTAACTCTTATTCATCTTTTTTGTGGAAGTGGGTATCTTACTGTGTAAACCATATCCAGTGGGAGCTTTATTGGGTAGTTTATAGTGCCCCACACCATCGTATTAGCGGTAGCGGGCACTTTACTATGCCCATATTTTCATTCAATTAGCGGTTGTGGGTAGTTTATTGTTCCTCCATATTGGGCGTGACTCACAGTATGTTGTAATTCAAACAGCGTGTTTAACTTTGCCCATTGTGTTTTCCAGATTCCGTGATTCATGAGTGATCACTCCCAAAGTCATTAGAATATTTTCTTTTCTTAGGTTCTCCTGGAGACACCCTGTAAACCCCGCTCCCCACTGACACACAATAGATATGTTAAAATTACACTCTCTTTATCATGCTTAATTTAGCATCCAAATATGATACAGACAAGAATGTTTTATTACCTCTTATGTTTAAGGCATCAGGAATCATATTTTTATCATTATTTTTGCTAAATGTACCTGAAACAAATGAAAGCAATTCTCGAAAAAAATATGATAATCAATATTACCATCGCAGCCTTAGACATATAGTTGTACATATGAAAGAATGCTTTTAAATTAACATTTTACAGCATTTTATTAGCTTTTAAATGAGACCAAAATAACTGTCCTAAAATGATGTGCACGAGAGTAAGACCGAATTATGCAAACCTTAGTATTAATCTATTGTCCAACAGAAAAAGAAAGAAACTAATATTATTTCAGTACCATCTGATGATTGTAGCAAACGCAGTCATGACAGAACAATACCAAAAGTTAAAGAGTTTTGCATAGACATTTGTAGAGTACCGTGCAGGGTAGCCACTTCTTGTTACACCTACAAGACTGACAACATGGATTTTAACAGCCACACTTTACAAGCTCCAGGCACACCGCTGCAACTTGTGGGATGGTAATCAACTCTTTTTTTTTCAACCATGCAGGCAGGAGTCTGGTGTTTGAATCAGAAGATCATGGGCAGATGCCCTAATGCTGGGCTGGTAGAGATCTCGTTGACAGTAGTGGTATAAAGCATTCCGAATCGATGGAATAATATCTGCATTCTGATTTAACTGGCAAAACAACTGCTTCCTGAAGGGGTTCGCTGAACACGTGCCTCTTTCATAGACCTGATTAAGGAAATGCTCAAGGGACTGAAAGAGCTGACTTTTTATATCCAGCTCATTAAAGAACTGCAGCAAAGAGAGTATAGCTATGCACTGGGAGGCACTGATGCCTCCCAGTGCCGTAGTTGACGAAAGTTTTACAGTTGGTAACAGATTTCGAGGAGGCGGTTAGAGGCAGTGGAGATGTCCTGTCTAAGGGCAATGTGTGGTGTAAATATTATGCAGAAATTCGGAGTGTGGAAATTAGAAGGTGTGGAGTTAATAAAAGTATTAGTCAGAGGGCTGAAGAGGGTTTGTTGAGATGATTTGGTCATTTAGAGAGAATGGATCAAAGTAGAATGACATGGAGAGCGTATAAATCTGTAGGGGAAGAAGGCGGGGTAGGGGTCGTCCTCGAAAAGGTTGGAGGGAGGGGGTAAAGGAGGTTTTGTGGGCGAGGGGTTTGGACTTCCAGCAAGCGTGCGTGAGCGTGTTAGATAGGAATGAGTGGAAACAAATGGTATTTGGGACCTGACGAGCTGTTGGAGTGTGAGCAGGGAATATTTAGTGAAGGGATTCAGGAAACCGGCTATTTTATATAACCGGACTTGAGTCCTGGAAATGGGAAGTACAATGCCTGCACTCTAAAGGAGGAGTTTGAGATATTGGCAGTTTGGAGGGATATATTGTGTATTTTTATACGTATATACTTCTAAACTGTTGTATTCTGAGCACCTCTGCAAAAACAGTGATTATGTGTGAGTGAGGTGAAAGTGTTGAATGATGAAAGTATTTTCTTTTTGGGGATTTTCTTTCATTTTGGTCACCCTGCCTCGGTGGGAGACGGCCGTCTTGTTGAAAAAAAAAATAGATTCGGCTTCATGGAGAGGGAAATGGAAGGCAAGAATGATCACATCTGAGTCGGAGGTCCTCACAAAAATGTTCGAATGACTTGTCCTCAGAGCAGGAAGAATGTGCAGCACGAGTCGTGTATCTGTTTCTTCTAGGTAGAATTCTTCATCCACATCAAGGCCAGATAACCATTGCTTGAGTGTTTTCCCATCAGCACTGGAAATGTATAGATCACTGAGAGCACTGGGTCTAGAGGGACTCTTCTCCAAGGTTCTGAAAGCGTTCTAATTTATTTTTGTTGTCTTTGAGATACTCAGACAATTTCCATGAATTTTCTCCTTCGGACCAGATCTTAAATGCAACGCCTGTTCTTCATTATGATCTGGTGCCATCTTTGATGGAGTCTTGTCTATGGGTATCTCAAACAACATGTAGAGAGAGAGGAAATTTCACCTCAGGGAACCAAAGTGTAGCTGAGTGTTCCACTATCTACAACAAGGCAATCATACAACAGGGATTGGTTCACTGAAAAACAATCCAGTGAATTATTAACCTCTTTTTCAAGACTCTCGATGATATCTGATTTCTATGATTGATATATCACTTCTTCACTTCCTGCCATGGACGGAGGAAAAACTTAGGCCTCATGGAAGAAGAACGAGTCAAGATCACCTACACTTGTATTCGATGCAAAGTACATTTGGACGAAGACAGAGTTGTGGGTCCTTGAGGAAATGAATTTCGTTTTGCTTGCGTTTCACTGTTGTTGTTATATTTAATAATGGAAGGAGTTCTCTGTAATAGGGTTTTCAAATGAGTGTTTCCTCTCAGTGATGATGTATTTCACATTGCCGTCGTATTGCTCTTGTTCTCGCTTATAAGAGGCACGTAACTTCCCCCGTATTCTAATAACATGTTCATTTTTCCACTATAATCTACCTTGTCCATAATAACTATTACATTTGTTTTGTCTGTTTCTTTAGGTGAAGTCCAGGATCTGTCGTTAATTCATAGTACGAATAACTTAACAAAAGCTCAGATCTCTGTAACACAATTGTCCTCAAAGATCTGTTAAGTTATACCAAGAATTAAAGAAAGATCCTGGACTTCACCTTACAACACAGACAAAGCAAATGCGATAGTAATTATGGACAAGGTAGATTTTAGTGGAAAAATGAACATGTTATTAGAAGACGGAGGAATTTAGGCGCCTCTTAAAAATTCCTGACTGAATCATTGATAGTACAATTTTTTTTATCACTCAAACACTCTAGATCTCCATTTTCTAAGAAAGGATTTTTCCGTCTTCAAATGACATCAACAAGCTTTTGAACATCAGTAAGGAAGTTAGTCTGTTGTTTTTTACCCTACTCATGATGAAAACAATCTTATTTCTGGTCTACGTAATCATCCCCTAAGTTCTTGAGCGACTGGCATAACAATGGTCCGCTAAATGATTATGTAGCAAGAGTTGCTGGATCGTGTATTAGCCCAGCTTCTCCAAAACTCTACAATATGTAATTCAATTCAGTTCAAGTTTATTCTCTATAAGGGTTACAATGTGGGGTTTACAGGTTTTGGGTATTGTGTGGTTTACATGTTATAAAATACTAATTACAGAGGGGGCCACTAAGACACCTAGCCTGGCTAGGCATTTCGGGCAGACTTAGATTAATTCTTAACATTAAATCCTTACAGATTATGGTATTAAGGCTAAGTGACTACATCATAATTTGTGAGTTTAGCAATGTGAATGCTTTTGTTTTGGCACAATACAAAGTGTCTACATTGGAGTATCATAGGCAAACTTATGACTATTTAGGATTTATTATTTTGAGATTAAGATTAGTATTTCTGGGTATATAGTC
>NC_069426.1:19975908-20108408 GCF_026875155.1 Cherax quadricarinatus
TTGTTCAATTATAGTCATTTTTCCCTCAAGGGAACCGTTCGCAGATTTGAGTGCCGCAGGAAAAACCTATAAAACCACGTTTGGTTTTGGGTGTCGGGGGTGAGAGTAAAGGGGAGAAGATCGTTTTGGTTGGGGGTTTTCGTAGACTTTAAAACGAATTTCTTGGTCAGTTTTGCGAGCAGAACATCAAGGAAAAAAAGGTGTTGCGACTTCTTCTTCAAGTTGAACTGGATTGAAGGCTCGACCGGGTTGAGCTTGTCTTGGAGAGCTTAAAAACTTTGAAAGCGTTTGGAGTTATGAGGAGAATTCGCAAATAACGGAGCCAGGGACAGACAAAGGGAATAATGGTGGAAAAACGCGGCTTCTAGATGTTCATGTATAGGTTCGCCAGGACTGCACTGATGGGAACCCAGGGGTATCCAAAAGTCTGCTGAAAGAGGTGATTTTTTTAAAGGAAAAAACCCTAAAGCCAAAATAATTCAACAAGGGCGATGAAATCGTGGGTGGAATGGGAAAAATCAAGTGAAACGTCAATTTTCCCCGCGAAGAGATCGTGGTTTTTGTAGTAGGTACTTTGGGAAAGGGGAAATCACGTCAAAGGGGAAAGTTTCTTGTTCCCGATGTTGATGTTGCGAATGCGATTTAGAAGATCACCTGAGTGTTTGAGATGTTGGACGAAGTGCCCAAGAGTTTAAGGGTGTTTGGCGAGAATTCCTGAGATGTGGGGGCACTGCCCATTCCCCAGGGTAGGGCCTCAGTGGGATACCAGACTTGTGAGTCTTTGGCACCCTACTTTTTTGGCAGGTCTGGGGGTTTCTGGGCATGGGTGGCAGTTTTTTTTCCCTTTTTCGAGCCCCTCAGAATGCGGCGAGTTTTGAGAAAAGTTTTAGTAAGGTTGTCCACTTGGTTAGTTGTAGAGGTTGTTATCTGGGTCATTAAGTAGATTGACATTTTGTTCCCCGTAATCGTCTTTTTCATGTAACAACACCCCTCCTTTATCAGCGGGGGTGACCCTGATGGGCCTGTCTTCTGCTAAGCCTTTGAGTCATTGATGTAACGTCGAGGTATGAGGGAGCTGCGTTTGGAGGCTGCTGAGATAGCCTTGAAGATAGCCTTTTTGGGAATCGGAGTCATTGTGTCTGTAGTTTTTGGCGATGAAATTGAGGTCTTGTTTTGGTTTTGTAATTCCTGTTGCGAAAATTTAGCCTAAAGCTTTAGGGCTTCAGTTTTGTGGGTTTACAGTGGATGAGATGAAAGATTTTTTAAAATTTTAGGTTTCCTAACTTTTCCAATTACATTATCGCAGAGTGTTTGTAGTTTCCCAGTAAATCTGATCTTCTTTCCCCTTTTCCCTCACCAGAACCAAACCAAACGTGGTGTAAAATTTTAGGCTTTTTCCTGCGTGCACCAAATCTGCAGCAATGAATTTCCCTTTAGGAAAAATGCACTATAAATTGAACAAGTATTTTCTAAACTCCCATCCCCGCACTTCATCAAGATGCAGCGGCGGGATTAAACATCTTCAACCACCCAGAGAAGACACTGCCCAGAAAAATACAAGTTTTTCCCCCCAACTCCTTTCCAAAAATGTTTTCCCAAAATCTTTGCCCAAAAAATCATTCCAAATTCTACCTTTCCCCAACCACGACCATCAAGGAATCCCAGTATAGACAGGGGCAAGCCTCCATCCTCTGCAGGGGTATACATAATCCCTTGTAAAGACGCAACAAAATTATATGTGGGCAAAATCAAGAGACCTGCAAAAACCCTATTTTAGAACACCAATATCAAGCGGGCGACGATACAAAGGAATGCCTGTGTACAACATCGAATTCACACAAACCATTTAAAAACTACGAAACTCAAGATTATAGCCCAAAAAGACAAACTCAAAACAGAAGAATCCCGGAATCATCGCTTATCCTATAAACCACAATTTTTAACCAGAATAATGGCTTCTTAACATAGCTGAACCACTCGCCAAGAAACTTTTTCATCGCTATCCCACATAAAAATGAACATGCAGAAGGTTACTCACAACTTTTTCCAAAACCCCTGCCTAGTACCCAAGACTCATAACCCCACCCGGGAATCATTTAGATCAGCACTCCCCCTGACCCCAACATTTTGAACATGACTATAAATACTCCCGTACCTTCCAACCCCAGGTAGATCCGTGTGTGACTTGAAAAAGCCCACTGTGTGGGTGAAACGTTGTCAATAAAGGATCACATTATACTGCATTTGTGTTTATATTTCCATTCTAGCAACTTTAAAAGATTTATCAATTACATTTCTTGGGTATTTTAAATCATTACCTATTTCATAAATTTTGGATATTTCCTCATCTATGAACTCAGGACTACAAATTCGTAAAGCTCTCAAAAACATTGATGAGAAAACAGACAGTTTGACTCTATCTTGATGTGTAGACAGCCTGTACTGTCTGCACAGACAGCCCATGCTGTCTGCCAGCTTAGTTCATATTTCGCGCCACTCAAGTGCTGCCACCTATAGGCCTTGCCACTTCAGTATGCCCAGACTTGCCTCGCTCTCACTCACACAGCGGCCTGGCTTCAACACACAAGTACTCTCATCTCTCTCTCGTGGGCATGGCCCTGCCCGGGCCATGGGCACAAACACACAAGCCTGTGTAACCCACCACTACTTAACAATAAACTAAGAAGCCTCCGAAGAAGTATATCATTTAACTACCCGCTCTACAGCTACCAAACAAGCCATTTATATTGGTACCAGCGGTGGTCGCAGCTTTTGTGTTTACCCTGGAGAGAGGAAGGAGAGGTATGAAGTCACCTTCACTTCATCACCCTACATAAGAAGCATCCGTCTCTCAACGAGTTATCCTGATGTCGTGTCTGCACGTTTGAGCATCCAGACACAGGTACAAGCAGGATCCAGCCGAAATTTGCCGAATTTCTTCGAGAATTGTGAGTGGCGTCCCAGCGTCTCACGCTACAGTGTCCCACGCTGTTTCTCAAGTCACGTGTTCAGCGTCACTTGTATGTTGCTGTTGTTGTTCAGCTCAGCACAGCTGTTTCAGCAAGCCAGAGGTGAGTCTTGTGGTGATTTCCCTGCGTCCAGTGTGAGCTTCTCCACGTGTTTGTGGGTGGGGGAGGAGAGGAGAGGAGAGGAAGTGGCTGTTCCTCACCTTGCCCATGCTCGCCCTCCTCACGCTCACCCGTCTACCATACACCACTCACCACTGCCCACTCCCTCTGCTGTGTTTTCTGCTGTTTTTCGTATGAATTCATTGCCAGTGCTGTGTATCCGAGTGCCCGAGGCCACTCGAAGCTACGTGGATTACGACGTCACGTGGGTGGTGGCGATCATGTAGACCTACAAAGCCACGTGAGTTACCAGATGTCCCAGGCCTCATGCTGTGGTCTGCTGCCCGCATCACATCGACGCCACCCACGATGCTGCCCGACTTCATGACGTCACGATGTCTGCTGACGTCACCTCACGATGTCTGCTGACGTACCTCGAGATGTCTGCTGACGTCACCTCACGATGTCTGCACCTCGAGATGTCTGCTGACGTCACCTCACGATGTCTGCTGACGTCACCTCACGATGGTCTGCCTGACGTCACCTCGAGATGCTGACGTCACACGATGTCTGCTGACGTCACGATGTCTGCTGACGTCACCTCACGATGTCTGCCTGACGTCACCTCGAGATGTCTGTTGACGTCACTGCTGCTGACGTCACCTTGCGACATCACGCCTGACATCACATGATGTCACATCGAGTGTTCTAGTAATTATTTCAGTATTGTCGAGAAGATTGAGAGAAAATATATGTCGTGTGTTAATTAATTCCTCTCAGTCAGTGTTCTCACATTTTAGTATGTCTTAGTCAGTTTTTATGCGCAGAAAAGCATCATTTGCTAGTTAAGCCATGTTGTACCGTATGTACAGCTGTGTGTTTTTAAAGTTCCGTGTGTCCAGTGAGGTCTGTGGTCAGACCCTTGAGTTGTACCACTAAGTCACCCGTGACCAGTGTGTTTGACAGCTGATTTCTCAGCCCTGAGCGTATGAGCCCCCTTGTACAGAAAGCTTTTATGCTCGTCGCTCGTGATGTTCTGTAGAATCGTACCTGCTACGATTCCCATCGAGATTTGTTTCACTTCACCTCCAGACCTTCAGAGTGCAGTTATATGTAGAGAAACAAGTCTGGGGACGCTTAGACTAACCTCTGCTATAACTCCACCTGTCGAGAGATGATACTCGTCAAGCCGCAGCCAGGCCTGTTCGGCAGGCGCTGTGTCAGCCTCGTGTCACAAGCTTCAGTGAGCAGCCCTGCACAAAGAAATGTCACTTTGACTGCTAGCTCTCTCACTGCAGTCTGGTGTATGATGTTACGACTCCCAGATGTTTGCGCCCAGTCGTCTCTGCCACGACTCGCTCCACAACTCGCTCCACGCTCGCCGGCAGTGATAGCCCAGCGACAGTACCAGTCGAGAAGTGTCCTCTGAGTCGCTTGCCAGAAGTCCTGCCCAGTTGCCGAGTTTTGTCGACGCCTCACTCGAGGGCACCAGCATGTCGTGCCCCAGGTTGAGTGAAAACCTGCAGCGACTCCTACGATGTCTGCTTCACCGTTCCAGAGGAGACCGTACCCTGTTACGTCACAGCTCAGCCGCAGCGATGTCTCCCGTGTTGCAGTATCTGTCCAGACGCAGGAAGGCGTGCAGTGATGCCCATCGACGCTCACTGCCTATGACCACGATGTTTAGCACACCCCACATGTTTTTTTCTTCCCTCCCTGTAGGAAGTTTTTTTTTTCCATGTCCATATGTATATATATGTTTTTATTTTGTGTTCTGTGCCCTGTTCCTACGAGAGAGAGACCGAGTTTCTTTTACTACCAGTATTGTCGCGTCGGGACGACGCGCGGTAGGTGGCCGAGCGTATGTAGACAGCCTGTACTGTCTGCACAGACAGCCCATGCTGTCTGCCAGCTTAGTTCATATTTCGCGCCACTCAAGTGCTGCCACCTATAGGCCTTGCCACTTCAGTATGCCCAGACTTGCCTCGCTCTCACTCACACAGCGGCCTGGCTTCAACACACAAGTACTCTCATCTCTCTCTCGTGGGCATGGCCCTGCCCGGGCCATGGGCACAAACACACAAGCCTGTGTAACCCACCACTACTTAACAATAAACTAAGAAGCCTCCGAAGAAGTATATCATTTAACTACCCGCTCTACAGCTACCAAACAAGCCCTTTATAGATGCGAGGAATAATAGTGGACATAGGAACAGTTATTTGTAGGTTTTCTGTAAATTTTAAATTTTAATTCATTATTACCCTTAATAATTAAAACATCTAGAAAAGGCAATGAGTTATTTTCTTCAAACTCAACAGTAAAGTTTATAGAATGGGCTAAGTTATTTAATTTTCCAAGGAAATGGTGTATATCTACATTTTTGGGCATAAGACACAAAATATCATCAACATATCTGAACCATTTAGCTCTATTAGGGAGGATTGTGTTAAGCAACCTTGTTTCAAAAAAATCCATGTATAGGTTACTAAGAACAGGTGAAAGAGGATTTCCCATTGCCATACCAAACTTCTGAGTGTAAAACTTATCATTAAATACAAATTTTGCATCAACAATGCAAAGTTTAATAAGTTTAATGATAGTAGGAACTGGCAATGGTAAATAATAGTTAACGAGTTCTGTCTGTTTTCTCATCAATATTTTTGAGAGCTTTACGAATTTGTAGTCCTGAGTTCATAGATGAGGAAATATCCAAAATTTATGAAATAGGTAATGATTTAAAATACACAAGAAATGTAATTGATAAATCTTTTAATGTTGCTAGAAATACTTTTTACAATCCAAAAAGGGACAACCAGCCTTATTCAACTAAAAATATGTTGGTTCTCCCTTACCATGAAAACTTGGTTGATATGCCTTCTCTTCTTAAGACTTTTAATATTAAAGTTGTATTCAAAAATCTTGATACAGTAAAAAAAACTTTTGATAAAGAATTCCCCCCAAAATGCTGATGGATGTGTCTATAAGATTCCTTGTAAAATTTGCGATAAAGTTTATTACGGTCAAACTGGTAAAAAATCTCGAACTAAGATTAAAACAACATAAATATAGCATTAGAACTGGACAAGATTCCAATGCTCTATTTATTCATGTAAGAGATTTTAACCATCCAATAAATTTTCAAAAAGTTGAGAAAGTAGTATGAAGCAAGTCCATGGTCGACAGGAATATAATTGAATCTTGTTTCATAAAAAGCAGTTTTGACAATAATATGAATATTTCCTTTGGTTTATATAAATTAGATCCATTTATAATTAATAGAATTTGGGAAGAATTTAATAATACACTGGACAAATAATAATTTTTAAATTTTCTTGGGTAGAATAGTTTGTTGGTGAGTTGTGCAAAGGACCTGTCCAGTTGGGCTGGCGCGTGTCAGGTGTTTAACCGTTGTGGGATCTGATAGTGAGGTGTTGGCCAGACCCCTTATATAGCTTCCTTGGATGCTTAGCTTTCATAGTTCCTTGATAATGTGAGTAGTCACGAAAGCGCTTGGAATTTCTCTATTCTTTCAGAGTGGTTGTTTTGCATATTCTGAAAAACACCTGTTTACTGTGATCTTATTGCATATATATGTATATATATATATATATATATATATATATATATTATATATATATATATATATTATATATTTATATATATATATATATATATATATTTTATATATATACATATATGTATATATATATATATACATATATATATATATTATATATATATATAATATATATATATATATATATATATATATATTTATATTATTTATATATATATATAATAATATATATTTTATATATGTATATATATATATATATATATATTATATATATATATAATAAAATATATATGTATATATATTTTATATATATATATATATATATATATATATATATATATATATATATATATATATATCTATATGTAATATATATAACAGGTTTTGAAATGTTTTGAAAGTTTGATTGATAGTTAAGTAAGGAGGTGTGAGGAGGATGTTGACAATTATGCTGAGTCACAGCAAGTTAAATCAATCAAATTTCTAAATCCTCCGTAAATACCTAAGCTTGTCATTGCTATAGTTAGGGAGGTAGAAGAATATACTTTAATATCTGTTCTGTTCCCATTTTGATTTCTGAAAACACTTTATTGTATTCAGTAAGGTGAAGGTGACTTGAGTCGCACGTTGTGAGGTGTCAAGGGCTAATGTAGATTTAGATCCATAGTTCTTGGTGTAGAGTACCTGTGGGACCGATTCAACTTGGCTATCAATTTTAAAAAGTTCGAGACATGATGTCAACCTAAACCCGTCAATTTGATCCAGAAACACTGTGAAGTAACCGGGTTGAAAGAAATTTATCCCATTGTATTTATCCCTGTTTATCCTTATTCAAGGATATTGAAAAATAGAGTTGAAATAAAACACAGAGAGTATCTCTCCATCTCCATGGTAGATCCAGGATCCCAGACGTGATCCTGGTAGATCCAGGATCCCAGACGTGTTCCTTGTAGATCCAGGATCCCAGACGTGTTCCTGGTAGATCCAGGATCCCAGACGTGTCCTGGCGTGTTTATTTTAGAATTTTAGACGTGTTCCGGAAAACAGGCCCCTAAACCTTGTCCTTGGTTATCCAGGATCCCACTGTCTGGTAGTTTACCAGGTATCCCACGTGAATCCATGGTGGGTATCCAGGTATCCACCGGGGTTTTCTTAACTTGGATACAAGTAGTAATTATTGTGATAGGATTTCAGGGAACGGTATTTAACATTTTTGGTGGCTTCTTTGGTCATCATACCTGTTTTCACACTGTGGTGGGTATCATTCACACTTGTGGTAGGTATCATTCACCTGTGGAAAGGTATCATTCACCTGTGGTAATTATTCATTTCCACCCCCAATTTAATATTTATATTCCTTAGAAAAGTATTCACTTCCCACTTTGGTTTTATTTCATTAAACCTGTGGTTTTAGGCCATCCCACTTTTCACCATAAGCTGTTATGTTCATTTCCCACCTGGTTAATTATCATTAACCGTTTTTTAGGTATCCATCCCACTTGGTTAGTATTCTTTCACCTTGGTTTTTATTCATCCAGCCTCTTTTTTTTTGCACTCTCCACCTTTTAAATTAATATATTTTTATTTTGCCTCCAAAATACCAGTTTTATGTGCACCCATACCCACCCCTGGTTTATTGTGCACTCCATCCCCAGCCTGGTTTATTATGCAGCTATCCCAGTTGGTTTATTTGCACGCCCAAAACCCACCCTTTGGTTTATTTCCCTTTCCATCCAGCCCTGGTTTATTATGCACTCCATCCCCACCCTCTGGTTTATTATTGCACTCCATCCCCAGCCTCTGGTTTATTATGCACTCCATCCCCAGCCTCTGGTTTATTATGCACTCCATCCCCAGCCTCTGGTTTATTATGCACTCCATCCCCAGCCTCTGGTTTATTATGCACTCCATCCCCAGCCTCTGGTTTATTATGCACTCACCCCCAAAGCCTCTGGTTTATTATCCCACTCCATCCCCAGCCTTGGTTTATTATGCACGCCATACCCAGCCTCTGGTTTATTATGCACTCCATCCCCAGCCTTTTGGTTTATTATGCACACCCCCATTTTTTTCATCCCCAGCCTCTGGTTTATTATGCACTCCATTCCCAGTCTGGTTTGTTTCAAGAAATTGGTTCACCACGTCATTTTCTCTGACGATTTGTTTCTTGTTAAGTCACTCGCCTCCACAAGAATATCATTAAAATATAAAAAATACCTAATATTAAATTACAGAGAAATAATTATGTATATAATCATCATGCGTATCGAGAGATTATATGGAAATAACAAATAAAAATTATACGTTATAAAAGCAAGAAACTCTTCAAAAACCCAAACGATGTACAAGAGAATATATATATAGACGTATTTTGCTATACACGAATACAATAAAAATGAGATAGAAAATTTTACACTCCGGTATGCAATGTTATTTAACAAATTGAGTAAGATCTTGATCAAAAATAAAATAAACAGCGTGCTTATTTGTTCTATGTTTTCCAGCTGGTAGAAGTAAATTTAATTTATATTCCTTTGCCTATCCTTCAGCAAGAATGGGCTCTATATTCCGTACTAAAGAATTTGCAACTAATAAACATAAAGTTTGGGGTCCACTATATAGTCACGAGGCTTCGTATAATTTAGCACCGGCTGATCCATGGTTCCGCAGTTGCTGGAATTTTCACTGCCTTCCAGAATGGCAAATCTTTTCTCAAATGATTACAGATGTTATGTAAGATCTTGTTTGTGTTGTTGAAGCTTCCGAGTTCCTGGCTTCCCTTATGATGACTAATCTCTCGCTAATTACTCAATCCGACTCAGCATTCCTCAGTAAAGTACTCATAACAGACTCCTATTAACTTTCACTTCTAGATTCAGTCCCTGAACTATCGTAAAGGAAAATGAACGCGAACTATTGTAAAAAAGAAGAGTAAGGTCTATTGTAAAACGAGATGAGCAGAATAAATCGTAAAAACGAGAATAAGTTCAGTGGTCAGAGAAGTAGATGATCTATCCTAAAAAAGGAAGGGAAAAATTTATCGTAAATGAGATCGGAAAGTTCTGAATTAAGAGAGATGAGCAAGATCTATTGTCAATACGATTGACACAATCTCTAGTAAAATAGTCAAGATTCATCGCAAGTGGGCAGGATGGATTGAGAAAGACATGAGAACGATTTATCGTAAAACAGATGAGCAGGTTCAATCGTGAAATGAACTGAGAAGGATCTATCGTAAAAGAACGATAACAACTATTGCTGTGATTGAGAGCAGCTCACTTCTAGTGAGAGTGCGAGCTGTTCTGTACTAGTGAGAATGAGAGCAACGCACTACTAGCTAGAATGAGAGCAGCTCATAAATAGTGAGGGAGAGAGCAGCTCATAAATAGTGAGGGAGAGAGCAGCTCACAACTAGAGTCAGAGCAGTTCACAATTAGTGAGAGTCAGAGTATTACAAACACAGGTGATTTATTGGTGTTCCTGTTTCACCTGTTCATAACTAAGTCAGCAAACACTCAACTAGGCAATGCAGGGACAAAACAAAGGATAGCAGAGATCCGTGTATTCCTTCATCATATTATATACAGATGATTACACTGTGTACAGCGAATATTTACAAGATGGTATTTGCAAGCAAGAGACACGGCTAGAACAGCCTTTGACCAGAGTAAAGGAAAGCCTGCCTATTCTGCTCCACGAGTTGAAGACTTCGCTTCACAGAATTCTCTGGGTTTCCTATAATTGGCTGATGAGCCAGAAATTAGCATAGCAGTGGGTCCCCGACTTCTATATTCTAAAATGCTGGTTCACTGGTCGGAAGGGCATGCATACATGAGCGTGTGACGTCGAATAAATTGTAACGTACTCTTCTCATGATACTTCTATACTAAGAGGGTTCTAATAGACGGGCTTAGGCATCCCTCAGTAGGTAACATGCAATCATGGCACCAAACATACTAATGAGCCCAACGCTCTTCTCAGTCACTCAACCCAGCAGGCAGTGCTCAACCCAATGAGGGACTTTAATTAATGTCATGCGCTAACCTTGTAGTAAGATAGCAGACAGTAGGGTTATCATAGGCCCAAGACACTTGCCAATAGGAGCGATGTGTTCCCTCAAAAAAAAAGCACATGATAATCATTTTTCATATAAATTATTATCAGTTTGACAAATAAGGGAAAAAAAGAGCTTAGATACCTTTTTACCCCAATAAATAAAAGATAAGATAATACATCCTAACAATCAGTCCCCGGAGAGAGAGTCCACAATAACGATATCTTTGCCAGCAATATACGTGATTGAGATATCGCAGGGTTGCAGGCGCAAAGCACAGCGCATGAGACGAGTGTTTTTGTGTCTCACAGAGCTGAGGTAGTCAATGGGTTGTAGTCACTATACACTTCAACCACGTGCTGAGATGAAGATGTGAACATGTCAAAGTGTTCAAGAGGAAGTGCCAGCACCAAGGCTTCTTTTTCAACAGTGGAGTAGGCCAGCTTATAAGATTTTAATTTGGGTGAAAAATAGGCTACAGGATGTAAAACTCCTTCAGCAGACGACAGAAGTAACACTGAACCCACTTCAGCCCCACAGGCATCAACCTGTAACAATAAATGTTTTGTATTATCTGGAGATAATATGGAAGCAGCACATAATTTTTTTTTATTCAGTGAAGATGGATACATTTTTGCAACTTTTTTTAACATATCTCTAGACTAGTGTAAATATATTTCATTACTCTGTTTTTTTTAATCCCAAATTGTCGTTCTGTGTCACATTAATATGGAAAGTGATTCATATATATACAGAAAAATTAGCTGAAAATAGGAGTGTGTGTTTTCAATCCCACTGTTACAGATCCTCTTCTTCCACTAGATCATCTGTATTCATTGTCAGTTGGTCTAACTGGATGTTTAATACTGGTCAACCTCTCAACATCGCCTGAATTGGAAAACATAGCAGTACATAATAGTTCATTCTCTAAACGCATACAAGCTAGTACACATTTTGATGGACCATAGGAACAATACACAATGATAAACAATTCTTCTTTGGCGCATAACAACCATCTTTAATGATGGCCCATTTGAAGTCTGTTATCGGTAGACTAGCATTCTTGCTGTTCTATTATCGGGTAGATCTTCGAATAACTGGGCGCTGTTCAGCTACAGTTGGAGGCACAGAGGTGCCTTCTCCTTTTTCTTTTTTTGTCGTAGTTGTTTTAAAACACAGTACCATATTTTATTTAGCGTTTTGAATTTTCACGCTTTTCCTAAGGATGCGAAAACTTCTAAGAATGGGTCATCAGCGTCCATGAACTTGTTCTAGTCACTGGTCTTAGATTTACCAAAAATGAACTTGTGATTCAGCTCTAAAAAAGAAGTATTCCGAGTGAAACTCCAATTGATTTTTCCTTAGGGTCCAACATTTTACCCCCGGTAATCTCGCGTTTCCCCCTATAACAACCAAAAACAAAAAAGTATCCTAGGGAAATTTTTTGGGTATTGAAAGGGGAGCCAAGAAGAGGCACTGAATCATCAGCAAAATTCTCGGGGTTTAGTTCTTTTATAGAAGTTTCTTCTATAGAAGTTTTTGAAGCGTCGCTGGGACCCCCCCCCAAAAAGGGGTTTTGGGGGTTTTTTTGTGGGCCGTTGTTTGGGTGTGTATAAGGGGTTTTTTAGTGGGGTTATTTTTGTATTGCTTCAGTCAGGGTTTTGTCCTTGTTTTTTTTTTTTATTTTTGTACCCTTTTTTGTTGCTTAATTCGCTTCGTTTGATACTCAAAATGACTAAAAATTTAAAAACGCTTTCCCATCACATGGACTAAAATGTGGGACTTTTCATTGATTTACTGATTTTAAAATAAAAAATAAACCTATGAAAGACATAAGGAAAAACGGGACAAACTAAATTAATATTTTTTGAAAATTTAAAATTTAAATTTTATTTAAAAAAGGTTTTTTTAAATAACCCCTTCAAAATCCTTCCCTCCGCCTTCAAAAACTAAAAAGAGAAAAAAAATTCAAAATTTCAAAAAACTACAGGTAGGGTTGAAAAACCAATTCTTTTTTGGGTTACCCCTGGGTGTGGGGCTTCAACCGTTTAAAAGGGTGGGGTTTCCCCAGGTTATGAAAAGGTGGTGTTCCCCAGGAAATAGGAAAGGGCTTTTCCCCCAGGTATTTGGATTGTTTTCCCCCAGTTTTGGAGGGACCCCCCAAAGGTTTTGAGGACTTTCCCCAAAGGTTTTAGTGGAGGTCCCCTTCAACAGTTTTTGGAAAAAGGCTTCACCGGTTTTTTTGGGGTGAAAGGGTGTTTCCCCCGGGCTCTAATAAAGTGGCTGCTCCGCCAGACTGGGGATCACAGGTGGTTTTAGAGATTATATTTTTTTGAAAAATTTCATAGACGGCATAAAATTTAAAAACAGTGTATGGTTGGGACAAATATGTAAGACAGAAAATTATATCTACATACCATTCGCTGATGTTTTCCACTTTTTCAGTCTTGCTAACCTAAAACCCGCAGTTAATTGTTGCATGACAAAAACCTGATCTTTGGGTGAATGGCCAACTCCGTTCATTGACCAGGAGTAAAATCTTCCATACAGTTAATTGGAACGTGAAGCCCCCGTGGTTTTTGACCTTGTACCCGAGTTTTTATTACATGTAAAACTCTACTGATCTGAGCATACAATCAAGTGTTTTAAGACTCTGCGACCTAATCCCATTCAATTAAGTCTTGTATAACTCTATAGACCTGAGCCTGCAGTCATGTCTTGTATGGCTCGCCAAACCTGACCACTAGTCTTGCGTGACTCTGCGACCTGTGCCTGTAGTAAAGTCTTACATCTTTTTGCAGAGCTGAACCTGCAGTAAAGTCTTGCATGACAGCAGACCTGAACCTGCAGTCAAGACTTGCGTAATTCTGTTAGTTTGGGCTTGCGCTCAAGTGTTATTTGACAGTTTGCAACTAAATATAGAACAAAATCTTGTTATTTATAAAGTCTAACCTTGCACGACTTTGCAATCCTGAGTCTCCAGTCAAATCTTCATACCTGGGCCCCAACAGCTAAATCTGCACAAAATCTGCACTTTTGACCCTGTAATCGACTGGTATGGCTCTACAAACCTGAGGTTGCGTTCAGGTCGTGCATGACTTGACACACTGCAACTGCAGGTGACCCATAACTGCAATCATACACGGACAAGTTTTTGGTGAAAGATTTTCTTTTATAACCTCAAGAGCAACGACATGGCGATAGGTTAAATTTAATATTTATTACTTAAAAAAAATATATGAGGATCCAGTGAGCACGACCGACACTGTCAACATACAGTGTAGTAACTCTTGTTATCACTTTATAATAAATTTTGGGTACGTTATACTGTAAAGGTTTTCCCGGAGAAACATCCATCTTTTGCTACTTAAAAACCAAATAATAAATATTTACGTTTAAGTCGGCTCTTAATATGTTTTAATTTGCTTTTTAAATTATTATTATTATTATTATTATTATTATTTATTTTATTTTTATATTATTAATTATATTTTATTCTTTTTATTCTTTTTAATAATTATTATTATAATAATAATAATAATTATTATTATTATTATTATTATATTTTATTCTTCTTATTATTATATAATTATTATAATTATTATTATTACTATTATTATTATTATTATTATTATTATTATTATTAAATTATTATTATTATTATTATTATTATTATTATTATTATTATCATTACTGTACTCGTGAGGAAGTGCAAAACCCGTTAGGGTCATACAGCGCTTGAGAATTGGTGTGGTATTCCGGTTGCAGCCAAGAAAAAGGTGCCTCCAATACCTTGGATTAAGAACCCTACACCAGAATCAAGGCACCATCTCTGGAGGGCTTTGTAAAATAAAGTGTCGTAGAAGAAAAGTTTCCTGTAGCGTATATGGAGACGCATAAGTATCAGTTAGGGCTGAAGTCGTATATACCAACCTCGGGATGGTCTCTGTACTGTCGTGTGTCGTGTACCCCACCACGGCCTATCCTTGAATTCATTTCTAGACTTGAGTTATCATTTCTCTCTCTCTCTCTCTCTCTCTCTCTCTCTCTCTCTCTCTCTCTCTCTCACACACACACACACACACACACACACACGTAAAGAAACTAGAGAAAGTGCAAAGGTTTGCAACAAGACTAGTCCCAGAGCTAAGAGGTATGTCCTACGAGGAGAGGTTAAGGGAAATCAACCTGACGACACTGGAGGACAGGAGAGATAGGGGGGACATGATAACGACATACAAAATACTGAGAGGAATTGACAAGGTGGACAAAGACAGGATGTTCCAGAGATGGGACACAGCAACAAGGGGACACAGTTGGAAGTTGAAGACACAGATGAATCACAGGGATGTTAGGAAGTATTTCTTCAGCCACAGAGTAGTCAGAAAGTGGAATAGTTTGGGAAGCGATGTAGTGGAGGCAGGATCCATACACAGCTTTAAGCAGAGGTATGATAAAGCTCACGGTTCAGGGAGAGTGACCTAGTAGCGACCAGTGAAGAGGCGCGGCCAGGAGCTTGGACTCAACCCCTGCAACCTCAACTAGGTGAGTACAACTAGGTGAGTACAACTAGGTGAGTAACACACACCACCACACACACAACACACACACACACACACACACACACACACACACACACACACACACACGTGTGAATGGGTGGTGGATGGGGCAGAGGGTAACCTTTGTAAGTGTGTATGCACCATCTGAGAACGATGTGAAAGTAAAGCAGGAATTTGTATGTGATGACGTAGTTTTCTTCATACGTGGTTTACCTGCGGTGGCCATCGTTGGTGGGGACTGGAACTGTGTTATCAGGAGTGCTGATGTGGAACCAAAAGGGGCGGGGCACATGTCGGCAGCCTTGTGAGACCTCTTGAGGGATATTCAGTTGAGGGATGCAGTTGGAGGGAGTGTGAGAGGTAGCGCACACTCTCGTAAGGAGGGGTTACGCGGCTAGGTTAGATAGGTTGTACATTTCTCAAGGGGTCTTGGTAAAGTTTTTCCGCACAATAGAGGTAGCTTATTCGGATCATAGGGCGGTCGTGGCAGAGGTAGGATGGGAGTCACTGGCGGGTATCTCTACGGGTTATTGGAAGTTAATTACGAGTGTGTTAGGAGATGAGGAGGGGTTGGAGGGATTTACAACACTGTGGGAGGGGTTAAGTGCAGCGGTACATGGGGTGGAGGATGTGGCAACATGGTGGGATGGTGTGGCTAAAGAACGAATTAGGTACTATTACGTGAGAGAAGGGAAACGAATTAATTCTTTAAAATATGGGCTGGCCAACTATTTGGAGGACAGGTAAAGGGGTTGTCATGCGAGAGGGGCGGTGGCCAGTATTTATCCTATGGATGACAAACTGGCACTTAATTAAGGGGAGCTGCGCGAGCTCCAAGATGAGAGGCTCCAAGCGGTGAGGGTAATGGCAGGTGTGGAAGAGGTGTTATGGGGCGATAAGCCTTCGTTGTGTATATTGCGTAGGCAAAAGCAACGGCAGCAGGCAACAGCTATTCCATGGTTGGAGGTTCATGAATCGATAGGTGGGTATAGGGTGGGTCAGGTTATGCACACCACAGATGGAATGGGAGTGTTTGCGGACGAGTGGTATGGAAAGTATTGACAAAGGGATGGGGTAGGAGCTGGGGTTTTAAAACAGGTGGGTGAGAATGTGATATGTCTGTTGGGAAACAGTGATAGGGAAGCGTTGGGAGGGGAAATAACTGAGGGAGAAACATGGAAGGCTTTAAGTGAAATGCGTAAGGGTAAAGCTCCGGGAATCGATGGACTCCCAGCAGAGTTTTATCTACAGCACTGGGAGCTAATGAGGGTTTTTTGGTTAAGTTATTAAATTTAATGAAAGAGAGGGGAGAGTTGGGAGAGAAGCAGGCAACGGCTGTAGTAGTATTGGTACCGAAGGGTAAAAGGCAACATACACTTTGGGACTACCGGGCAATATCGTTGTTATGCACAGATTATAAGCTGTTTGCCAAAATTTTGGGGAATCGGTTTAAATGCGTAGTGGATAGAGTAGTATCGAGAAATCAGTTTGGGTTGCCAGGGAGGTCTATGGTGGAGGGACATGGGTTCCTAAGGGATTTCTTGGAAGCAAAAGGGGGGGACGGGGGACTTGGTGGCTTTAGACTGGCAGGGTGCATATGACAGAGTGGAACGAGAGGCATTGAGAGCTATCCTCGGGGGACAAGGGTTTGGGGAAGAAATAGTGGGATGGGTAGATGCTTTGTATAGCTGTGCAATGGCGAGGGTACAGATTAATGGGAGAGTGGGTGGGAAGATTGTAATGGAAAGGGGACTTCGACAGGGGTGCCCTATGTCACAACTTTTATTTGCATGCATACAGGACCCCTTTTATAGGATGATGGAGAAGCATATGTGCAATAGGGGGGTGAAGGGAGTAGAGTTGGGAGGGTTTGGCCAGTCTTAATAGGGTATGTTGATGACACTACTGTTCTGGTTAGGGAGGATACCTTGGATGTGGTAGTACAATTGTTCTCGGATGCAACTGGTATGAAAGTGAATTCAGAAAAGTCCATGGTCATAGGGTTAGGAGCTTGGGCTGGGAGGGTTCAGTGGGGTAGTTCAGTGGTGGGGAGGCGGGTGAATTTGTTAAAAATTTGTGATCTTATCTATGCAGATGATCTGGATGTAGCGCGCAGGGAAAACTCGATTAGGTTGGTGGATAGGATTCAGGGGCGATTGGGTGCATTGAGGCCTTATCACTTGACCCTTGTACAGCGGGCCATTGTCATTAATGTCTTATTGTATAGTAAGGTATGGCACGTGGCGGCCGTGTTTCCATTAACACTGACGGCGATAGCGGACATGCTTAGGAGGGTTTTTAAATTCTTGTGGGGCTCGGGATGTGATTGGCTTAAATGAGACATGGTAATGTTACCTGTGCGGCAGGGGGAATTGGGTTTGCTGGACTTAAAGAGGAGGGTCAAATGTGTCTTTATTAAAAGGGAGGTGGTGAGGGAAGGTGTTGGTTGGGGGGGGGGTATGGTCAGGATCCATGAACGATTGAAACGAATGTATTCGGGAGTGGAGTTGCGGGAGTGTGAAACTGTTTTGAGGGCTATGGCGTGGGCTCTAGATCCGGGGAAGGTCAAAATAGGTGCGATGTGTCGATTGTTGGTGGGGAGGGTTGTGGCGCCTGTAGAGGGAATTTTCCCCATGTATATATGGGGAAGTATATGTAATAGGTTAAGTAAGATGAGGTTACAACCAAGAGCACATGACGTAATGTATCGTTTTCTACACGGGAATTTTCTGTCGGGTACGGTTCTGAAGGATAGACGTGTGGTTGAGGGGTGTGTGTGTGGAATATGTGAAGGTGAAGAGTCGGCGTTTCATGTTGTATATTTTTGTGAGGGGATGGGTAGCGTCAGGGGTTGGTTGAATAGGGTGCTCTGTAAGATTGGGGGGTAAAGGGATTTCTGTTCTGAGAGCTTTAAGTCTTGACGTGGAGGGATTGGATGAGAGTATCATTAGGGCTGTGGGGTACATTATGGTAGATTATATATACATATCGTAGAGAATGAGGGGGAAAGGGGTTAGTGAGGTGAAGAGCCGGGTTTTAGCGGTTACGATTTATAAAACGTTGTGCCGTAACAGTGAAATTTATGGGAGAAGGTGGGAGCGGGCTTTCTCAGAGGGATATGGAGAACTTACGTTAGGGGTTTTTAATTAGATTTGTAAATCAGGTGGGAGGGGCAGGGTAGGGATGGTAAATGCTTCTGTAGGATGGTGATGTCAGGGGTAGAAACGGGGTCGCCTCCTTGGTGTTGACAGTTGCAAAGAATGTGCGCGACTTTAGTGTGGCGAGACAGTTGGGATAATGTATCGTGCGAATGTGTATGAACCTGTGCTATGGGATGTGTAACGGCACATACACAGTTGTGGCTGTCTGCACCTGCGTGCGTCTTAGATACGTTGTTGTGATTAAGGATTGGTTGAACTTCATTGTGGCAATGTTCATGGACTTGTTCAGCATTAGATGTGTATCTTAAACTGGTTTAAGTGTCAATGTGTAAGACTTGGTCATGTTTCCCTTATGTTAATATTTGTTATTAAATGTACTGTGTCTTTGGTGTTACTGTTTCACCGATACTTATATAATTACCACTTAGGTTTATTCATATATGTCAAGTTAGGATGTAAGCTACAAGTTTGTGATAACGGTCAGATTATTTCTGGGTGAGGAGGGGGTAATTAATGTGTAATAAGTTTAAGTCATTAACGGTAATACCAACTTTATTGGTAGTTGTATACATGTGTTTTGAAATGTAATATTCACATTGTGTTAGTCTTATTTAAGGTATTGTGATTTTCGTAGTCCTGTACCATCTATGGTTGTAAATTCTCTTTCCTCAAGTGACACGTGTCATGATATTCCTAAATTGAGGATAATTAATGTTATGATTATTCAGATTGGTGATGGGGTTAGTTTTCAGTGTGTGTGTGAGTGGGGGGAGGGATGAAGGGTCACCTGTGTTGCAACACAGGTTTCTTAATAATGCATATTGTAGGTCTTGTGTAATTTGTTGCGAGTTGTATTATGGGTGATTGTCATTAAGCTTGGTGCATTATTATTGTGTTGAGTGTGTAATTTAGGAGTTTTATTTATAGCCATTTTGTGGCCATTATTATTATACCTTTATTCCTTCTTGAATTGTGATATGTTTTAAAAACTTGTATATAATATAGTGTGAGGGAAAAGTTCAATAGATAGGAGTAGCGAGGGAGTATATAGTAACAATAGTTTCATTGCCGGGGCTACTTGTTAAGGTAGGGTCAGTCTAGCTCCCACTATTCCAGCCTTTTTTCCCCCACCCCGAAAGTGATAGTTTGATTGCCGGCTGCTTGTTAAGGTAGGGTCAGTCTAGCTCCCACTATCCCTTCCCCTCCTTCTTCCCCCCCCCCCCCGAAAGGTGACGTGTGGGGCTCCGGTCCAAACAGTAATCACTAGACTCACAGCTCCCAGCACTACTGTAAGTACATGCTTGCCTTGTATTCTAGTGGATTTATTGGTTGAAAGCTTCACTTTTGACCAATAATAAACTTAGTCCTTTCAGTCTTGCTCTAAGTTGACTGTTGTAATAATCACCACATCTTTTAGGTATTGTACTTATCATGGAGAGTGATTTCTTAAGCAGTGGGTAACCTGTCTATCTTTCCAGCTTGGATAACAGAGAGGGTCACCTGCCAATCAACGAGTAGAATTGATGGAGATGGACTAACGTCCTGAGACTTCCCCTTTTTGGATTTAATTACCTGGGCACGTGTATGAAATTGCAGGACATAACCCTACATCATTGCAGCGGTAAAGAACCTGCTTTCCTGTCATCGGGATAGAATAATCACGTCTATACTGTGAACGAACCGGTGGGTTGTAACCAACACCTGCGACCCTCCCCCCCCCATCATCAACAACTGCTACGATTTCAACAACACTCAGTGTCACCAACACCAGACACCCCTGTATATATTAGCATTGAGTTCAAATGTCATTTTATTCATTTCATTTTTCATTTTTCTTTCAAATAGGATATACCTTTCATGTTTTATTGTTTTATGTTTGTTTAAAATAAAAAATAAAGTGTTTATCTTTGTGAAATATTATTTTTTTTTATTCTTAATTTTCCTGAGGGGACCCCAGCCTTGGTATACGTCGAAGTTTTCAGGGTGAGAAAGCCTTCACAAAAGGTCAGATTTGCCTGGATGTTATGTGTTTTATTTTTGGTTTATTGACTTTTTTGCCCTTGTTAAGTCTTTTTTTAATTTTAAGGAAAAGGGAATGTGGAATGTTTCATTGGTGGGGGGGGGGGAGTGTAAGCATAATAGTGGGTTCCATTACCATGAACCTTGTGTATTGTGAAACAAGTACGTGAAGCAGTCGTAGGCTGTGTTAATTTATTTTAATATTTTTTATTTTGTGTTATTCAGTAGTTTGGTAGTGAATGTTTATTGTCTCCCCATTTGTCAATGTTACTATTGAATATTACTTATTTTAAATTTGTCTTGAAGTTTAAAATAAAATATAAAAAAATTATGGGAAGCACTACAGTGGATCAAAAGAATACTTAACAAGAGGAAACAGCGAGTTTTTTGTCAGGGGGGAGTGTAGGAATGGGGGGTGTGATAAGTGGGAGTTTCCCCAAACGTCACTATTTCATCAGTGCTATTTTTGTGTATGCAAAAGAGTGACGAGGAACTCGAGTCAGAGTATCACTGTTCTACTGATGTGCACTTCGTGAACAATACAAACGGAGTAGACAGAAATTACTTTTAAAATTTAAAACACACAAGTTGCTGATTTGGTCTGGCAATGGGAATTTTTAAACCCCCCCAAAACAAATTAGAAATTTGAGAAGGGCAAAGCGATACATTACTTTAATAGCTAAAATTTCTGTGTATTTCAGTCAAGCGCGAACAAGGAAGGTATCCCCGAATTCCATAAACCTCCCTTGCCCCAAAACACGCGATTTGGAAAAGTGCAGAGTGCGGCAAATTGATAACGCAGATAATTTTAGGGTTAAAATAAAAGGAAAAAGGAGGCATTCATTTGTCATCATTGGAACTAATATCTAGATTTTTCAATATAAATTGTAAATTTTGGCAAAAAATTCCAAATGTAATTTTAACTTTTGAAAAAGACCCAAAGAGCATTTAACCCAAAAAGCACAAAAATACATCTTGAGCCTCTTAGGGGTGCTTATCCTTTATATGCATGGAAAGTTAAATAAGTTGTGAGGACTCAAAATTCTCACATAAAAAGTAGTATTTCATTTTTTCCAATTTCTTCCAAAATAGAAACCGGAACCTATGTGGGCTAAAGTCAGTCTAAACCGGAATTTAAGACAGAAAAAACGTAAGTTTTTTATAAGCCTTATTTCTGGTTCCCAAACTTTTTTCAGTTGTTCCCCCAATTTTAACATCCCCACAAAAAGCATGTTACCCCTTTCACAAAATGTTGTTATTATTGATATATATGGCTAAATTAAAACACTTGAGATATTTTCTTTTATTTATTGTATTTGAACATTGTGCATCCAAATTACTATTAAAAAAAGATGCAAAAAATCAGGGGGATGGTGGTTGATAATTAAGTATTTGGGAATTCTTGGTTCGTGGTTAAAAGCCACCCTTGGCATCGTTTGCAACTTTTAAAGCGGCCTTTTTTTTTTTTCCCTACCCAGCACAGTTGAAACCCCTTCTCGCACAGTACTTTTGTTGGAATGAACCAACATTAAAGGGTCTCTTGGGGACAGGTTGGGATCGGTAGTCGTAAATCCAAAAGGAATCTGTTTTTGGTTTTTGGGAATTCGATTTAAGGCTTCTTTGGGTCGCATGTGTCCACCCCCTTTGGGGGGAAATCTCATCACGAATGGCATCATAATAAGAAAAGGGTGAATGACCCACTGAAGGGGTGTTTTTTGGTCACTCTCGGGAAAAGTAGGATGCATGTTTTTAAACCCCCTTCAAATGGTCGTATTTTTTTGTTGTGGTCTAAGAAGTGATCCGTTCAGGGATTTTTCCCCCAACAAATGGTCTGGGGTGGGAAACTGGGCGATCACCCCTTCCCCAAACCCCGAATCCAGAGTTCCAGTTTTCCCCCGAAATGCAGTCACAGTGTGTGGGTCAATGACAGTCGTGTTTGGGGCCCTGGAGTGAGATTACCATGTTCAGCTCCGCAAATATGTCAGCCAAGTAACAAAGTCGAGCAAGCCCCCCTTATCGGTGAAGGGTAGCAAAAGGAGACCCTTTTTGTTCAGGAATTCTGAACAGATTCGGAGTCAATGACTGACGTAAAAACCTTGCCCGTGACAACCACGAACATCGGTTTTGGGTAGAGCAAAACTTATCTGTTTCCCCTTTTCTTGCACACCCCTTGATAGCCGAATTTTCACATTTTGGGATTGATGAATTTGAGATTTTAAAAACACTAATTTTGATTCCAGGCGGTTTCGACCCAGAGGTCCGATGAATGATGCAGTGTCTACAAAAATTTTGGATTGATGTTGTATGAGCCCCGTATCCACGGCCACCCATCATCGCGGTGCCCATCGACGGGACCTGGAATAAAAAAAAAATTTTTATAGACTGCTCAGTTAGTTTTGTTATTTATTTTTGCGTTTATTTATGGTTTTATTAAATTTTTTTGGTACTTGAGTTTTCAGTACGACGGCACGATATTTTTTGTGTGAATCATGTACAAAAATTTTAGCTCCTACAGTTATTGTAAAAAAATAAAATGTTAGACTTATGCCGTGAAATTCATTGTTTTTATCTATTTAAAATTTTATAAAAAACATGTTTCTCCCTGTTGAACGCTTTTCCCAACCCAAACCCTTTCTTGGAAAAGAACTGTTGGATTTGAAGCATCTTCTCCTTTGTGGTTGTCGCAGATCCTCGCATAATGGAATTTTCTTCGATCTTGTCCTGGTGGACGTAAGGACAACCCAAGGAGAACAGCACAACTGGCTACGTCACACGATTCAAAAAATTGCAAGGGAAAATTTCCCATTGAGCTTTCTTGATCTCTGTTGTAATTGGGGGAGATATCTGTGCCTGTCATCGACCTTTGGGGTGGTGTTGTTTTATGAGATATGACCCAGTTTTTGCTTGATCCTCCCCACATACCTTTTTCCACTGCATGCACAAGGATATCAGATTCTTGCAAAGGGGGTGGCTTTTGTTGTTCGGCAAATTTTTTATCAACACAGTAGGATGCTTTGACCGCAGCTTGAAAACTTTTTGGGGTTTAATTCCCGATGAGCCCAACGGTATTTTCATGCTACGCCTGGCGCGAAATAAACTGTCCTTTTTTTGAAAATTTGGATGGGATTTTGGGGGTGAGCTGAGAGTTTTGTGGTTGAGGGTTTCATTGTCAACATTTGTGCATGCCCAACATTGTGGCCGATCCCCTTACAAAGTTAAAAACAAAGCCATGGGAAGAAAGGGTCAGTGTAGGTGCGCTTTTTGGAATTTTCTTGTTCAAACTGCAAAAAAGAATTCCCTGCAACATGCAAAATGCAAGGTACATAATTTCTGAAAGGCAGCTAAAACAATTTTGTGCAAGACACAGCATACATTTTAAAATTTTTAGGTGAAGTATCTGCTTGTCAGCCCAAAAGCACCCTGTAGCGCGAGACTACAGTGAACGTATACAGCCCCGCATATTGCTAATCTAGCAAAAAACCCTTGAAAACGTAAGAACCCCCATACATTTTTAAAAATTAATAATATACAAATTCACGTAACGTGGGTAAATACTAACTATATGCTGCACAGGGCGTACACTAAATACCAACTTTGTCTACTCGGTGAGCCACAAAAAATGACAGTGTGAAATAGAGGAGCCTAGGAAGTGAGTGCGATATTTGGGAAGGTCGATCTGGGTATGAGTACTTTTGTTGAAGCATATTGTCAAAAAACTTTTGGGTTTCCACACACTTGCTATAATTTCTTCTTTTCTAATACTGTTATTGTTTTTGATGTTTATTGTTATTTGGTTTTTCTTTTTTATTTTCTTATAATAGGTTTTCTTTACAACTTTTAACAAGAAAAAAGTTTTCAAAAATCCTATACCCGGGACCCCATTTTTTTTCTGATTTTGAATTCATAATTTTTTTCTGTCCCCCCCCATTACCCCCCAAAAATGGTTAAATTACCCCAGGGGGGAATTTTCCCCCAGTTTGGGAACCACGCCTTTTTTAATTACTTCAAATTTTTAGGAGGTCTTAAGACACACGTTGCGACAATAAAAAAAATTAGGTAATTTAACCAAGTTACCATATCAAGCCAAAAATGGGTTATTTAGTGAAGAATGAATTTTCCGTTATTTACAGAAACCCGGTTTATAATAAAATTACGTATCAAAACTTTTCTGTATCAAGGAATATTTTCCCCGGGGAAAAATTTGTACTAAAAGTTTTTATGCTGGCTAAAAATGATTTTCCCCGTTATTGGGCAGAAACCAACAAAATTTGGCCAAAAATACCCTGCCCCGAAATGTTCTTCATTTATCGATGATCGGGATTTAGAATGTGCCCTTCGAAAAATTTTTAATCAAAGAAAAATTAAAAAAGTAAGGTATATAGCATGTGGAATGGGAGACTTTTAAAAGAGCGGTGTAATCTGGTTTCTTGGTCAAAAACTCCACACCAGATCAGGTAAAAAAAAGAAAAAAGGGAAAAAAAACGCACTATTCCGACGTTAAAAAGGCCAGTCAAGGAGCCATTTTCAACAAACATCGGAAACAAAAATAAAGGGGGGGCGGCCTTTTTGCATGACACCCCCCACCCCTTATTCAAACAGTTCCTTGAATTTGTCCAAATGCATTAACAGCGTTGAAAATTTGAACCGTCGAAAAAAGGGGTTTTGTGTAAAACCGATTATTTGTGATAAAAACAAATATAATGTTTTAAAAAAAAAAAAGTTTTTTTTTTCATAAACTTAAAACGTCATAAGTCCTAGCATTTTATTTTTTTTTTCAGATTATTTTTTACATTTAAATTCTATTTATAATTCTCTACAAACCTGTGAGAAAAACGTTATATTCGGATTTTCTGAAAAACCTAATTTAATTAAACAAGAAAAAAATACAAAATTGGAACCCATACAACTCAAAGATAAAGATACATCAGCACTTAAGGTTTTAACTAATCAGAAGAGTCATTCACTAGTTATTACACGAAAAATTAACTGCTTAATAAATTAACAAAATGAAATTTACACAGTTCAAAGTGAGTGACAAGCTACGTTTTAATAAAGCCTAAAAATGATAACAAATTTAAACTGATCAGAAAAGATATTTTGGAGTAATCTGATTCTAACGATTCTACTTTTTTTTTAATTCGGTACAAATTTCCACTTATTTGTACTAAACTTATGGGTTAACATCCGTATAGTAGAATGCATCAACAATAATATTTTGATGTCAATCAGAAAAAAGCATTCCTTAGCATTATGAACACGGGTATAGTCTTGTGGTATGTACATCTGCTCGTAGCATGATTAACCAAGGTAGGAATGAGAAACGAGTTAAAGTCAGCAGTGAGTAAATACTTAATATATTTCCCTCATCAATATGAGTGCAAGTATGTTTATGTGTACAATGTATATACACTATGTAGAAATAGAATGTTTGCTAGCCAGAGACACAGTGAGAACCGTGGGCGACCAGACTTGAAGTAACTCTGCCAATTATAATCCACGAGTCTCAGACATTGCTTTACAACTTTGGCAGGCTTCCTTGTGATTGGCTGGGTTGAACTAAGCTGCTAGCATAACAAATGGGCCCCCACTTGTTATGTCATGAGGGTTCGTCAGGAGATATTGGAGTAAGAAATAAACACGTTGGATGTCTTGGAGGAGTATACTTAAGAGTCTAAACGAGAACCCAGGTCATGCACTATGCCTAGCATGGAACCGAGGATGAACACTGTGACCTACGGCTCACATGTGAAAGGTCTTGTGATGTCACAGCTAGAAGGGAGCCTATCTATAAAATGGCTGGGATTATCTAAGTATACTACACAAGTACACAGTAACACTACTGACAGCTTGGTTACAGTAACATATGGCATCCCGACATACAGCTAACTTATACACATTATAGATTGTAGGCATTATGGCTCTGAGTTGATTCTATACAACATCAATGTACACAACAGTTGAACATAGAGAACTATACAAAAGGATGATAACTGATTGTAATGCATTACAAATTATATCACACTTCATGGTAATTGATAAAATAAATGATGGTATAGTACAACAAAAGATACTGAGATAGAAACAGAGAAGATTGGTTGATCTGTATTCATGTGATCTATGGATTCTGAGAAAAGATACTTATAAAGAAGAAAGTTTTTAACAGAAAAGGCAGACTTGGTGCACACAACACTTTTACTATTAAATCTCAGAATTCAGAGAGAATGTGAACACTTAATTTTTTTTTTAACAACAATAAGCTGATATGATAAACACACAGTTGAAATGCTCTGTAGACTAGATCATCTATCTATTTATCTGTGGAGATTATTTACATTAAACCCCAACTCTGCTTGGGTAAGATTTACATATGAGGAGTGGTCATCATCTCTGGATGGGGGGGGGGGGTCAAACTCTGCTGCAACAGCAAACACATGCCGTGGCTGAGAAAGATCTGAATCGGAATTTACAAATGATACTTGTGGATTCCTGTACATAAGGAATAGGGACAATCAGGTTATTCGTTTGTCTGGTTGTTAGAAATAGAGGGTACTAAGTCAGGAGGATTGTCAGTGTCTGTTGCATTTGACTGAATATTAGGAACCTCATCATCATCGCATACTAACTTTACTCGATATGAACCAACAAACTTTTGACCGAACTTAGGCATTGCGGTTGTTTTATTAAAGTTAGTCAGCATACCTCTCGAACCTACTTTAATTTTGGTTGGTTTTGCTCGAGTATTAGTGGCTCTGGTAAATTCTGTTTTATAAAGTATTTCTCAGATTGTTCTGGTACGAGTCACTAGGAATCATCAGGAACATAATTTGGTTTTGGGTTAGAATATAATAAGCGCTTATATACCCCATACATTGCATAATGTGGAGTATCACCTATAGAAACACTGTAAGCAGAATTTATGGCACACTTAACATCAGGTACGTAGATGAATGGTTCAGAGAACCGAGAAGTTGATAAATTAGACACATATGCAACATTTGGGTATCTTTATTAACGAAACGTTTCACCACAAACTGGCTTCATCAGTCCATTCTCCTTTGTATGGACTGATGAAGCCACTGTCCCGAAACATTTCCTCAATAAAGATATATTCAAGTGTTGAACATCAGGTATAACTTCATCCCAGGTTGCATTATTAGAATTAACAGTGCCTCTCAACACATCGAGTACTTTCTTATTGAAGGAACGGACAGGCTTGGTGGAGTAGATAGACTCTGCCTGGTTGAAATAGTAAATTGTATAACCAGAAATATTAGCAATGGAGAAATGGATCTTACCAACTCTTGCAGCGTATAATGATTGCTCGACATACAAATCTTTTACTTTGCAAGGATAACTGTCAACTAGGATGTTATCACCATCTGGAACACTAGGGACAACAACACTGTAGTGAATGCACTAGCCGCGACAGAAACATCTTTCTGCAGACGGCCTGTAACGTCAACAAGAGATGGCATTACTAGTTTCAAGTAGTCGTTTTTCAGTAAGGCGTCTCCTGTGGAGGAACAACCATTTGAACAAGTAGCCATCACAGGGATAGTAGTCTTAGTACCCAAGGTTATCTGAGGTTCCTCTGAAACCCGAGGCAACTATACTCTATCCTGCTTGCAAGATATTGAATTCCAGACAGGAGTGACAGTTTTACCAGTGCCTGACCGCTTGGTTATGATAATAGGCAATGTACGTATCTATAAGGACTTAATATGAACTTCAATTCCGCATCATTTGTGGCAAATTTGGGGTTTAAAAAGATTTTGGGAAACAACTTTTGCGAAAGCCCTATGTATCTTTTCCGGTGGGGGAAGGGATCATTAGGGTTCTGCAAGGTACAACACGGGCCTGACTAACATTATTCACAAAGGGGCTTTGCGACATTGCTAAAAGGGTGTTGAGCCCACGATTTCAGAGAAATTGCACATAGCCCAAGGGAAAGAAAAAAAATTGAAAAAAAAAAAGGTATATGAAAAAATTTGGTAAGTAAATTAAAAATAAAGATGTTTTAACTAACTCGTATAAATAAATAAAATTTTTACAAAACACTAAAAGTAAAAAAAAATTTCATTGAAATTTCCCTCATTAAAAAAAGGGGGAAATGGAAAATTAAAAAGGAAAAAAGGAAATTTTTTCGGGTAACTTAAATTTAAATTTTTTAAAAGTGACCTGTCTGTACTCCCAAATTAAATGAAGAAATTTTAAAAAAAAATTGGGTAAATAAAAGACAAAAAAAATAAAAAAAAAAAGTCAAGCAATTGAAAATTTTGCAGGAAAAAAAAAAATTTTTTTAAAAGGGGGGGCCCCCCCCCCCCCAAAAAAAAAAAAAAAAATATTATTCAATAAATAAACACAAAAAAAAAAAAAATAAGATAAAAAAAAGGGAAAAAACACTCAATTAGAAAAAAAATTGAGAATATTGCAATTGTTTATAATGTATACTTTTTTGGAAATATTTTATTAATTCGAAAAAACAGCTCAAAAAGAAAAAAGGAAAGTACAAATTATGAAGGAGAAAATCACTACGGGACTACAATATGAAATTTTGAAATAAAAAAATTTGCGAATCAGTTAGGTATCAATAGAGTTTTGCACCACAAAAAATATTACTTTGAAAATTACACTTTAAAATTGACAAGTTGCCCGGAAACACAGACAAAATCAAGGGTTTACTCACTACACCCAACTGAATTAACTGTCTTGTACATGGGCTTTGCTTTGAAAAAAAAAAATTTAAATTGGGCTTGCTTTTCAAAAAGATTTCATACCACAGTCCCGCAAAAAATTCAAACAAATGAAGGGCACTGTATATATAAAAAAATTTAAAAACCCGAATAAAAATGGTGGGTTTTAAACATTTCAGGGAAAAAATGTGAAGGGAAACAACACATAGAAAAATTTTAAAAAAAACCCGGAAAAAAAGCAGTAAAAATAATCAAAAACACACAAAAAATTTAAGGCAAAAACAACAAAATTTAAAAGATTTTTAAAAACACTTAATGAACCCCAGCTGGAAAAAATAAAAAGTTACAAAAAGGAGTGAAAGACAGAGAAAATTTTAAAAAAAAAAAAAACTGGACACAATAACAAATAATTTCATGTGTGTATATTCACGGGGGAAAAAAATTACTTCCCGGTTGGCGAAAATGGGGAAAAAGAAAACAAACATAAAAAGAAATAAAAAACAAAAAATGAACCCATAAAACAGCACTTGGAAAAATTGCCGACAAAAGATTTACAGGAACACCCAGAAGAACATAAATTTACACTAGGACACGAGAGTCTCTAACAACAACAACAAATCACTGTAGATGTAGGAAATGTCTCAACACATGCAAATGTCTCTATAATGATTGAAGAACTGGAAGCAACATCAGAAGCAGGAGGATGGTATATGGATAGAAGAATGGCGCACGTGGTTGGCTTTGCGTGGGTAGCGTACGCGGGCTGAGTGAACACGTGGCCCGCGCTGAGTCTGGCTGGGTGGCATCTGGTACTCCACACTAAAACTCACGTAGCATAAGCCTGGGTGGCTTAATAATTTCGGCAAAGGTATCCTTGATCATCGTTGGAATTTTTGTGATGGATTCGACTGTGACACGCCATGAAACTTCTTTAGAAACATTCTTTTAAATCACAGAATGGTGAAGCCCGAACCCATGACAAGCAAGTCTTGAAATTCACCGGCCAGTTTGTTAACCACTGAACCTATTCAAATGCCGACGAGGAGGTAAGTACTACACATGCACAGAAGTTAGGAATCTTTACTCCGAAACTTTTCGCCTACATCAGTCAAATACAGAGGTAACAAATATGGAGACAGCAGAAAGCAATGGAGAAGTAATGACTAAGTGATCATTGACTCAACTATGAAGGAGTTTAACGTAGTCGGTCTCTCAGCCTGAATATTGTATTTAACTTTATCGTCATGAACAATGTGAAGGTAAAGGCGCGCCTCACCTCGGACACTATAAAAAGCATATATATTGTGATATTTGCCTTTCCCATAATTATACTAAAGAAGCTTCATCGAAGTTCCCAAAACTTAGCGAGTATAATTATTTTTGTAAATCATATATCCAACCCTAATTGCGAGCAAATGTGTAGAGGTTTCTCTTCACATTGGCGGACATTAATATGAAAAAAATAATTCAGAAAAGTCATTGCTAATTAAAATGCATGTAGGATAAACTAATAAAGGGAAATTAAATGTTTATTGAAATCTATTCCCAAGTCTCTTGTAAAACTTTACGGCTATCTACGTAGGATGGTAAACGATTGAACCAGCATGAACCTCACATTGCAGAACAAGCAAAGCTGAAAAAACAAAAACAGAAGGAAAAAATAAGCGAAGCAGCAACCTGAGACTAAGAATGGCATCCCTCCGCTAATCCCAAGACATACCTGATAACTTGCAGCGAGAGTTTCCTAATAGATTTAGAAATGAGCGTAGAATCCAATATTGTGATTATATTCAGATAAGGATATTTCAATGATATTCCAATGTTATTTCAACTTTTAAAATTTGAAGTGATAGGCAACTTGTCAGTTACAGGAAAAAAACTGAAAATACCTGTTATTCAGGTATTGGCCATTAGAAAACTGTTCCAATGTGGCAGGTCGTGAGTATTATGTGACCTGAGGAGCAGAAGCGTGTGACCTGGGGAACAGAGGCATGTGACCTGGGTCGAAAGATCGACAGTGCAGCAGCAAAAGTAATTTAGAAGATGCTCCTTGTTCGCTACTTCTTTATTCTCTCATTGTATTAATGTTGGTAGAATTACCGACAATATGTTTGGTAAAATGACACAAGTGCAACTAATGTGACATTCTATTGTGGCAACGTTTCGCTCTCGGCTTGATATAGCTCCTGCAGAGCGAAACGTTGCCACGTTTGCGGTAGACCCCCATATACTCCAGCATCACATGTCCTTAGACATACTGTCTAGTCGCGCCCCAACACAGTATTGATCATAAATTAGACACATGTGCAACACTTGTGTATCTTTAATTAATAAGGAAACGTTTCGCTACACAGTAGCTTCATCAGTCCATACAAAGGAGAATGGTGAAGAACAGGAGGAGTTTGAGGTAATCAGCCCCTCAGCATTGAGTCGATGTAATCAGTCGATTAATCTTGAAAAGAATACAGCATTTGTGCAAAGAAGTGGCTTACATACTGTAGACAGGTGAGGTGCAGCAGTCGTGGGTGGTATCACATTCAACAAATCCAAATGTGATACCATTCCATACTGATGAAGCCACTGTGTGGTGAAACGTTTCCTCATTAAAAATACTCAAATGTTGCACATCTGTCTAATTTATCAACTTGTCGGCTTACTGAACAATTTATCTACATTACAGTAATGGTCAACTGAATGCATTATCTTAAGAAAGGCGAATGTATTGTGATTTTCCTTCGACAAATAAATAAAAATAGAGAAGTAGTTTATTAACACAACAACATTCATCTGGATGTTTTAATCACTTTTATATAAGGTCTTCAATAAGTAACATGCTCGTTTACAGAGTAAATATATTTCAGAGGAATAAACAATTACTTTAGATATGATCTTTAAGAACAAAGAGGCACGAAACTAACAAATTACAATCTCATACACAATATCTGATCACAACCGTGAATTACTACACTGTGACGTCAAGTAATATTCAAGGATTTGGGAAGTTTATTATACTGAGCCAAGAAGTCAGCTAACTGATTTTATGGAAATTCAAGAGCTCCGCGACCCAGATCAAGATGACGGTAAAACAGGAAGATCATGTATTTCGCAACAACCAGCCCAATAATACGAAATCACTCAGGCATCGGAATAAAATTATAATGCAGGTGGTGAAGAAAAACACACATGTTGCAGAGCTGGATTTCATTGGGACAATAATAGTTTGGTCTACACCGTGTAATGTTTCGTCTCTATTGATATGTTACGCTATTTGTATCCTGAAACGCTAAATATAAACGAATATACCTCTTTTAAACATCTTCAATATTTACTGGCTTATGCATCTAACGGATAGAATACTTCTCAAAACGATTATTTCATGTAGGTAAAAATTTGTCCTAGATACTAAATTACGTAGTTAAAAATGACTTGGAGCCGGTGAAACCTGTGCCATAATGGAGAATGTCTCTTCTGACCAGCTTCAATCTTTTATCACTGAAGCGTTTTGTTGAACGCAAAGTTTGTGTTACAAGTAGTCCACATTGAACTCAATTCCCTATATTTATTAATAACTGGTGGCATTGATCTCAATTCAGTAACTAAAGAATGCCTCCCCTCTTTTGATAAACTTCAAAATATTCACGCTTATACATTTAATATGAAAGATGATGCCCCAAAAGTTTATTCTCAGTAGAGCCAAATTTGGAAATTTACTCAAACAGTAAACTTAGAATAGTTATATTCACAGCAACTACTTGAAAATTCTTATTTTGTGGTATGAGATTTATTAAAAAAAAAGAAAATCTTAGGTTCGAGATGCGTTTATTTTTTTTTCTGTTTTATTATGTTAATAACGTGGTTTCTTTGTAATAATTAGAGAATACCTCTGCTGATATTTCAAAGTGAACGTCTTAAAAAAATTAAATATTTTTCTTCTTGTACAACTGTAGAGATCTTTAAGACTGTGAATGAGAAATATTAAAAATTCTCATTTTTTTACCTTTTCTAAATTTTCTTTTAATCTGAAATATCTGTAGCAGAGATATTTCAGGCAGGGTAATAAATAAAAGCGTGTTATGTGTTGGAAAACAGGAATAAATAAAGAGGACCTGCTCTGCATGGGTCAGTAGGCCTGTTACAGTGTTCCTTCTTTCTTATGTTCTTATGTTCTATTCTGTCAGTACATACTTGTTGACTTCATATGTCCAAGTGTAACAGACATGCTCCTTCCTATTTGTCTAATATAAACACTGACAGTTCCATAATAATAAACAAATAAATAAATTAATAAATATATATATATATATAGATATATAATATATATAATATATATATATATAAATATATATATATATATATTAATAAATATATATATATATATATATATATATATATATATATATTAACAAGCCGGCCGTCTCCCACCGAAGCAGGTGACCCAAAAAAGAAAGAAAATCCCTATATGATATATATATATATATATATATATATATATATATATATATATATATATATATATATATATATATATTTATTTATTTATTAATTTATTTATTTGTTTATTATTATGGAACTGTCAGTGTTTATATTAGACAAATAGGAAGGAGCATGTCTGTTACACTTGGACATATGAAGTCAACAAGTATGTACTGACAGAATAGAACATAAGAACATAAGAAAGAAGGAACACTGTAACAGGCCTACTGACCCATGCAGAGCAGGTCCTCTTTATTTATTCCTGTTTTCCATTTATACACCTCGATCATATCCCCCCTAATTCTTCGCCTCTCGAGAGAGTGCAGATTCAGGGCCCTTAGTCTATCCTCATAGGGAAGATTTCTGATACATGGGATCATTTTTGTCATCCTCCTCTGTACGTTTTCCAGAGCATTTATATCCATTATGTAATACGGTGACCAGAACTGAGCAGCACAGTCTAAATGAGGCCTAACCAAGGATATAGAGAGTTGAAGAACAACCTGAGGACTTCTATTATTTATACTTCTAGATATGAAGCCAAGGATTCTGTTAGCCTTATTGCGAACACTAATGCACTGTTGTCTTGGTTTTAGATTTCTGATAACCGGAACTCCTAAATCCTTTTTGCAATCGATAGTATTAAGATCTACATTATTTAGTTTATATGTGGCATGGTTATTTACCTGTCCAACATTTAGAACTTTGCATTTGTCAATATTAAACTGTATCTGCCACTTCTCCGACCATTGCATCAGTCTATTCAAATCATCCTGAAGTGCTCTAGTGTCCTCATTACAATGAATGAATTGGACGGCCTATTTTGGTGTCATCAGCAAATTTGCTTATGTCGCTATTTATCCCCGCATCTATGTCGTTTTTGTAAATTGTGAACAACAACGGGCCCAACACTGACCCCTGAGGGACACCGCTTGTGACATGCCCCCATTCTGATTTCTCCCCATTTATGCAAACTCTCTGCTGCCTATTTGTCAGCCATGCCTCTACCCAGGAAAAAATTTCTCCTCCTATTCCATGTGCCTTAAGTTTTCTCAATAGCCTCTGGTGTGGAACTCTATCGAAAGCCTTACTGAAGTCCATATACACAATATCATATTCATTACCATGATCTACCTTCTCAAACACATTAGAGAAAAAAGCTAGTAAATTTGTAAGACAGGAACGCCCCTTTGTAAAACCGTGTTGAGATTCATTAATCAGTCTGTGCCTATCAAGATGGCTACGAATTGCTTCGGCAATTATTGATTCCATAAATTTTCCCACTATGAAGGTAAGGCTTATTGGTCTATAGTTCGAAGCCAAGGGCCTGTCACCTGCCTTGTAAATAGGTATTACATTTGCCATTTTCCACTTATCAGGCACTATGCCAGTTAAGCCCTTCAGGCCGTTAATTGGAAAACACATTATGATGCATTGTTATGTAATGGTCTTCCATGCTCTTGATCGGCTGCTACCACTGTCACGGTCTGTGCTACTGCTGTAGGCAGGTCCTCTGCTACTCTCTGTCAGTCGGGAGGCACTAGCTTGTAACCCCTTCATAAGGCAAATTGGCATTTGTAGAATATGCGTGTCTTTACACCATACAAGTCAGCAGTAAGCTGCATTCCATCTTTTTCTCCTGTTATTGGGCTCCTAAGTAGTGTGTGTGTGTGTGTATGTGTGTACAATATATGTATATATACCATGTTAGGAACTAGTATACATGAGGGTTTATCTGAAAAGCCCATTTCTATTTTTCTCTGCTCGGGGGGATCTTTTACCATTCGTATCTTTGACCGATTGCACCATAATGATTATTCCACTTCCCTTCTGGTGATCCTAACGATAGAGCTAATCAGTCTCCTGTATATTAGTATATAATAATTACTAATCATTTTATTCAGTTACCTAGATAGTCTGTGATCATTTCAGTGTTACACATTCTAGGGCCAAGGATATTGTATTTCACTTTTTATTATATTCACAATAATTTTATTTATTCAAACTTCCCTACATGATGTACTAATTATCTAATTCGTTCTCAGTTTTAGTTATTAAAATAAAAACACTGAAGTTTTCATGTGCTGTAGCTTAAAGACTGGACTGTCAGACCTCTAGAAATAAGTTGAAATCTGCTAATGTTTTTAAATTTTAAGAACTTATGTAGTGCAGTTAGCTACATCACCCAGTGCGGTGTAACTGTTGTTTATGAATTAATCACTATTAAAAATTAAAATATTGATTCATTTGTTCATTGCCTTCTCGTCTGTGATATGCGAATTCATTGTAACGGGACTAGAATAGAAGTTATGCCACTACATAAACCATTTTCGATCTTTATTTCCTTGTGATAACTTTAGAAAGCCGCTTTTGATTGGCTTCAGCTTTTCAAGACTGATGACTCTTATACTGAAAAAGTCTGGCAGATTTACTGTTGTTTGTAGATGTTATTATACATGTTTTAATTTAAAAATAATAAATCATTAATTTTCATTGAATAACTGTAATATGCTCATTTCTCGAATTTACTAATGTAGTTAATAAACTTACAATTGATGAATTCTGTACAATATATAAAAAGTGCATCTTGTGTCAACTTTAGTTTTCTTTAGTGTCGATGAGTTTTTCCTCAAGGTCAGCCTCACTTGATGTTGGATTGTGTAGGAGTTACATTACCTATTTTACTTAATAAACTGATTTCCATGAAATTATTGAGGAATATCTTTTCTGATTCGTTTTATACCCTACACCTTAGTAGGTGGACTGTATTATTACTGGTGCAGCACAGAAGGAGAACTTGATTATTACTGGTGCAACACTATATGTGGACTGTTATTATTGATGGAGCATTGTAGGTGTACTGTGTTATTATTGGTGCATCACTATAGGTGGATTGTTATTATTGATGCATCATTGTAGGTGTACTGTGTCATTACTGGTGCAGCACTATAGGTGGACTGTGTTATTACTGGTGCAGAACTGTAGGTGGATTGTGTTATTACTGGTGCAGCACTGTAGGTGGATTGTGTTATTACTGGCGCAACACAGTAGGAGAACTGAGTTATTACTGGTGCAGCACTGTAGGAGAATTGGGTTATTACTGGTGCAGTACTGTAGGTGGACTGGGTTATTACTGGTGCAGCACTGTAGGTGGATTGTGTTATTACTGGTGCAACACAGTAGGAGAACTGGGCATTGTAGGTGTACTGTGTTATTACTGGTGCATCACTATAGGTGGACTGTTATTATTGATGGAGCATTGTAGGTGTACTGTGTTATTACTGGTGCAGCACTATAGGTGGACTGTTATTATTGATGCAGCATTGTAGGTGTACTGTGTTATTACTGGTGCAGCACTATAGGTGGACTGTGTTATTACTGGTGCAGCACAGTAGGTGAACTGTGTTACTTCTGCTGCAGTGCATAAGGTGGACTGGGTTATTACTGGTGCAGCACAGTCAGTGGACTAGGTTATTACTGGTGCGCCACAGTAGGTGGACTGTGTTATTATTGGTGCATGTCTAAGACTTTAAATTGATAGATTATAGAGGTAAGGGTGTCTGTGGGAAACAATCAGGCTGCAGTATTAAGGCTGAATACAACAGATATAACCAGGATACCTCTGGGACATGTTTAAAAGACAATATTCGAAATATAGTTGCTAGTAATGGCAAAGCAATTGATCAACAAAGAGAGATAGTACAGGGCAACGAGTGACTAGCTCCCTTAAGGTTTACTATACAAATAGTAGGAGGCTAAGAAATAAGATAGATGAGCTAAGATTACTTGCAAGTGCAGGTAATATATATATTATTGCTATAACAGAGATCTGGTTCAACTTGAAAGATGGAGAAATGCCTTCTGAATGAAACATACAGGGTTATAAACTATTCCGCTCTGATAGGGTCAACAGGAAGGGTGGAGGAGTGGCGATGTATGTTGGACATAATTTAAATTGTTGTGTTAGACAATATATAAGATTAGAAACATCGGACACAGAATCTGTTTGGCTACAGTTTCTCGAGGGTCGTGAAAAGTTAATTTTGGGTGTGATTTATAGGCCCCCAAAACCTTAATAGGGAGTGCAGTAAGCTGCTATAGCACGAAATTCATAAGGCATCTAGATATGAAAATGTAGTGTTAATGGGAGATTTTAACTTTAAACAAATTGATTGGTGCAATGTGACAGGAAATCTTGAGTCTAGTGACTTTCTTAATACGGTTTAGGATTGCTTCTTAAAACAGTTTGTGACAGAGCCAACTAGAGGAAACAACCTGATTGACTTGGTTCTTGCCAACAAAAAATTACTAATCAATAATCTTGAGGTTAATGACGAGCTTGGGAACAGCAATCACAAATCACCTAGTTTCAATATATCATGGAATTAGCGAGATAACTGCAATCAAGTCTCTGTCCCAGACTTCTGCTTGGTCAATTTCATGGCACTGAAAAATTACCTGGGTGGGCTATATTGGGATGACTTGAATATGGGTCAGGTTGGTGGTGTTGGTTGCCAATATGACGTTTTTCAGAGCATAGTTCTAGCTGCCCAGACAACTTTTGTTCCAAGAAGGGAAAATTTAGCCCCCCCCCCAAAAACCCAAAACGGATGAACAGAAATTTTAAAAAAACTTTCATTGGTAAAAGAGGGCATATACAGGCATATCAAAGGGGAAATGGGCATTTAAAAAAACCCAAAAAAAATTAAATTTTAAAGAGAAAAATTTAAAAAAAAGGAAAAAGGGAAAAGAAAAAAGGGATATGAATCAAAGGTCGAAAGGGGATTCAAAGGGACAAACCCAAAAGGTTCTTTCAGGTATAAGAAGAAAGATTAGGGAAACAAAAAGCCCACTTTTGAGTAGCTCAGGTCAGATATAAACTTTAAACAGGGATATGTGGGGAAATTTTAAAAAATTTTTTTCCCTCTCAGTCTTTACTCAGGAAGATACTTGCAAAATTTCCCAGAAAAAATAAAAAAGTAGAATAGGACGATAATAAACTATGCAGGGGACTGCGAAAAATAGTGAATGGTCCTTTTTTTACAAATAAAAAAAAAATTTTTAAAAGGGAAAGGGAAAGGGAGGAATTTACCAAAACCCTTTTGGCTAATCTTTTCAACATATCATTTAAAAAAGGGGAATAGTGCCGGGATAATGGAAAATGAAAAATTTTAATACCTATTTAAAAGGGGCAGGTGATCGTCCTTAGTTCGAATTTATAGCCCAAAAAGCCTTACCTCCATGGGGGGAAAAAATTTATGGAATAATAATTCCCCGAGGGAAAAAATTCGTAGCCATTTTTGAAAGGTTTAAAATTTGTTTAAATTAATTCCAACACGGTTTTGGGAAGGGGCTTTCCAGTCTTAGGGAATTACAAATTTTTTTATTTAAGGATTTGAGGAGGTAAAAACCCCCAAGGTATTGAATATGATATTTTTGTAAATTAGTAAGATTTTCGATTTGAGTTCCCCCATCAGGGCATTGAGGGGAAAATTAAAGGGACACAGAATGGAGGGGGGAAATTTTTTCTTGGGTAGAGCCATGGTTGACAAATAGGCAGCAGAGAGTTTGCATAAATGGGGAGAAATCAGAATGGGGCACGTCGCAAGCGTTGTTCCACAGGGGGTCAGTGTTGGACCCCTTGTTGTTCACAATGACATGAACGACACAGATGAGGGAATAAATAGCGACATAAGCAAATTTGCTGATGACACCAAAATAGTCCGTCCAATTCCTTCTAATGAGGACACTAGAGCACTCCAGTATGATTTGAATAGACTGATCCAATGGTCAGAGAAGTGGCCGATGCAGTTTAATATAGACAAATGCAAAGTTCTAAATGTTGGAAAGGATAATAACCATGCCACATATAAACTAAATAATGTAGATCTTAATATTACTGATTGCGCAAAGGATTTAGGAGTTCTGCTTAGCAGTAACCTGAAACCAAGGCAATAGTGCATAAGCGTTCGCAATAAAGCTAACAGAATCCTTGGCTTCATATCAAGAAGCATAAATAATAGAAATCCTCAGGTTGTTCTTCAACTCTGTATATCCTTGGTTAGGCCTCATTTAGATTATGCTGCACAGTTCTGGTTACCGTATTACAGAATGGATATAAATGCACTGGCAAACGTACAGAGGAGGACGATCCCATGTATCAGAAATCTTTCCTATGAGGATAGACTGAGGGCCCTAAATCTGCACACTCTAGAAAGGCGTTGAATTAATGGGGATTTAACTGAGGTGTATAAACGGAAAACAGGAATGAATGAAGGGGATGTAAATATCTTGCTAAAAATATCTAGCCTAGACAGGACTCTCAGCAATGGTTTTAAGCTGGAAAAATTCAGATTCGGGATGGATATAGGATAGCACTGGTTTGGTAATAGAGTTGTAGATGATTGGAACAAACTCCCGAGTACCGTTATGGAGGCTAAGACGTTGTGTAGTTTTAAAAATAGGTTAGATAAATACATGAGTGGGTGTGGGTGGGTGTGATTTGGAGGTGTCCTGACTGGGTGGGCCATTTGTCTAAGCCGGGGATTGACATGTACCTGCCCCACATGGGCCAGTAGGCCTGCTGCAGTGTTCCTTCTTTCTTATGTCCTTATATTCTTATGGTGCAGCATAGGAGGTGGACTGTGTTACTACTGGTGCAGCACAGTAGGTGGACTGTGTTACTACTGGTGCAGCACAGCAGGTGGACTGTGTTACTTCTGGTGCAGCACAGTAGGTGGACTGTTATTACTGGAATTGATGTGTAAGTACCGCAAGAGAGTAAACATGCACAACACCTGTTGTGGAAAATGCTGTATATATTTTCCAGAAATACAGTAGTTATATGTAAATAGATGGCCATACTGTATTTAAAAAAAAAAAATGATCGAAAATGGGAAGTGGCGCCTGTGCAGAAGGGACTCGCCATGTTTGAATGAGACAGTATCAACTGTTAGTGAATATCGGGAAGAATTTTTCGTGCTCTAGAGGTTAAATTTGGGCTGACACCTCTCAAATAGGAGACGAAATTGTTGGATGTGCAGTCCTGCATAACTTGAGATATCAGGCGACTGGACAAGACAGCTCTAGGAACCTCAGATAAGCTATTTAGATTTATGTTATAATTCTGGCCAGTATTTTCATAAATTTAGTTAGTGAGGTTTTCTGAGTATGATACACCTTAATCTCCAGTCAAATTGGTGAGTGATATTAAGATTTTCTCTTTCTGTTATGTATATGTGTATATGTATAATAATTTATTATTTTTAATATACAGTCCACAAATTTATATATTTACCAGCATCCCTGGTGATACATATTTTACTTGCAATTAATGGGTCCAGAGCAACTTGTGGATATGACAGTGGTAGGTATCGAAGGGGGACATTTTTGCGACCTAGGTGTCATAAATTCCTACTTGTCTAACTTATAAATAATTATCTTTGTTCATTTACTGTTATGTAACATAATGATACATTCAGATAAATGTAATTTTCCACATTTAATTTACATGTTGGTCCTTCGAACCGGATGTAATTAGTGAAGTCATTAATCAGTTAATTACTTAATAATTATATGTGAAATGACAGAAGGAGGTGGATGTTAAGTTCACAAATTTACTTAGTGTGTAGTGGATTATAATTATTACAATATTAATTTGGATAAGCCAAGTGTAGCTAAAGATTATATTGTGTATAATATTAATTTTGCTATGCCAAATTCTGGCATAATATTAATATTAATTTGATAATATAATATTAATTTGATAAGACAATTCTGGCCAAGATTTATATCAGTGTATGTGTAATTGATAAGCCAAGTGTAACTAATTATATTGATGTGTATAATATGAATTTTGCTATGCCAAATTCTGGCAAGGATTAATTAATTTGTATAATATTAATTTTGATGAGCCAAGTTTGTATTAATGTATATTTAAAATTTATATTACAATTTTCTTACATGTAATTGCTAAGCTCAAGTAGTTAGGATTTATTCAAAGGTGAGTTGTACTATTTACCTTTATAAAGTGCATAATTAAGTACATAATCAGTGTTATTAATTAAGTTGAATAATACATTGCATCATGGCTGAAAATGAGGAAATCAATGTAGATGTCTCTTACAAGGAACCCCTCAAGGAAGGTTCCTTGATGTTGGTGAGGGGCTCTTGATTTAGGGAATTGGATCTGAGCTCCAGTTCCCCGAATTAAGCCTGAATGCCTTCCACATCCCCCCCCCCAGGCGCTGTATAATCCTCCGGGTTTAGCGCTTCCCCCTTGATTATAATAATAATAATAATAATCTTACAAGGAAGCAGTTGACTTGTTGAAGGTCACTTATGGTAATATAGAACAAAGTAGGTTGGATCTAATGAATATCATTGTTAATTTAAAAACTCCAGATCACACTTACAAAGGTTTACAGCAGTTTAGAGTTAAACTGGAGAGCACTCTCAAAACTTTAAGTAATAAATATAATCTGAAGGAATCAGACTGGTTATTGAGTGCAATGGTACAGAATAAATTAAGCTGTAAAACACTTGAATTGCTCTCGAATAAATATCACAAGGGTTATTTTGGTCTGGCGGAAATAAGACTGGGTCTACAAGAATTAATTGTGCAGTTGCAGACCAGCCAACCAACTCATTTTAAAGATGCAACACATAATAACTCTGAGGTATCTGTCAAGTTTCACAAAGAGAAAAATTATCCCAATGGTAATAATCAAAATTCGTTTCCTAAAAATAGTTGCATAGGTGCATATCTAGTAGCAAGAATCAGAAATAATGATTCTCCACAAGTAAGAAGAATAAGTACCCTCCTAAGAGTAGCCCAGTTAATAAGAAACCAGTCAGAGAAAAGAGAGATTGTCTTTTCTGCAAGGGTACTCATTTTTCTAAGAATTGCAATGCATACAATTCATGGAATGATGAAGTTGAAAGATTGGAGGAACTTGGCAGATGTATCAGGTGTTTAGGTAACCACAATGTAAAGGACTGTCATGCTAAATTAAACAACTGTTATCAATGTCACAAAGGAAGACACCATATAGTTATGTGTAAAGGTCTATATGATAATGTTGATAATAATTATAATGTTGACAATCCTGACACAACAGTAGCTAATGTAAAAATTGCTGCTAATGTTAATAATGATGGTTTTGCTGAAGTAGCCTTACCTGTGTTACAGGTAAAAATTGATGATAAAAGGTATAAATATAAAAGTGTAAATGCATTATTGGACCAAGGATCCCAGCGTACTTTCATAAAACGTAAATGTCTTGATGGTATGAAAGTACAGATGGGAGATCCCACAACTTTAAAATTATCTGGTTTTCTCTCAGATAAAAGAGCTCAATTGTATGACACTGTTTATGTAACTGTCAGGTTGTTCAATGAGAAAAAACGTGTTAATGCAGTAATTGTAGATAGACTTCCAGAGAAAATATCTACAGTAGGGCTTAGTAAATCTACAGAAAGACTTTCACATAATGTAAATTTAGCACCTTCTGGTGTAAGTGCTGATTCTGTAGGCCCTATAAATATTTTGATAGGTAGTGACTATTATGCCTCCTTTGTAAAGGGTGTGGTAAAGAAATGTGGTGTCACCCTTTTGAAGACTGCAGGAGGCCATGTAATGTATGGTAGGATTCCTCGTAATAATAATACATGACTAGAGGAAACTACAAATACCATAACTGTGTGTCTTACTCATGAAATCATACACCAGTATAATTCTTCCATAGAGGATGGTGTTGAGCCATTGCATAAATTGTGGGAATTAGACAGCATTGGAATAAATGTAAATGAAGAAAGTCCAGACGATTCTTTTACTCAGGAGCAATACCTGAGGGATGTAAAATTTGAATCTGGACAATACTGGGTACGACTTCCGTGGAGACTGAACCATCCAGAATTGCCCACTAATTACAGAATGGCATATGGACAATTAAAGGCTCAGCTCCGCGAACTGAGTAAGACACCAGAATTGTTAACTGCCTATAATGATATAATTGCTGAGCAGTTAATTAATAAATTTATAGAAGAGGTACCTCCTGAGCAAGCCAAAATTTATGGTCACTATTTGCCACACCATGGAGTGAAGAATGATTCTAAGACCACTCCTTTGAGGATTGTGTTTAATTGTAGTGCCAGGAGTAACAAAAATGTACCTAGTTTAAATGACTGTTTGATGACAGGTCCGTCGTTGACAGAAAAAATAGGAGATATCTTATTAAATTTCAGAGTGAAGCATTATGCCTTTACGGCTGACATAAGTAAAGCTTTCCTAAGAGTGGGCTTACAAGAGGCTGACCGGGATTGTACCCGCTTCTTATGGCCTGAGAATCCTAGTGACCCACTTAGCTCTCTGAAAACCTTTCGCTTTAGGAGCGTATTATTTGGTGCTACATCCAGTCCGTTCCTACTTCAAGCGACGATAAATGCACACCTTAAACGTATGAGAGTCCATTGAGTAAAGTAATGAGCAAACAATTTTATGTGGACAATTTCCTGGGTGTGACGCAACTGAAGAGGAACTGTTAATGACTTATGGAGAGGCTAATGAAATAATGCAAAGTGCAGATATGCCTCTGAGGGAATGGAATAGTAATTCGTCCAAATTAAAGGACAAAATAAGTAAAGATTACCCTGAAGATGAAGTGCCAAAATGTAGTAATGTATTGGGTTTAACTTGGGATACTGAGAGAGATTTGTTAATGTTAAAACCTAATAATTACAGTATGCCCAATAAATTAACTAAGAGAGTTTTGCTTGCTGAAGTTTCCAAATGTTTTGATCCACTAGGTTTAGTGTCACCCCTTACTATAAGAGGGAAATTATTAATTCAGGAAGCATGGAAACTTAAATGTGCTTGGGATGAAATTCTACCTGAGGAATACTTTAACAGGTGAGATGAATTAATTGGTGATTATGAAAAAATTCCAATGTTGGAGTTCCCACGCCAGGTGGCCAATCCAAATGGAAAAAATGTACTCCACATTTTTTGTGATGCTTCAAAATTGGCATATGGAGCAGTTGCTTACCTTCAATGTAATAGTGTTATTTCTCTTGTTATGTCTAAGGCTAAAGTGTCTCCAATTAAATCACGTACCTTGCCTCAGTTGGAATTAACAGTCATTTATGTAGGTGCCAAATTAGCTAATTATATAAGAAATAAGTTGCAGGAGATAAATATTAGCGACACTGTAATTTGGTCTGATAATGAGGTATCCTTACAATGGATTCGTAATGGAAACAGTGAAATTGTGTACGTACAAAACAGAGTCGCTGAAATTAATCAGATGCAAGAGAAGTATAATAGTTTGGGTCAGCATATGTCAACATTTAATCATATACCTGGTGAGGAGAATCCAGCTGATTTCGTGTCTCGAGGTTTACCTTATGCTAAATTTGTAAATGCTGTATCATGGTTTAAAGGACTGAACTGGTTGGTAAATAAAGATAATTGGCCTGTACAAAAGGCGTATATTGCTCCTGTTGAAATTACTGTGACCACCGCTCCAATAGTTTGTCCTTCTTTAGCCAATGATATAAATAAATATTCTTCTTTACCCAAATGAATCAATGTAACTAAGTTGGTGTTTAAATTTCTAAACAAGATGAATATTTCATATAAGTTTTCACATCCTCTTGAATATTGGATAAAGAGGGTACAAGAAGAAATCTATGGAAATGAGATTAAATTGATGATGGAAAGAAAAATTGTGAAAGGTTCCATAATAGAGAAATTGGGGCTGTATTTAGAGAACAATGTAATTAGGTGCAGAAGTAGGTTACAAAATGCTGAATTGGGTGATTATGCTAAACACCCTATCTTACTGCCCAAAACTCATCATCTAACAAATTTGATTGTTTTAAATGCCCATAAAAATGTAATGCATGGTGGGGTACAAGATACATTAAATTGTATTAGGGAAACTTTCTGGATTCCACAAGGACAGCAAAGTGTAAAAAGGGTGTTTAAATCTCGTGTAATATGTCACCATTTGGATGCCAGATCCTGTATGTACCCAGGTCCTCCACCATTGCCAAAGGAGCGTGTACAATTAGTGAAACCATTTGATGTAACAGGTGTAGACTATAGTGGTCCAATAATTTTAACACATACTTCAGATGGTGTTCCACTGAAAGTGTATGTTCGTTTGTTCACCTGTACTGCTACTAGGGCAGTTCATTTAGAAGTGGCACAGGACTTGTTTATACAGCTGTTTCGAAAATTTGCAGCTAGGAGATCCTGTCCGAGGTTGATGATTTCGGATAATGCCACAAATTTTGTAGCAGGTGCTCAACATTTAATAGAGTTAAATAATAGTAACGATGTTCAATCTCTGTTAACCCAGCGAGGGTGTACCTGGAAATTTATTACTCCTAGAGCCCCTTGGCAGGGGGGGCTGTATGAAAGGCTTATAGGCACAGTGAAGCGGTGTCTCCGTAAAGTACTACACCGGAAGAAAATTAATTTGGAAGAATTCCATGCAGTGTTAGTGGAGGTGGAAAATCCGATAAATAATAGGCCTCTCTCGTACATGAGTGATACACCTGATACAGATGTATTAACACCTTCTCACCTAATATGTGGAAGGAAATTGGAAGCTGCCCCTGTCTATAGAGATAATCTGGGAGAAAGTGATGAAGATTACAATGATGCGGCAGTGTTGTGTGATAAATTTAAAATGTTAAATAAAGTAATTGATCATTGGTCTAATGTGTGGTGTAAGGAATATCTTCTTACACTACGTGAACACTTTTATGGTGCAACAGAGGCAGTAAATCGACAGAACATTCTACCAGGTGACATTGCGTTGATTGATACTGAACAACATCGAACATTGTGGCCTCTGGGCAAAGTATTGACATTGTACCCAGATGCACAAGGTGTTGTCAGTAATGTCAAAGTGTTGTGTCGTGGCCAGAAAAGTTTATGCACAATTAATAAATTGATTCCCTTGGAATTAGGTGTTCAGTCAAACATAAATGAAAATCTGAGGGAAAGTGACACGAGTGATATGGAAGATAATGCTGACCAAGTGATGCCGGAAGATGAAATCGTAGTAAGACCTACTAGGAGAACAGCCACTCAAGCCAGAACCGGCTGGAATCGTCTCCTAAAGGAAGGAGTAATTTGAGTCGTTTAGCAACGAACTCCAGCTGGCCGCAGTGTGGAAAATACTGTATATATTTTCCAGAAATACAGTAGTTATATGTAAATAGATGGTCATACTGTATTTAAAAAAAAATGATCGAAAATGGGAAGTGGCGCCTGCGCAGAAGGGACTCACCATGTTTGAACAAGACAGTATCAACTGTTAGTGAATGCTGGGAAGAATTTTTCGTGCTCTAGAGGTTAAATTTGGGCTGACACCTCTCAAATAGGAGGCGAAATTGTTGGATGTGCAGTCCTGCATAACTCGAGATATCAGGCGACTGGACAAGACAGCTCCAGGAACCTCAGATAAGCTATTTAGATTTATGTTATAATTCTGGCCAGTATTTTCATAAATTTAGTTAGTGAGGTTTTCTGAGTATGATGCACCTTAATCTCCAGACAAATTGGTGAGTGATATTAAGATATTCTCTTTCTGTTATGTATATGTGTATATATATAATTTATTATTTTTAATATACAGTCCAAAAATTTATATATTTACCAGCATTCCTGGTGATACATATTTTATTTGTAATTAATGGGTCCAGAGCAACTTGTGGATATGACAGTGGCAGGTATCGAAGGGGGACATTTTTGCGACCTAGGTGTCCAAAATTCCTACTTGTCTAACTTATAAATAATAATTATCTTTGTTCATTTACTGTTATGTACATAATGATACATTCAGATAAATGTAATTTTCCACACCTGTGTTATATCTGAAAGATATTCAACACTTCTCTGACAGGTGTACTGGTGGGTGTGGTGGTGGGTGTAGTTGTATGGCGGTGAGTGTAGTAGTGGATGTGGTGGTGGGTGTAGTAGTGTGGTGGTGGGGTGTTGTAGTGTGGTGGTGGGTGAAGCAGTGTGGTGGTGGCTGTAGTAGTGTGTGGTGGGTGGAGCAGTGTGGTGGTCGGTGAACCAACGTGGTACTGGGTGTAGTAGTGTGTGGTGGTGTAGCAGTGTGGTGGTCGGTGAACCAATGTGGTGCTGGGTGTAGTAGTGTGGTGGTGGGTGTAGCAGTGTGGTGGTCGGTGAAGCAGTGTGGTGGTGGGTTGTAGTAGTGCGGTGATGGGTGTAGTCGTGTGGTGGTGGGTATAGTAGTGTGGTAGTGGTGTAGTAGTGTGATGGTGGGTGTAGTTGTGTAGTGGTAGGTGTAGTAGTGTGGTGGTGGGTGAAATAGTGTGGAGGTGGGTGAAGTAGTGTGGTGGTGGGTGAAGCAGTGTGGTGGTGGGTGTAGTAGTGTGGTGGTGGGTGTAGTAGTGTGGTGGTGGGTGTAGTAGTGTGGAGGTGTATTGGTGTGGTGGTGTAGTAGTGTGGTGGTGGGTGTAGTAGTGTGGTGGTGGGTGTGTGTAGTAGTGTTGTGGTGGGTTGTAGTAGTGTGGTGGTGGGTGTAGTTGTGTGGTGGTGGGTGTGTAGTAGTGTGGTGGTGGGTGTAGTAGTGAGTGTGGTGGTGGGTGTGTAGTAGTGTGGTGGTGGGTGTAGTAGTGTAGTGGTGGGGGTATATAGTGTTGGGTGGTGGGGTGTGTAAGTCAGTGTAGTGGTGGGTGTAAGTAGTGTGGGGTGGTGGTGGGTGTAGCAGTGTAGGTGTGTAGTGGGTGTAGTAGTGTGGTGGTGGGTGTAGTAGTGTGGTGGTGGGTTGTAGTAGTGTGGTGGTGGGTGTAGTAGTGTTAATGGTGGGTGAAATAGTGTGGTGGTGGGTGAAGCAGTGTAGTGGTGTGTGTAGTAGTGTGGTGGTGGGTGTAGTAGTGGGTGTGGTGGTGGGTGTAGTAGTGTGGTGGGTGTAGTAGTGTGGTGGTGTGTGTAGTAGTGTGGTGGTGGGTGTAGTAGTGTGGTGGTGGGTGTAGTAGTGTAGTGGTGGGTGAAATAGTGTGGTGGTGGGTGAAGCAGTGTGGGTGGTGGGTGTATAGTGTGGTGGTGGGTGTAGTAGTGGGCGTGGTGGTGGGTGTAATAGAGTGGTGATGGGTTGTAGTAGTGTGGTGGTGGGTGAACCAGTGTGATGTTGGGTGTAGTAGTGGGTGTGGTGGTGAGTGTATTAATGGGTGTGGTGGTTGTGGGTGTAGTTGTGTGGTGGCGGGTGTAGTAGTAGGTGTAGTAGTCGGTGTAGTAATGGGTGTGGCTGTGGGTGTGGTAGTGGGTGTGGTGGATGGTGAGGTGGTGGGTGTGGCGGTGGATGTGGTGGGGGTGTCGTGGTGTTTGTCGTGGTGGTTGTAGTAGTGGCTGTAGCAGTGGTTGTATTAGTAGGTGTAGTACTTGGTATAGTAGTGGGTGTGATGTTAGGTGTAGTAATGGGTGTAGTAGTGGGTGTGGTGTTAGGCGTAGTAGTGGGTGTGGTGGATGTAGTAGTGGGTGTGGTGGTATGTGTGGTGGGTGTAGTAATGGGTGTGGCTGTGGGTGTAGTAGTGGGTATGGTGGAGGGTGTAGTAGTGGGTGTGACGGTGGGTGTAGTAGTGCGTGTTGGAGGGTGTAGTAGTGAATGTTGTGGTGGGTGTAGTAGTGGGTGTGGTGGTGAATGTAGTAGTGGGTGTGGTGGAGGGTGTAGTGTTGGGTGTGGTGGAGGGTGTAGTAGTGGGTGTGATGGATCGTGTAGTATTGGTTGTGGTGGTGGGTGTTGTTGTGGGTGAGGTGGTTGGGTGATTGTGGATGCAGAGGTGTGGTGGAAGGTGTGGTAGTGGGTGTGTTGTGTATTGTTGTATGTGAGACTGTGATCGTAGTGGTGGAAGAGATAGTGGATGCGGATGAGGGCGTTGTGGGATGTATGCTTGTTATATGGGTGTGTTGGTGTTGCTATGAGGTCTACTCTGTCCCCTATTCAAATACGATTATGAATACAATTATTTTTTTTTTCAGTTCTCGCTACCTAAGCTGGAGTGACAACCTGGGAGCTTAGAACCCTTTCAATGATCATGAATTTTGAATGAATCGAATTAATTCAAATCATCTGTATGTTTAAAACACAATACCCATTTCTGCAAACCTAGTCTTATATACATTTGTTCGTTTTGATCACGTTCAGAATGAGCCTAATCACTCACAGTATTTCATCCTGCAACATAAACAGCATACTTAGGTATCTTAAGGGAGCTAGTCACTCGTTGCCCTCTGCTATCTCTCTTTGTTGATCAGTTGCTTTGCTTTTACTAGCAACTTTATTCTGAATATTTTCTTTTAAACATATCCCTGAGGTATTCTGGTTATATCTGCTGTTTCCAACCCTAATACTGCATCCTGATTGTTCCCCACAAACACCCTTACCTCTCTTATCTATCAGTTTAAATTCCTAGACAAGTCATGAATGACCCCCTCAATCGAATTGGCTAATTCAACCACTCCAACCCCAGAGAGATGAACCCCATCCCTTGCATACACATCACGTTTGCCAATGAATGGGATAGCAAGTTCCTTGCAGTACCTGTCTAGCCAGCAATTTATGCCAATTGCCCTTGACATCCATGCATTGCCTGCTCACTTTCTAGGCAAGATGCTACATATGATTGGGATCCCTCCCTTAGACCTAACTACTTCTATGGATGACCTCTACTTATCTAGCAGCTCTTCTCTCCTGCTTTTCCCAATGTCATTTCCATCAGTACAAAGACAGATAATGGGCTGGTTCCCATGTTCCCATTACCTGATATAATTTTATCGAACCTGCTGACTATGTCTCCAACACCAGCTCCTGGGAGGCACACCCTCTGTCTGACCCTTCTATCTCTGTTACAAAAAGCATTGTCCATATACCTTACCTGAGAATCTCTCGCAATCAGAGTATTCTTATTTTGATTAGCAGGGGAGTCAGTGGTACCACTAACCTCACTAACCACTGAAGTACACTCATCCTGGGGAACAGAGAATCGATTTCCAACCTTCACATCGTCTTTATTAACCTTCCTTATGTTCCTTCTTCCTGAACTAAGAACCACTTGCCACTTTACCCTTCTTGGGGCAAATTGCCATAAATTTAGAAATTCGAACTGAATTCCCTATAGTGGATAGAGCAACTCAATATAAGGTCAATGATCCCATATAAATGGAATTCAGATGGTTAGGTTTCAAGCAATTGCTAGTTAGTGAAACCCTAATTTATTATGGGCTGCCCGTTTAAAGGGAGTATAAATTTGGATGTTGCAAACTTGCAAAGGTTAATAAAACAGCAAACAACTATTTTTTTAATTTATTATACGAACAGACAATATAAAAAACATAAATGGAAATTGTATCCAAACTTTTTTTAGGTATTAGAAAAATATTAAAAGAAACCAAATTGCTACATTGACACATTTCAAAGGGATAAAATTTTCAAGTCCCATATTCCTGAATTCCCTGAGAAAGAACAGTCATTATATATTACTAATTGCTAGAATGGAAGGGTATGAAGCAATTTTTATCCTTCTTTATGCATAGATTTACTTTGCATATGAAGCAATAAAATGACGATGTGGTATAATTGTTCTTGTTCAACAGGCATCTCCTCGATCCTAATACCTTTCTTTTTCTTGACTACTTTTCACTTTTCTTCCTCACCATCACTTGACACCTCTGCATCCAGTGGCAAGTATTCATCACCACTTTCAAGCAAGCAATTCTGGGTCATCTACCTCCAGTTCTGAGTCACTTTCCCCAAAACACAGACATTTTGACTTGGTGTTGAAGGGCTCAATATAAAACAAGTTCTCATTGATCTGGAAGGACAATAAACACGTTCTGTAGACATCCAGACCACTACAAAATTCATATAAGCAATAGAAATATTTTTTATAAATATTTATTTACTGAAATTGAAAACTGCCCCTAAAAGGGCACAACAAAATTTTTTGAGGTCTCTTTTTTTGCACTATTTTCATTTGCATGGTACACTCATATTATGGTTCACACGGCCTTTATATATATATCAAAATATGCCCAAACTATTCATTTATGCACTAGACATAACAATCAGTACTTACCGACATTGTAGAGGATAAAATCCAAGGGTATTTGAGTCTCACTAGATGAAAAAAATGTTACTCTCGGCGACGCCAAGCCAGAAGTGTTAACATCTTGGCCTCTCAACCAATGAGAAGCGAGAACAGGAGAGCACCATTTAGCTGAAGCGACTCAGGGAAGGCTTGTGATTGGTCAGAAATAAAGAATGGGAATCTAGATGCATGGCACGAGTAGGATGACACGCGCAGAAAATCACGTGCTCAGACCCACATATTTTGCGGTCTGCCCTATAAAGGGTTTTAAAGCAGCTGCTACTCTCACTGCTGGCAACCATTTCCTCCTTACTATCTGCACCCATCTTACAATCACTCCCAAACCCTGTTTTCCTCCTGAAGAAGTAGAATCTCCTTCTTCAACACTTTAATGTGAGATTCCAAAACACTCAGCAAGCCATGTGCTCGGTAAATCCCAGACAGCTTAGGACAGGTATGACCACAATGTTCTCCCCCTCTTAGATATAACCTGACTTCTGCACATTTCCCCAGACGATATTTGACACCAGTGGGTTTCGAGCTTCCTCCTAGATTTAAAATTTTTTAATTCTTGTTTACATTTTTGTTTACTCGATCTGTTTCCTCTGATGTAAATGTTTCTCTCTCATTTACTTTATTCTTGAGGATCTTTTAAGATGCAGTCATATCTCTTTTCTTTCCTTTATCTTCTAATGGTGTGGGCTCAATCTCTCCCAACCTTCCTTCCTTTCCTAACCCTCAGAGTTCTGGAAACAGACTTATAGTAAACCTTTGAACGTTCCAGTTTTTTTTAAATGATGTTATGGGAGTTCCCTGCTGGCGTGCCATACTCTGTTACCATGTTATTTATAATGTGTACAGTACTTTTATAGCCTCCTTATTTATATTCATTAAGGCAATTCTTTCATTTGTTAGTTTTGCATATATCACAGATGTTAGTTTATTTCTCTGCTCTACAGGCATGTTGGTTGATGTTATTTTCACCCTAGGTCCCTTTTATGTTTCCAGTTGCTGGATCTGCCTACCATTTTCTTCTACCCTTCTTCCCATAAGATTTCCAGCCTCTACATCATTGCTCTAAATCGTTTATGGGTGTCTTCTTCCCTGATGTTCCACCACTTTCCAAATTCTCTTGTCCAGTGCTTTCAAGAGATACAATTGAAGGACATGGGTTTGTGGTGTTTGGCTACCTGTAGGTTCCGTCTACTTGTGGACTGCAACGACGATCGTTCTTTCCGATAAATTTTAGATTCTTACTAGAAGTTAATATGTCGATACTAGTGTGGTTAGTTGCTGAGTTGTTGGTGCTTGAGCTTCTCTGCTAAGTCTACTGTGCTGGTTTGTTGAGCGTAGTTTTCGAGTATTGCAAAAATAGTGCTGCATTGATTATTTTATATTCTGTCGGTGTGTTTTTCATACTTTTTGTTGATTAAAGATGCTATTGTTGTGAGTTTTGATGACTGAATGCTGTGCATTGATGATGTGTTATGTGTTATTACTTGTGTCTCTGTGAAGAACCATGTATACAAGTATATCAATGCCCAAAAACTGTGAAATAAAGACACATGCTACAGTGCTTTAGGTCATTTTATTTACGAATCATCTATCCATCACATCGAGTCTTTTCACCTGATATTTCTTTTTATATACCACTGTGGTGTTTACTCCGAGCGCCAGAGTTAAATTCTCGTCAGCAGTGTGCAAAAATCTAGGAAGCAATATACTTAAGTGGTGTTGACTATTTTTTTCTTTTTATTAAAACCGTTTTGACTAAACGTCTCCTCGACAAACATTTCACTTGCTGATGTTATTGTTAGGTGCGTTACTAAATGCTTCTGTGGCCATTACAATGAAATGGATCGCCCAATAATATAAACATGCATCATAACAATAATAATAATAATAATAATAATAATAATAATAATAATAATAATAATAATAATATTATTATTATTATTATTAATAATAATATTATTATTATTATTATTATTATTATTATTATTATTATTATGATTATTATTATTATTAAGTTCAAAGATATGCGATACAAGCTTAAGACTCAAACAACTTCTCAGGAATGGGAGATTATCAGGTTTAGTACACAAATAACCCGCACATAGGAGAGGAGCTTAAGACGACTTTTCAGTCCGACTTGGACAGTTTTCAGGAAGGAGAGAAGGAAACAGCATATATAGGCCAGCTGACAGGGACGGGACAAGAGAGGTAATAGGAAAGGAAGTAGAGAGGTAGTAGTAGTAGTGGAGTCAGTTAAAGGCCAAGAAAGAGGATCACTGCAGGAGATCTAAGGGCCCACGAGGGGTAGGAACAAAAACACAAGGGGGGAGGGATTAATCAGGTTTAATTCGATGAAGGAGCGGGTGTTTTCAGTTTTGGATTATGATCTCTTTACTAGCATCAACACATCTACATCGCTTCAAAGATGAACAAACAGTAAAGACAAGTAAAATGATGAGAACCGTATGCTTTTGCCCTTGAAGAGAGGCAAAATCCCCTCAGGGGACTTTTATCAGAAAAGTTGCTCTTACTGTGCTTTTCCTTGGGTCTAATCTTTCTTTTCCCCAGGTGCTAAAAAATCCCTACAGATTTAGAGCCCCAAGCAATAATGTCTCTGAAGGTTTTGCAATCGGCAAGGTTAATATTCATTTTTCGAACTATTGCTGAGATTTATATGCACTTATCTTGTTTTAAAAGGTGCAGAAAATTATTACGCATCTCCAAAACTCTACCCACAACTGGGTTATTGTACGCTACTTGGGTTGTGGTACAAATACTTAGTTCATTTAACGATTCAGCCTAGGCTATTGTACGATTTTTCCCTGTGCTTTCGTACGAGCCCACCAGGGATGCTGTACGAACCCTAACTTGGGATATTGTATGAAGCCCGACTTGGGATATTGAACGACCTGGTCTATAATACAATGTCACCTGAGGTATGTTATGCGACTCTATTGTATCCATCCTATGTTCCTGCAAAACCCTAACTGAAATATTACATTCTGTCTGGGCCATGATACTCCACCTAGCTACTGAACGACCCTAAGTCAACTATTTTAATACTCAGCCTGAGGAATAGTGTCACAACACGGATCTATTGTGCAGTGCACCGCCTGAGCTGTTTTACGACTCTGAACTACTGTACGATCTCACCAGGGCCATTGTACGACCAGCTAGAATATTACACCCCAGCTGCACTAAGGTATGACTAACATAAAATATTAAACAACGCTACCTGGTAAAGTATGAGACCACAGCTTAACTGAGGTCAGTGCTTACTAGAGGTCGTACCTGTCTTGAGCAGTTTCGGGGATTAGTGTGGAGTGTTATAATGCCCCATAGCATTATGAGGTCAAGATGTTGAAGGAGGATTTTCTGCTTCTCAAGGAGGAAAATAAAAATAAAAACTGAAAATTCATCTGGAGAAGTGTAACAATGAATGTGAGGTGGTTGGGGTTAGAGAAGGGGAACAGGTTACCATCAACGAGGAACAGATTGACAGCTATTACAAGTGGGAAGATGTTTGCAGTAAAGAAAGAAACATCAGAGAGTTAAAGGTAGAAAAATTCGCTTTTCAGGACGAATGTACTTCAATGATCAGTGATGTTCAAGGCACCACTAACTCCTCTGCTAATAAAGGTAGGAATATCTTTGTGGTCGGTGACTCACAGGTAAGATATATTTACTATGCGTTCTGTAACAGAGATATGAAGGTAAGACAGAGGTTGTGTTTCCCAGGAGCTGGTGTTGGGGACATAGTCAACAGGTTGGATAATATCATGCTAGGTAATGGGAACAAGTCCGTTATCTGGTGGAAACGATATTTGGAAGGGCTGGAGACAGGAGCTACTACATAAGTATAGGAAGGCTATAGATTTAAGTAGGTCTAATGGAGGGGTTCTGATCATAATTAGCATTTTGCATAGATGAAGAGTGGTCAATGAAAGGATGTCTCGGGCAATTGGCTTAGACTGCTGGCTAGACAGGTACTACAAAGAACTGGCAATCCTATTCATTAACTAACTGGATAATTTCTTTGGCAAACATGATATGTATACAAGGGATGGAGTGCATATCTCTGGGACTGGAGTGACAGCATTTGCCAACTCTGTCGATGGGGCCATTGCTGAGCAGTCTAGGACTTTAAACTGATAGACGATAGAGGTATGTGCGCGTGTGTGGAAAACATCGTGATTACAGTACGAGGGATGTAATCAGCAAAACTTGCCAGGATACATCAGGGACATATTCCAAACACATTGTTAATTATAAAGTTACTAATAAATGCAATGAAACTGGTCAACAGACGAAGAGAGACAGTAGAGGACAGTGAATGACTGACTCTCTTAAGATTTACTATACTAATAGTAGGAGTGAAAGAAATAAGATAGATGAGCTGAGAAGATAGCATAGATATTATTGCTATAATAGAGTCCTAGTACAACCTAAAGGATAGAGAAATGCCTTCTGAATGGCACATACATAAGGTTAATTGGAAGAGTGGTGCATTGGTGATGTTTGTCAGAGATAATTAAACAGTTGCATTAAACAAGATATTGAATTAGAAGCGACGGGCACTGAATCTGTTTGGCTACAGTTTCTGGAGGGATGTAGAAAACTAATTTTAGGAGTGATTTACTGGCCCCGAAACCTTATTAGAGAATTTGTTAAACTTCAGTGGGACGAAATTCATAAGGCACCTAAATACGAAAATGTGTTATTGGAAGATTTTAACTTTAAACAAACTGAATGAAGTAATTTGACATAAAATCTTGAGTCTAACGCCTATCTTCATTCAACCCAGCATTGCTTTTTAAAACAGTCTGTAACAGAACCAGCTAAAGGAAACAGCCTGTTTGACTTGGTTCTTGCCAACAAGGAAACACTAATTAATAATCTTGATGTTAATAATAAGCTTGGAGAAAGTGATCACAAATCTTACTACGGTATGGAAAACTCAAGGAAATTAAAACTATATCGTGTATATGTAGTAGGTTGGTAGACAGCAACCACCCAGGGAGGTACTACCGTCCTGCCAAGTGAGTGTAAAACGAGAGTCTGTAATTGTTTTACATGATGGTAGGATTGCTGGTGTCTTTTGTCTGTCTCATAAATATGCAGGATTACAGGTACGTCTTGCTACATCTACTTACACTTAGGTCACACTACACATACATGTACATGTTTATTTATACACACTCATCTGAATTTTCTTTGATTTTATCTTAATAGTTCTTGGACTTATTACTTTTCCTTTTATATCCATGGGGAAATGGAATAAGAATCTTTCCTCCGTAAGCCATATGTGTTGTAAAAGTCAACTAAAATGCCGGGAACAATGGGCTAGTAACCCCTTTTCCTGTAGTAATTACTAAAAAGAATAAGAAGAAAATTGTCAAAGTGGGAAGTCAGAATGTGCGTAGATGTTGTGCAATTGATAAGAAAGAGATGATTGTGGATGTTATGAATGAGAAAAAGCTGGATGTCCTGGCTTTAAGTGAAACAAAGCTGAAGGGGGTGGGAGAGTTTCAGTGGAGAGGAATAAATGGGATTAGGTCAGGGGTATCAAACAGAGATAGAGCTAAAGAAGGAGTAGCAATAATGCTGAAGAATAAGCTATGGCAGGAAAAGAGGGGCTATAAATGTATTAATTCAAGGATTATGTGGAGTAAAATAAAGGTTGGATATGAAAAGTGGGTTATATTAAGCGTGTATGCACCTGTAGAAGAGAGAAGTGTAGAGGAGAGAGAAAGATTTTGGGAAATGTTGAGTGAATGCGTGGGGAGTTTTGAACCAAGTGTGAGAGTAATGGTGGTTGGGGATTTCAATGCTAAAGTGGGCAGAAATGTTGTGGAGGAAGTAGTAGGTAAATTTGGGGTGCCAGGGGTAAATGAAAATGGGGAGACTTTAATCGAGCTATGTGTAGAAAGAGGTTTGGTAATAAGTAATGTATATTTTATGAAGAAGAGGATAAATAAATATACAAGGTATGATATAGCACGTAATGAAAGTAGTTTGTTAGATTATGTATTGGTGGATAAAAGGTTGATGGGTAGGCTCCAGGATGTTCACGTTTATAGAGGGGCAACTGATAAATCGAATCATTATTTAGTTGTAGCTACGGTGAGAGTAAGAGGTAGATCGGATAAGAGGAAAATTGCAACAACAAGTAAGAGGGAGGTGAAAGTGTATAAACTAAGGGAGGAGGAAGTTCGGGTGAGATATAAGCAACTATTGGCAAAAAGGTGGGCTAATGCAAGAATGAGTAGTGGGGGGAAAGGGTTGAATAGGGCTGGAATAGTTTTAAAATGCAGTATTAGAATGTGGGGCAGAAGTTTGTGGTTACAGGAGAGTGGGTGCAGGAGGAAAGAGGAGTGATTGGTTGAATGATGAAGTAAAGGGTGTGATAAAAGAGAAAAAGTTAGCTTATGAGAGCTTTTTACAAAGCAGAAGTTTTATAAGAAGAGTAGAGTATATGGAAAGTAAAAGAAAGGTGAAGAGAGTGGTGAGAGAGTGCAAAAGGAGAGCAGATGATAGAGTGGGAGAGGCACTGTCAAGAACTTTAAATGAAAATAAGAAAAAATTTTGGAGTGAGTTAAATAAGTTAAGAAAGCCTAGAAAACGAATGGATTTGTCAGTTAAAAACAGAGTAGGGGAGTTAGTAGATGGGGAGATGAAGGTATTGGGTAGATAACAAGAATATTTTGTGAAACTTTTAAATGTCGACGAAGAAAGGGAAGCGGTAATTTCATGCACTGGCCGGGGATGTATACCATCATTTAGGAGTGAAGAAGAACAGGATGTGAGTATGAGGGAGGTGCGTGAAGCATTACGTAGAATGAAAGAGGGTAAAGCAGCTGGAACTGATGGGATAATGACAGAAATGTTAAAAGCAAGGGGGGATATAGCGTTGGAGTGGTAGGTATTTTTCTTTAATAAATGTATGAAAGAGAGGAAGGTACCTAGGGATTGGCAGAGAGCATGTATAGTCCCTTTATATAAAGGGAATGGGGAGAAAAGGGATTGTAAAAATTATAGAGGAATAAATTTACTGAGTATACCAGGAAAAGTGTATGATGGGGTTATTATTGAAAGAATTAGAGATAAGACAGAATGTAGGATAGCAGATGAGCAAGGAGGTTTTAGAGTGGGTAGGGGATGTGTAGATCAAGTGTTTACATTGAAGGATATTATATGCGAACAGTATTTAGATAAAGGTAGGGAAGTTTTTATTGCTTTTATGGATTTAGAAAAGTCATATGATAGAGTGGATATCGGAGCAATGTGGCAGATGCTGCATGTATATGGAATAGGTGGTAAGTTACTAAATGCTGTGAAGAGTTTTTATGAGGATAGTGAGGCTCAGGTTAGGGTGTGTAGAAGAGATGGAGACTACTTCCCGGTAAAAGTAGGTCTTAGACAGGGATGTGTAATGTCACCATGGCTGTTTAATATATTTATTGACGGGGTTGTAAAAGAAGTAAATGCTAGGGTGTTCGGGAGAGGGGTGGGATTAAAGTATGGGGAATTAAATACAAAATGGGAAGTGACACAGTTACTTTTTCCTGATGATACTGTGCTTATGGGAGATTCTAAAGAAAAATTGCAAAGGTTAGTGGACGAGTTTGGGAGTGTGTGTAAAGGTAGAAAGTTGAAAGTGAACATAGAAAAGAGTAAGGTGATGAGGGTATCAAATGATTTGATAAAAAGCATTGGGTATCAAATTGGGGAGGAGGAGTATGGAAGAAGTGAATGTTTTCAGATATTTGGGAGTTGACGTGTCGGTGGATGGATTTATGAAGGATGAGGTTAATCATAGAATTGATGAGGGAAAAAAGGCGAGTTGTGCGTTGAGGTATATGTGGAGACATGAAACGTTACCTATGGAGGCAAAGAAGGCAATGTATGAAAGTATAGTAGTACCAACACTCTTATATGGGTGTGAAGCTTGGGTTGTAAAAGCTGCAGCGAGGACGCGGTTGGAGGCAGTGGAGATGTCCTGTCTAAGGGCAATGTGTGGTGTAAATATTATGCAGAAAATTCGGAGTGTGGAAATTAGGAGACGGTATGAAGTTAATAAAAGTATTAGTCAGAGGGCTGAAGAGGGGTTGTTGATGTGGTTTGGTCATTTAGAGAGAATGAGTCAAAGTAGAATGACATGGAGAGCGTATAAATCTGTAGGGGAAGGAAGGCGGGGTGGGGGTCGTCCTCGAAAAGGTTGGAGGGAGGGGGTAAAGAAGGCTTTGTGGGCGAGGGGCTTGGACTCCCAGGAAGCGTGCGTGAGCGTGTTCGATAGGAGTGAATGGAGACGAATGGTATTTGGGACCTGACGAGCTGTTGGAGTGTGAGCAGGGTAATATTTAGTGAAGGGATTCGGGGAAACCGGTTATTTTTACATAGCCGGACTTGAGTCCTGGACTGCACTCTAAAGGAGGGGTTCGGGATATTAGCAGTTTGGAGGGATATGTTGTGTATCTTTATACGTATATGCTTCTAAACTGTTGTATTCTGGGCACCTCTGCAAAAACAGTGATTATGTGTGAGTGAGGTGAAAGTGTTGAATAATGATGAAATCATTTTCTTTTTCGAGATTTTCCTTCTTTTTGGGTCACCCTGCCTCGGCGGGAGACGGCCAACTTGTTAAAAAAAATCGAGTATAAAACAAATTTCACACAATAGTGCGAAAAACTAACATGGAGGACCTGGGAGTGATAATATCAGAGGATCTCACTTACAAAAATCACAACAGTGTATGTACTACATCTGCTAAGAAAATGATAGGATGGATAATGAGAACCTTCAAAACTAGGGATGCCAAGCCCATGATGATTCTCTTCAAAAAGCTTGCTCTTTCTAGACTGGAATATTACTGTACACTAACGGCCCCTTTCAAGGCAGGCGAAACTGCACACTTGGAAAATATACAGAGAACATTCTTGGCAAGTACAAGCACAACAAAGCACCTAAATTACTGGGAACGGTTGAAGTCCCTTGATTTGTACTCCCTGGAAAGCAGGAGAGAAAGATTCATGATAACAGTATACACTTAGAAATTCCTAGAGGGATTATTCCCAAATTTGGAAGGAGATGCAACATCTTCCATATGAAAAGCAGAGGGGCCACGAGTGCACTGAGAGACAGCACAGTAAGTGTCAGGGGCCCAAGACTTCAGCTGCCTCCCAGCATACATAGGGGGATTCACTATGTAACACAATTTTTGTTCCTGGCAAGTAAGTGCTATATTCTAACTCCTTTTATTGCAAAACAATAGAAAATGCCCATTATTCGTTTTAAGCTTTGCTTTTGTGGCTCATTGGATGAATTTGTGACAAAAATGGCTAAATTTCAATATTTTTTTTTGCTAGTTTTAGATGTAAAACAAAAACATAATAAAATAAATAAAATTTACATAAATAAAATAAAATTTACACAAATTTTATTTTAAACTTTCTGAAACATTTACAAAGATTTGCGAGCAGCAACAAATCGCTTTCCCGTTTAAGCCCCCAAATATACTCTCCCATCATGTTTTCATTATAAGATCCCTGATATCTTTGTTCAAAATCCATTTTATCTTAGTGGAAGCGCTCCCCTTGCTCCTCTGAGTATGCTCCCATATTCTCCTTGAAATTGTCAAGATGAGCATCAAGGATATGGACCTTAAGCGACATCCTACAGCCCATCTGACCATAGCTTTTTACCAAGGTCTCAACAAGTTCCACATAATTGTCAGCCTTGTTGTTGCCCAGAAAGCCCTGTGCTACAGCAACAAACTCTCCTCTGTGAGCTTCTATGAACATTCTGAGTACCCCATCCAGAGCACCCCATCCACTGAAAATGCCAGCCTTCACCTTTGCCTCTGATAGCTTGGGAAAGAGGTCTTAAAGATACTTGAAGGTTGCTGACTCTTTGTCAAGAGCTGTAACAACCTGTTTCATTAGCCCTAGTTTGATGTGTAATGGAGGGAACATAACCTTTCGAGGATCCACTACTACTGAGAACTCAGTCCATTGAGTCAGTGCTTCCTCTTGTAATGTGCTGCTCTGTCTCTACTATCCCAGTGACAGAGATAACAGTTATACTTGGTAAAAACCACTTTCGAGTCCCATCAAAAATGCCACCATTTTGAAATCTCCAATAACCTCCCAGCCATACTTATCATAGTTCAAAGCTTCCAGCAGAATTTTGACACTGCTGTAGTCCTCCTTAAGATGCACTGAATGAGCCAAGGGAAGAGATGGATACTTGTTCCCATTATGAAGGAGGAGCTGTCAATGAACAGTCTTCGCTTATCTGGCCTGCATCAAACAGTCCTGATACATCATTACAGTAGCACAACCTGTCTTCATTACTGAAGAAGCTTGAAAAATGTTGGTGACGTTTTCTTTGGCTTGTCACTTGCACACTTTCATCCACCAAGTCCCACTCCTTGAGCCTTGAAATCTAAAACTCAACAATTGACTTTGTCAAACCAAGATCTGTGATAAGATCATTGAGGTTTGTTTGGTTTGGGTAGTAAGGATTCCTCCCAACAGCTGAATCTGTGAGATCATAGTCTTGTTCACTGTGCTCTTCATTTTCTGATTTGCTACTTTCTTCTTCTGACGGTTGACTTCTTTATAGAGGTGTTGGTACAGGAAGATCAGCACTGTGTGGTACTGCTGCAATGCACCTCATAAGAAATATCAGGTGCATTTTTCCCAGTTCGGTGTTAGGAAGGATCCACCAGACAGAAGCAGCAGTTGGTTCAGTGATCAGTGGGTTCACACCATATTCTAGGAACACCAAACTTCATGGCGTTTTTTCTCCTCTATATCATCCTGCAAAAGAACAAACGAATTAGTTTTTGTTACATACATTTCATTTAAAAAATGTTCTAGTGGCTCATACGTCGGTTTATGTGCGGCCAACAGTAACAGCTTGGTTGATCAGGCTCTGATCCACCTTGAGCCCTAGTCACGGACCAGGCCGCGGGGGCATTGACCCCTGAAACTCTCTGAAGGTATACTCAGGTAAGTATTTGGAAGCGAAGCAATGTGTAGGACAATGTATTTTGAATAGTTATCTTGATTAAGAGGAAGACGAGCATGATGATGATGATGATGATGATGATGATGATGATGATGATGATGATGATGATGATGAATGCTCTGGTTGTCCATCAAATTCGCAAACAGTTGCTAACATTGAAAAAAATGAAGGAAAACTATTGACGAAGGCTTTACCTGGAGTTTACCTGGAGAGGGTTTCGGGGGTTAACGCCCCCGCGGCCTGTTCTGAGACCAGGCCTCATGGTGGATCAGGGTCTGATCAACCGGGCTGTTACTGCTAGTTGCACGCAAGCTGATGTACGAACCACAGCCCGGTTGGTCAGGTACTGACTTTAGGCGCCTGTCCAGTGCCTTCTTGAAAACAGCCAGGGTTCTATTGGTAATCCCCCTTATGTATGCTGGGAGGCAATTGAACAGTCTTGGGCCCCGGACACTTATTGTGTTGTCTCTCAGTGTACTCGTGGCGCCCCTGCTTTTCACTAGGGGAATGTTGCATCTCCTGCCGTCTTTTGCTTTCATATGGAGTGATTTTCGTGTAAAGGTTTAGTACCAATCCCTCCAGGACCTTCCAAGTGTATATTATCATGTATCTCTCTCGCCTGCGTTCGAGGGAATACAGATCAAGGACCTTCAACCGTTCCCAGTAGTCTAGGTACCTTATTGCACTTATGTGTGCCGTGAAAGTTCTTTGTACACACTCCAGGTCAGCAATGTCGCCAGCCTTGAGGGGGGCCGTTAGTGTACAGTATTCCAGCCTAGAGAGCACAAGCGATTTGAAGAGAATCATCATGGGCTTGGCGTCCCTAGTTTTGAAGGTTCTCATTATCCATCCTATCATTTTCCTAGCAGATGATGTAGATACATTGTTCTAGTCTTTGAAGGCGAGTTCCTCTGACATTATTACTCCCAGGTCCTTCACATTACTTTTCCGCTCTATTGTATGGTTAGAATTTGTGGTATCACCCTGACACATTTTTAATTTCTTCAAGTTTTCCATATCTGAGTAGTTGAATTTTCTCCTCCTTGAACTTCATATTGTTTTGAGTAGCCTATTCGAAGATTTGGTTGATGTCCGCTTGGAGTCTCACAGTGTCTTCGATGGAGGTCACTGCCATGGTGATCCGCGTGTCATCCGCAAAGGAAGACACGGAGCTATGGCTTACATCTCTGTCTATGTCAGAAATGAGGATGAGGAATAGAATGGGAGCGAGTACTGTGCCTTGTGGAACAGAGCTTTTTACCATGGCTGCCTGGGACTTTACTCTGTTGACTATTACTCTTTGTGTTCTATTTGTCAGAAAATTGTAGATCCATCTACCAACTTTTCCCGTTATTCTTTTATCCCGCATTTTGTGTGCTATTACACCATGGTCACACTTGTCGAAAGCTTTTGCAAAGTCTGTGTATACTACATCAGTATTTTGTTTATCCTCTACAGCATCCAGGACCTTGTCATAGTGGTCCAGCAGCTGGAACAGACAGGAGCGACCTGCTCTAAACCCGTGTTGTCCTTGGTTGTGTAACTGATGGGTATCTAGGTGGTTGGCTATCTTGCTTCTTAGAACCCTCTCAAAGATTTTTATATGCGATGTTAGTGCTATCGGTCTGTAGTTCTTTGCAATTGCTTTACTGCCCTCGTTATGGAGTGGGGCTATGTCTGTTGTTTTTAGTATGTGTGGGATAACCCCTGTGTCCATGCTCCCTCTCCATAAAATGATAAAGACACGCGATAGGGACTTCTTGCAGTTCTTGATGAACACGGAGTTCCACGAGTCTGGGCCTGGGGCAGAGTGCATGGGCATGTCATTAATTGCCTCTTCAAAATCTTGTGGAGTTGGGATGATCAAATTTTGGGTTTCGTTCATAAAGAATTCGTTTGGATTTTCGACCCTTAGAATGGGCAGTGGATCGCTGAACACTGAGTCATATTGGGACTTTAGTATATCACTCATTTCTTGGCTATCATCTGTGTATGTCCCATCCTGCCTAAGCAGGGGCCCAATACTGGATGTTGTTTTTCCCTTAGATTTGGCATAAGAGAAAAAGTTTTTTTTTTTTTTCAATTTACTTTATGGCTTTTAGTTCTTCCTGTGATTCTTGTCTCCTGTAAGATTCCTTCAGCTTAAGTTCAATATTTGCAATTTCATTGACTAGTGCTTCCCTTCGTATTTCAGATATATTGACCCCACTCAGCAGCTCTGTGACTCTTCGCCTTCGTCTGTATAGGGAATGTCTCTCTTTCTAGTTTGCATCTTCTCTTTCTTTTTCTTAATAGAATGTGTCTTGAGCAGATCTCAAGAACCACAGAATTCATTTTTTCAAGGCAGATGTTCGGGTCCGTGTTGTTTAGGACATCTTCCCAGCTTGTTTCATTTAGGACATGGTTTACTTGGTCCCACTGTATGTTTTTGTTATTGAAATTGAATTTCGTGAAGAGACCTTCATGACTGCTCACATTTTGCTGGTCCGGAGCCCTGTGCATACATGTCTGTACCTCTATTATGTTGTGATCTGAGTGAATTGTCTTTGATACAGTTATATTACGTATCAGATCATCACTGTTAGTGAAGATGAGGTCAAGCATATTTTCTAGTCTTGTAGGTTCTACTATTTGTTGCAGAGATTTAGTAGTTCGTGTGTGTGTGTGAATTTTCATTTGAGTTGCCTCCCGGGGTGATCTCTGCTATACTCCTCCAATTTAGGTGTCTCAGGTTGAAATCTAGTAGTAAGAGTTGTCAGAGTGTCCAACAAACTGCAAGTGCTGCGCGGGTTTCTTATGGATCATGTCAAATCATTTTGACTGAAAATTTGAACGTGAGACGAGTGGCTTTGAAATTTATTCTTGAATCAGCATGCTGACTCAAGACCAGAAATACCATCTTTTTCTGGCTAAAAACAACATGACGATCATTCCTCACCCTCTCTACTCCCCAGATGTACCCAACCGTTAGTGTTGTAACTAAATTTAATTTAACAATGCCATTGTTAATACATTTCCACATTTTATGTAAATTATAATAAGTAAGCTTTTCACTGCTGTGCATTAACTGTTATTAAAATCTTTTTCACTAGCACAATATATCAGCTCTTATACTTCACTTAATTTAATTATTAAAATATTGCTTTATTTTATATTTTTCAACGAAATAGTGGCATTTCACTTTAATGATCTCATCAATGTGTCTAGAGGAATATTAATTTTCAGAAGTGAATTCCACATGACAAAAGACTATTGTGGCTGCCTTGAATTTCAAGACTCCTGGTCTCAAATTTCAGAGGACTGGCCGCAGAATCATAAAATACATATTTAATATCACAATTAAAACAACAGTTGAATGAACAGTAAGTTTTATCACAGTTTTCATTTTAATTTTTTTGTGTGCGAACTTGACCATTGACCCTATGATCCCTCGAGGGTGAACAAGATTTAGGTGGGAATATGGTGAGTCTCAGTAAATTTCAGATCGATACATTAACGTTCATATTTCTGCTTGGTGATTTCTTTTTGGCTGAACATGAGAAAAACAGGTGACAAATATTTTTCTTGTATGAGATTTAGCGGTAACTACAAAGCATAATTTTGATACAGTGGCTGACGAAATGGCTATATTTCCTTCACTTTTGCTATCAAGCAGTATGGAAGAAAATCAGGGGTCATTAAACACATTTCACCAAAAGGAGCACCTGACGTGTGGAAATTCGTTTTCATGAACTAACATGGAAAAGTGAATTCCATCTCACAGTGCCAAATATAAAGCTGAATAATTATCTAATAGACACAAAAAATACCGTGCTTCTCTAGCATAACAACAGTAATGTCAGACGTGAACAGCGTCATAACCACCAATCATGCACGAGAGCAATTACACACAATTACTTCCATGGGATGAATTCATTATCCTGTGGAAGAGGCTACTACCGTAAGAACTCCCCAATTCTAAGATTAATCAGACGGATTTATGACAGCAATATGTTTGTATACAAAGTCTCGAAACACTTATTTACAACTACCTGGTATATAATTAGTGAAGCTGCTAACACCAAGACTTGGCCTCAGCCACTCTGCATTCACTAACCGAGTTAATTACAACTTACACGAGAGGAACGACTTACTCCTCTGAATTTTTTTCTTCCGTGTTTTCCGAGCAAGATACTCAAAGCTTGCAATAAAGATAGCTATTGTCAGGTTGCAAACAAAAAGCAGATAAAACGTTGATATTTCTCATGTTTGTTAACTCACCTTTGTTAGCTTTTTGGCTACAGAGGAACGTCTCTCAGCCTTCTTAATTGCTTAATCCCTAATAAAGAAATTAAGAATATTTGATCACGAAATGTTTTAAAATATAGCCGATTATAAAATAGAAAAATCAAAATACATGACAATCTGTTTATACATGTATTGCTATACAAGCATGTTTAGTAGTCTGTGTAGGTATATCTGCCTGTATGTCTGCCTTACCTGCTTGACTGCTGTCTGCAGTAGCTTGCTAGTCTGTCTGCCTCCTATGTTGCTGTACAAACTACTGACGTACACTCTAATTCGTTCGGTCATCATAGTTACTCAGTGTTCTCTGCCATGGCTGTCACAGCTTTGTGTCTTGAAACCCAGAGCTAAAACTAATGAAAAATAAAAATATATTATATGAACCTTTAAGTCAAGGAACCCGAAACTTTATTTTGATGATTCTTTGAAAATGACAAAGAACACTTTTTATCATCAAACAAATAAACACAATTCAAAAATTATCTTCTTACTATCATATCGTGTAAACTTCTTTAAACATTATCCTTTCCTGAAACCCTTCAAAAATATTGTTATCTGTAAAAACCTTGACGTCATTATGAAACATACTGACTCAGAATTATGTTTAGAATGATAGTAGTTACAAGTTACACGGACAACACAAATCTACAGGATCACCATAGTCACACTCTGCCGTGGATCACCATAGTCACTCTCTGCCGTGGGTCACCATAGTCACTCTCTGCCGTGGGTCACCCTAGTCACTCTCTGCCGTGGGTCACCATAGTCACTCTCTGCCGTGCGTCACCATAGTCACCCCTGCCGTGGGTCACCATAGTCAAATCTCTGCCGTGGGTCCCATAGTCACTCTCTGCCGTGGGTCACCATAGTCACTCTCTGCCGTGGGTCACCATAGTCACTCTCTGCCGTGCGTCACCATAGTCACTCTCTGCCGTGGGTCACCATAGTCACACTCTGCCGTGGGTCACCATAGTCACTCTCTGCCGTGGGTCACCATAGTCACTCTCTGCCGTGGGTCACCATAGTCACTCTCTGCCGTGGGTCACCATAGTCACTCTCTGCGTGCGCACCATAGTCACTCTCTGCCGTGGGTCCCATAGTCACTCTCTGCCGTGGGTCACCATAGTCACTCTCTGCCGTGGGTCGCCATAGTCACTCTCTGCCCTGGGTCACCATAGTCACTCTTGCCGTGGGTCACCATAGTCACACTCTCTGCCGTGGGTCACCATAGTCACACTCTCTGCCGTGGGTCACCATAGTCACACTCTGCCGTGGGTCACCATAGTCACACTCTCTGCCGTGGGTCACCATAGTCACACTCTGCCGTGGGTCACCATAGTCCCCACCTCTTTGCCGTGGGTCACCATAGTCACACCTCTGCCCTGGGTCACCATAGTCACACTCTCTGCCGTGGGTCACCATAGTCACTCTCTCTGCCGTGGGTCACCATAGTCACACTCTCTGCCGTGGGTCACCATAGTCACACTCTCTGCCGTGGGTCACCATAGTCACACTCTGCCGTGGGTCACCATAGGGCACACTCTCTGCCGTGGGTCACCATTAGTCACACTCTCTGCCGTGGGTCACCAAGTCACACTCTGCCGGTGGGTCACCATAGTCACACTCTCTGCCGTGGGTCACCATAGTCACACTCTGCCGTGGGTCACTGTGTGCCGTTGATCACCATAGTCACACGTTCTGCTGTGGATAACCATAGTCCCCCCCTCGGCCGTGGATCACCATAGTCACACCCATTGCCATGGATCACCATAGTTACACCCTGTGCCATGGATCACCATAGTCACACCCTGTGCCATGGATCACCATAGTCACACTCTCTGACGTGGATCACCAGCGTCACAATCTCTGCCGTGGATCACCATAGTCACACTCTCTGCCGTGGGTCACCATATACACACTCTCTGCCTGGGTCACCATAGTCCCCACTCTCTGCCGTGGATCACCATAGTCACACTCTCTGCCGTGGATCACCATACTCACACTCTCTGCCGTGGATCACCATAGTCACACTCTCTGCCGTGGATCACTATAGTCACACTCTCTGCCGTGGATCACCGTAGTCACACTCTGCCGTGGGTCACCATAGTCACACTCTCTGCCGTGGATCACCATAGTCACACTCTCTGCCGTGGGTCACCATAGTCACACTCTCTGCCGTGGGTCACCATAGTCACACTCTCTGCCGTGGATCACCGTAGTCACACTATATGCCGTGGATCACCATAGTCACATTCTATACCGTGGATCACCATAGTAAAACTCTCTGCCGTGGATCACCATAGTCACACCAACTGCCGTGGATCACCATAGTCACACTTTCTGCCATGGATCACCATAGTCCCTCCTTCTACCGTGAATCACCATAGTCTCACCATCTGCAGTGCATCACTATAGTAACACTGCCATTGATTACCATAGTCGCTCAATGTGCCGTGGATCACCACAGTAGCACTGTGTGCCGTTGATCACCACAGTAGCACTGTGTGCCGTTGATCACCACAGTAGCACTTTGTGCCGTTGATCACCATAGTAGCACTGTGTGCCGTTGATCACCATAGTCACACGTTCTGCTGTGGATAACCATAGTCCCCCCCTCGGCCGTGGATCACCATAGTCACACCCATTGCCATGGATCACCATAGTTACACCCTGTGCCATGGATCACCATAGTCACACTCTCTGACGTGGATCACCAGAGTCACATTCTCTGTCGTGGATAACCATAGTCACACCCTTTGCGTGGATCACTATAGTCACACTCTTTGTCGTGGATCACCATAGTCGCACCCTCTGCGCTTGATCACCATTGCCACGCCATGTGCCGTGGATCGCCATAGTCACACTTTCTGCCGTGGATCACCATTGTCCATCCCTCTGCCGTGGATCACCATAGTCACACCCTCTGCCGTGGATCACCATAGTCACACCCTGTGCCGAGGATCAACATAGTCGCACCCTCTGTCGTGGATCACCATAGCCGCACCCTGCGCCGTGGATCACCATAGTCACACTCTCTGCCGTGGATCACCAGAGTCACATTCTCTGTCGTGGATAACCATAGTCACACCCTTTGCGTGGATCACCACAGCCGCACCCTCTGCCGTGGATCCTCATAGTCGCGCCCTCTGTCGTGAATCACCATAGTCGACCCTCTGCCGTGGATCACTAGAGTCACACCCTCTGTCGTGGATCACCATAGTCACACCCTCTGCCGTGGATCGCCATAGTCGACCCTCTGCCGTGGATCACTAGAGTCACACTCTCTGTCGTGGATCACCATAGTCACACCCTCTGCCATGGATCACCATTTTCACACCTTTTGCCGTGGATCACCATAGTCAAACCCTCTGCCGTGGATCACCATAGTCACACCCTCTGCCGTGGATCACCATAGTCACACCCTCTGCACTTGATCACTATTGCCACGCCATGTTCCGTGGATCACCATAGTCACACTTTCTGCCGTAGATCACCATAGTCCATCCCTCTGCCGTGGATCACCATAGTCACACCCTCTGCCGTGGATCACCATAGTCACACCCTGTGCCGTGGATCAACATAGTCGCACCCTCTGCCGTGGATCAGTATAGTCACACCATCTGCCGAGGATCATCATCGTCCCACCTTCTGCCGTGGATCACCATAGACCCTCCCTCTGCCGTGGATCACCATAGTCTCACCCTCTGCCGTGGATCACCATAGTCACACTGCAGTGGATTACCATAGTCACACCCCTCTGCCGTGGATCACCACATTCACACTCTCTGCCGTGGATCACCAGAGTCACACTCTCTTTCGTGGATAACCATAGTCACACCCTTTGCGTGGATCACCATAGTCGCACCCTCTGCCGTGGATCACCATAGTCGACCCTCTGCCGTGGATCACTAGAATCACACCCTCTGTCGTGGATCACCATAGTCACCCCCTCTGCCGTGGATCACCATAGTCGACCCTCTGCCGTGGATCACTAGAGTCACACCCTCTGTCGTGGATCACCATAGTCACACCCTCTGCCATTTATCACCATTGTCACACCTTTTGCCGTGGATCACCATAGTCACACCCTCTGCCGTGGATCGCCATAGTCACACTCTCTGCCGTGGATCACCAAAGTCACACTCTGCCGTGGATCACCATAGTCACACCCTCTGCAGTGGATCACCATAGTCACACTCTCTGCCGTGGATCACCAGAGTCACACTCTCTGTCGTGGATAACCATAGTCACACCCTTTGCGTGGATCACCATAGTCACACTGCAGTGGATTACCATAGTCACACCCCTCTGCCGTGGATCACCACAGTCACACTCTCTGCCGTGGATCACCAGAGTCACACTCTCTGTCGTGGATAACCATAGTCACACCCTTTGCGTGGATCACCATAGTCGCACCCTCTGCCGTGGATCACCATAGTCGACCCTCTGCCGTGGATCACTAGAATCACACCCTCTGTCGTGGATCACCATAGTCACCCCCTCTGCCGTGGATCACCATAGTCGACCCTCTGCCGTGGATCACTAGAGTCACACCTTCTGTCGTGGATCACCATAGTCACACCCTCTGCCATGGATCACCATTGTCACACCTTTTGCCGTGGATCACCATAGTCACACTCTCTGCCGTGGATCACCAAAGTCACACTCTGCCGTGGATCACTAGAGTCACACCCTCTGTCGTGGATCACCATAGTCGACCCTCTGCCGTGGATCACTAGAGTCACACTCTCTGTCGTGGATAACCATAGTCACACCCTTTGCGTGGATCACCATAGTCACACTGCAGTGGATTACCATAGTCACACCCCTCTGCCGTGGATCACCACAGTCACACTCTCTGCCGTGGATCACCAGAGTCACACTCTCTGTCGTGGATAACCATAGTCACACCCTTTGCGTGGATCACCATAGTCGCACCCTCTGCCGTGGATCACCATAGTCGGCCCTCTGCCGTGGATCACTAGAGTCACACCCTCTGTCGTGGATCACCATAGTCACCCCCTCTGCCGTGGATCTCCATAGTCGACCCTCTGCCGTGGATCTCTAGAGTCACACCCTCTGTCGTGGATCACCATAGTCACACCCTCTGCCGTGGATCACCATAGTCACACTCTCTGCCGTGGATCACCAAAGTCACACTCTGCCGTGGATCACCTTAATCACACCCTCTGCAGTGGATCACCATAGTCGCACCCTCTGCACTGATCACCATTGCCACGCCATGTGCCGTGGATCACCATAGTCACACTTTCTGCCGTGGATCACCATAGTCCATCCCTCTGCCGTGGATCACCATAGTCACACCCTCTGCCGTGGATCACCATAGTCACACCCTGTGCCGTGGATCAACATAGTCGCACCCTCTGCCGTGGATCAGTATAGTCACACCATCTGGCGAGGATCATCATCGTCACACCTTCTGCCGTGGATCACCATAATCACACAGTCTGCCGTGGATCACCATAGCCACACCCTCTGCCGTGGATCACCATAGTCACAATGCCGTGGATCACCATAGTCACACTGTCAGCCGTGAATCACCATAGTCACACCCTATGCCGTGGATCACCATAGTCACACTCTGTCGACGACCACTATATCGCACCGTCTACTGAGGATCACCATAGTCACACGATCTGCCGTGGATCACCCTAGTCACTCTTTATGCCGTTGATCACCGTAGACCCTCCCTCTGCCGTGGATCATCATAGTCTCACCCTCTGCCGTGGATCACCATAGTCACACTGCAGTGGATTACCATAGTCACACCCCTCTGCCGTGGATTACCATAGTCGCCTCCTCTGTCGTTGATCGCCATAGCCGCACCCTGCGCCGTGGATCACCATAGTCACTCTCTCTGCCGTGGATCACCAGAGTCACACTCTCTGTCGTGGATAACCATAGTCACACCCTTTGCGTGGATCACCATAGTCGCACCCTCTACCGTGGATCACCATAGTCGACCCTCTGCCGTGGATCACTAGAGTCACACCCTCTGTCGTGGATCACCATAGTCACCCCCTCTGCCGTGGATCTCCATAGTCATCCCTCTGCCGTGGATCACTAGAGTCACACCCTCTGTCGTGGATCACCATAGTCACACCCTCTGCCATGGATCACCATTGTCATTCCTTTTGCCGTGGATCACTATAGTCACACCCTCTGCCGTGGATCACCATAGTCACACTCTCTGCCGTGGATCACCAAAGTCACACTCTGCCGTGGATCACCATAATCACACCCTCTGCCGTGGATCACCATAATCGCACCCTCTGCCGTGGATCATCATATGTAGACAGCCAGTACTGTCTGCACAGACAGCCTATGCTGTCTGCCAGCTTAGCTGCCCTCTAGGCCAGCCCAAAGTCAGTGGGATGCTCGTCCCACACGCACTCACTCAGCGGCCTAGCAGCAAGACAAATGTCCTACTAGCTCTCTCCCTCGTGGGCATGGCCCTACCGGGCCATGGGCACAACACACAAGCCTGTGTACCCACCACGACTTTACAAATAAAGTAAGGAAGCCTCTGAAGACGTCTATCATTGAACCCGGCTCCGCTCTGCAAGAGCCACCAAATAATCTCGTTATAAATGGTGGGAAGTGGTGGTCGTTATCCTGATGTCATGTCTGCACGTTTCAGTATCCAGACACAGGTACAAGCAGGATCTAGCCGAAATTTGCCGAATTTCTTCGAGAATTGTAAGTGGCGTCACAGTGACCCCACGCTACAGCGTCCCACGCTGTTTCTCAAGTCACGTGTTCAGCATCACTTGTATGTTGCTGTTGTTGTTCAGCTCAGCGCAGCTGTTTCAGCAAGCCAGAGGTGAGTTTTGTGGTGATTTCTGCATCCAGTGTGCATGTCTCCGTGTTTGTGGGAGATGAAGAAGTGGCCGTTCCTTGCCTCACCCACGCTCGCCCTTCTGTACACTCACACCTCACCAGCCTTCCATACACCACCACTGCCCACTCTCTCTGCTGTGTTTCTCTGCTGCTTTCCGTGTGAATTCATTGCCAGAGCTGTGTATCCGAGTGCCCGAGGCCACTCGAAGCCACATGGATCAGCAAGCCACGTGGATCAGCAAGCCCCATGAATCAGCAAGCCATGTAGATCAGCAAGCCATGTGGATCAGCATGCAACGTAGATCACGACGCCACGTGGATCACGACGCCACGTGGGGTGTAGACGACGCCACGTGGACCTACGAGCCACGTGAGTTGCCAAATGTCCCAGGCCACATGCTGTGGTCTGCTGCCCACATCACATTGACGTCACCGATGCTGTTGCCCAACTTCATGACGTCACAATGTCTGCCTGACATCACCTCGAGACGTCTCCTGATGTCACCTTGAGATGTCTGCTGACATCACAGTGCTGCTGACGTCACCTCGCGACATCATGCCTGACATCACATGATGTCACTTCGAGTGTTTCAGTAATTATTTCAGTATTGTCAAGAAGATTCAGAGAAGATATATGTCGTGTGTTAATTAATTCCTCTCAGTCAGTGTTCTCACATGTTAGTGTATGGCTTAGTGTCAATTTTGTGCACACAAAAGCATCATTTGCTAGTTAAGCCATGTAGTACCGCATGTACCGCAGGTGTGTGTAAAGTTTTCTGTGAGTCCAGTGTGGTCTGCGGCCAGACCCCTGAGTAGCACCACTGTGTTAGTCACCCGGTGTGACCAGCGTGTTTGACAGCTGATATTAGTCAGCCTGAGTGTATGAGCCCCTTTTTACAGAAAGCTCTTATGCTCGTAGCTCGTGATGTTCTGCAGAATCGTACCTGCTACGATTCCCATCGAGATTTGTTGCACTTCACCTCCAGACCTGCAGAATGCAGTTATATGTAGAGAAGCAAGTCTGGGGATGCTTAGACTAACCTCTGCTGTAACTCCAACTGCCGAGAGAATGACACTCGTCAAGCCGCAGTTAGCCCTGTCGGCAGGCGCTGTGTCAGCCTCGTGTCACAAGCTTCAGTGAGCAGCCTGCACAAAGATGATGTCACTTTGACTACTAGCTCGCTCACTGCAGTCTGGTGTATGATGTTACGACTCCCAGATGTTTCAACCAGTCGTCTCTGCCACGACTCGCTCCACTACTTAATCCACGCTCGCCGGCAGTGACAGCTCAGTGACAGTACCAGTCGAGAAGTGTCCTCCTGAGTTGCTTGCCAGAAGTCCTGCCCAATTGCCGAGTGTTGACGAAGCCTCACTCTATGGCACCAGCAAGTTGTGCCCCAGGTTGAGTGAAACCTGCAGCGACTCCTACGGTGTTCTAGGAGACTGTAACCTGTTACGTCACAGCTCTGTCCAGACGCAGGAAGGCTTGCAGTGATGTCCTTCGACGCTCACTGCCTATGACCACGATGTTTAGCACACCCCACATGTTTTTTTCTTCCCTCCCTGTAGGAAGTTTTTTTTTCCATGTCCATATGTATATATATGTTTTTTATTTTGTGTTCTGTGCCCTGTTCCTACGAGAGAGAGACCGAGTTTTTTTTTACCACCAGTATTGTCGCGTTGGGACGACGCGAAGTACGTTGCCGAGCATATGTAGACAGCCTGTACTGTCTGCTCAGACAGCCTATGCTGTTTGTCAGCTTAGTTCATATTTCGCGGCACTCAGGTGCTGCCCTCTAGGCCAGCCCAAAGTCAGTGGGACGCTGGTCCCACACGCACTCACTCAGCGGCCTAGCAGCAAGACACAAGACCTACTAGCTCTCTCCCTCATGGGCATGGCCCTACCGGGCCATGGATCACCATAGTCACACCCTGTGCCGAGGATCACCATAGTCATGCCATGTGCTGTGGATCACCATAGTCACACCCTGTGCCGTGGATCACCATAGTCACACCCTATGCCGTGGATCACCATAGTCACACCCTGTGCCATGGATCACCGTAGTCACACCCTGTGGCGTGGATCACCATAGTCACACTTTCTGCCGTGGATCACCATAGTCACCCTCTCTGCCGTGGATCACCATAGTCACACTCTCTGCCGTGCATCACCATAGTCACACTTTCTGTCGTGGATCACCATAGTCACACTCTCTGCCGTGGATCACCGTAGTCACACTCTCTGCCGTGGATCACCATAGTCACACTTTCTGCCGTGGATCACTATAGTCACACTCTCTGCCGTGGATCACCATAGTCACACTTTCTGCCGTGGATCACCATAGTCACACTCTCTGCCGTGGATCACCATAGTCACACTTTCTGCCGTGGATCACCATAGTCACACTCTCTGCCGTGGATCACAATAGTCACATCCTGCGCCGTGGATCACCATAGTCACTGTTACGCAAAAATGTGGGATAGCTGGGGGCTTGAGCCTGGTCTAAGGGCAAAGGTAAAAGTTACACACATCTCAAGCCCAAACCGGCCACCCCGGGCTATCCCAGTTAAAAACAGAAAGCGCTAAACCAGTATGTGTTACTTCAAGGGGTTGGTTAACAGAGGGTTAGGCAAAAATCCCAATTAGGAAAATATATCTATTTAATCACCATAACATAAAAACCTTAATTCTACACGCCCAAATGAAGGTACACACAGCTGGCTGGAGGTTCAGCCACCATAACACTAGGCTTCGTCAGCGTCAGGCCGTCATGGCACCACAAACCTCTTTTCTTACTTCATCACTCATCCCACAGCACCCTGACCATGTCAGAGCCTGGGTTAACATACAGGTAAGCCATATGAAAGCCTATGGCTTGAATTGGATAAACAAAATGAGTGTATTATTGCAATTTAACTTAAAATATACAGCATCTCCGACGCCAGCTTCTACCGCCATCCTAACGTCACGTGACCTCCTCCCCACGCTTACTCTGCGTACCCAAACATCCTTGGAAAATAAATCACTAACTCCATTCTTTATAATTATAGTTAGAGTACTTTACAGTACCTCCAAAAGCACATTATGAATTATAAATTATTCCTTACAACTACAATATTCATATTATTATGGCACACTTCCCCACTAATATGTACATACGATGTCATGGAGAACCCTGCATAACACCCCACCCCCAGACCATAGGTCTCACTCTGCTAGCGGGGTCCCAACGGACACCGCTAGGCAAAAAGAAAAAAAAAGAAAATAAGCCCCACATTAAGGTCTGAGGCAACTGGCAAAATGATAACTGGGGAATGACCACCATACAATCACGGTCTTTTGGTACTACAAATATGCCATATTTACAAACTGAGGTACTAGAGAGCAGACATATGAAAACTCGTCGAACATAAAGTGATCAAGTTCTATGTCCAACGAGCTCACAGTCACACTCTTAGACAGCTGTTTTAGGAAAAGGCACCATTACAACACGGGCGCTGGCCAGGCGCTGGCGTTGATGCATTTTACCTAAATTACATCAAGCAAACTTATAAACAAGCAAGTAAACTTTGTACAAAATGCCCCTGAGGAATGCCGTTTAATGAAGTAACACCAAAGTTCAGTATGTTGCAAGGCAGACCAAACTGTAGGTGCCACCAAAAAAACTTTTAAACAGTACGTACATTTTCCAGGAGTTCAAAGAAAAGAAAAACAGATTTTACATGTTAAATTCTACTTAGAAAGCAACATCACATTATCACTCCCATCTCACAGAAATTTTTTTGTGTAAACAAAACGGGTTTTCCCCATGACACACCTCTGCGAGAATCAGGAGAGCACAGGAGAGGGGAAAAATATCAGGCCCCTAAAAGCAACGGGTGGATAGGCACAAAAATCTTGTTGGTGGGACTGCGGCCGTAAAACCTGGAGTCATCACTGAAGACCCCGAAAAGGTGGACCTCCCAGGCCACAACCTACATTGTCATTCCAAGGACCCTGGAGTCACCCCAGTGGTGATCCAAAAAGGAAAAATGAAAAAGAGTCCTGGAGAACCAAAACACATCGGATCAAAAGACATGACCCAAACAGTGGAGGGCATCCCCGCCACCCCCACATTCACTAAAACATTAGGTCCAACAGTCCCTATACCAACATAAAACAGAGGCGAGGCATCCAGCCAAACACCTAATAAAACGTAGCATACCTTACCTAGGCATGGTCTTTGATGTGTTACCCCCCTAAATACACACACACTAGGAATCCTGATACCTCCAGCTCCAGCTCAACCTGCCCTTCTCCTTTGGGTGGCCCAGAGTTCCATCTACTCGTCTACCGCAAACCACTGCAAAATAAGAATAGATAAGTGATCTATACACTACATTGTGCACTTTAAACACGAGACAAGGCATCAGCAACCAAAATTCTCCGCTCACTTCACATAACGAATCACCAGATTAAGAGGTTGGAGAAACAAGGCCCACCTCGAAAGTCTCTGATTGTGGTTCCTCATTAAATGAAGGAAACGTAAGGGATTATGGTCACTATACACAGTTATAGGGTGAACTGATTTAGATATGTGCACGTCAAAGTGTTGCACTGCCAACACTAAAGCAAGAGCCTCCTTTTCTATGGAGGTATAACTTCTTTGGTGCCTGCTACATTTTGCTGAGAAGCAGCCGAGTGGCATTACTTCTCCTGCTCTACCCTGCAACAAGACTGACCCAACTCTGTATTATTTTGCAAAACCCGGGAGGGTAACTCAGGATTACACATAAAAAGATCTTGAGGGTTAATGGCATACAAAAGGTACATGGACAGAGATATTAAAGTTACAAATACGGGTGTGTCCTTGGCACACATGGTCGTGGGAAGCAGATGACGCACCAACTGTTCATTCACACAATTTGCATGTAGTTCATAAAGAGGAGACAAAACCTTATTTTTTAACTGTACCTGGCGGCAGTCAGTGCACGTTTTCAAGGTATCACCTAGTGTGAGACCAGTAAAAAAAAAACGTCCACACGACTCTCGCTGGATACAAATACAGTCTCTAGAAATAAACACTTCACTTCCTTCAAGGAACCTATTTCACCCAGCTTACATCATGCCAGACCTGCTGACATTTCACAAAATCGGAAACCTCTACCTCATGGGGTTTAACATGGCCCCATTTTTCAGCATCCCAAAACTCTTTCACTAAGGTGCACCACGGCTGAGCCAACACTTCAACCAGTCTTTCAGAAGATCCAAATCTTCCACAATCTCGTAAAATTTTTTCCTGCTTACATTATCTTTCTCAGGGACTTTATCCATCATCATTTTGAAGTCACCACACAGTTCCATCATAGCCTTCCCAGGACCCGGTTCCAATGCCAATCCCATCTCTCCAGCTTCCAGACTGTGTAGCACCACCTCATAGTCCCACGTCATCCTGGGCGGACTGGCAGACTGGGTGCACTAGTGCCATCGACTCTTTCTTAGCCAAGAATTTTCTGAAACCGAGAAAAACACCGCCGGGGAAACATCACCATCCTCACGTAGCACATGACTTAATGATTCCAGAGTGCTTCCCCACACGGTAATGAAAGGGAGGGGAATTCCCTCCTCCCAGTCCTTCTGGTACTGGGGAAAACAAAATTTTGCATTGCCCGGGAGAGACTGGGAAAACCATGGAGCTTTTCTTTGACTCCTAGGATGATATACATTGGTAAATTAACCTCAAGTAGGCCTCTCAAAACTACATGACATTTCATAAAATATGACGTCGGGTGATTTGTGCAAAGCCTAAGAGACAAAAATGTTTCACCAGAAATCTCAAAACCACACACACAAAATTATTCAGAAAGGGTACAGACTCTGGTAACCTGTTAGAAAGGAATTTATTAATAAACACTGATTATTTAGCTCTCCGTCTTAACACTGAAATTGCCTTTCCCTTCAGAATCTGTAAAAAATACTGACAAAGACACTTTAATAGTTCTGCCGCGTCCACGTAAGCACAGGTCCTCTTAAAAAGAGTCTTGCTCATTTGATCAACTCTGCAAATAAACACTTGGTAAATTTGGGAACCACATCCTCCGCGACAACTGATAAATGAATAGCGTTCCGAGGTCACAACCTTCCCGGGCCTCACTCAGCTGCTGCAGAGTCAGGGGATTTTTTCCCCCCATCAGCACCAAGACCACTTCTCCAACCGAGTTCCCGGTTGAGCCGGTTCATCACTGCTCAGAATCTCCTGCAGGTCAGACTCAATGAACAGGCTCCCATGCCCAAACCATCACCACAGTGTGCAGAAGGGTCACAGTGAGGCACACCCCTACCTTGTTCCCTGTTTAGTCCGAAAGCACATTGAAAAATTTTCAGGTACCGTTGCTCCAATTGGGTCATTACCACCTTGTAAAGCCGGGTCCTGCAAAACCAAACATTCCTCACTTTTGAGGAGTCCCACAACATTGTTGCCTAGTAGAAGGTCAACTCCTTCAAAAGGTACATCTTCTGCAATACCTACAGGTAGGTACCCAGACTGGTACTCAGACTCTTCCATAAAACCCGTGCAAATGGAGTCCTGACAGGGACTCCAGTTATCCCTTTATGAAAAATGTCCAATCCGGTTTAGGTGTCATCCGACATGGCAATACACCCTGCGAAGCAAGGTGTTATGTGCTACAAGTGTCCCTCAAAGACATAACACCCGTGACCCTACCTTCATTTTGGTGTAAGGCCACAGTAGACTTACTTGAATAGACCTTCATCCGAGGGTCAAGACTGCTGGGCTTCTTTGGATACCTTGGGGCAAAACTGCAATGCAAGCCACATCATGTGTAATCGGTGTATTTACTAGAGAAGCATCTGTCGCAGCCTGGTCCCTAAGCATCTTTCGACAATATGGCTGCAGGTGGCCCTGTTTATTTGCAATATGTACAGTGATAAGGTTTAAAGGCCCCCTGCCCATCTGACCTAGGTTGGATCCCTTGGTTCTGGGGAACTGGGCTCGTCCCACCTGTTCCTTGTAGTCCTGGACCTGTGACAGCTGACTTAAAACCTCCTCGAGTGGGTACTGGAAAATTAGGGTTATTAAAACCCTTGTGGTTATTAGGCTGATAAATGGGTGGCTTAAACTTCTGAAATTTCTTATTCCTATTTGTGGGTGGAGAAAACTTACCATTATTAGTATGTGGGGTGTGGTAACTGCTACCAAATTTTTGGTTAGCTAAAAATCTGTCACCCAGCTCAAAAGCATTATTAAAATCATCAAGATCCTTCTCCTCAAGATATGCCTTAAGGTCAGGAGGAACATTTCTCAAAAGATCCTCTAACAAAATTAAGGTAATTACACCTTCATAATTGCCTACCACCCCCTTTGAGCGACACCACCTATTTAGAAGTGACATCTTCTCTTACCATATTCCACCAAAGACTGCCCTGACTGAAACTTTAGTCCTCTGAATTTCTGCCTGTACCTTTCCGGCAACATTTGATAAGCCAGTAAAAACTACCTCTTTTAGCTTATGATAATCAGAAAAGGCAGATCCCTTTTAAAGAACTAATAGCCTGTAACCTTTACCAACTATTTGGGTTCTTGCTAATGTCGCCCATTTCTTTTCCGGCCAACCTTGGGATTTGGCCGTACTTTCAAATAACAGAAAAAACTGGTCTGGGTCTTTCTCTAGGAATTTGGGCACAAATTTTATGGCTTTATCCAAATGAAAAACATCTACCTTGTGTCTGTGTCTGGGTGAGAAACAAGCTGCCTCTCTTTTGCTCTTTCTTGAGCCCTAAACTCCTCTAAGGCTCTCTGTTCCCAGATCTTTGTACGCTCATCCTAACCGTTCCTTTTCTTCTGCTACTAGGGTTAATTTCATTTGTAAAATTACTACTTCCTTATCCAGGTCCCTATCATGGGGATTTGATTCAATGTCACCTTCCAAATGCATGTCATCCACAGAATTTTCACCAGTGTCAGCCATTTTGGGAAATAATAGCACCAAATCTTACTACCAGCCACAGAACTTACTGATATAAATAATAAAGCACACAGCAAGGTACATATACTGAAGTAGGATATTCACAAGGGGTTGTCATGTGACTCCTCAAATTAAAGAGAACTGCACACAAAAAGAAATCCTGGCAGAAAAAAAAATAAAAGAGCTACTGCACTTGCAAAGGTAAATTATTTCAGAAATTTAGGTGAGCATAACCTCCCAAAAATCAGCAAGATTGTACCTGCAAGGGTAAAATTATGCACAAAACATCAAGTATTATTAACATCCTAAAAATCTACAATATGGTACAGAAAGGTAAATGATTTATAGAGCATTAATTAATAATAACACCCTAAAACCAGCAATATTATACAGAAAGGGAAATTATTCACATGGTATTAATTAATAATAACACCCTAAAAACCAGCAATATTGCAAACAAAGGTAAATTATTCACAGGGTATTAGTTAATAATAACACCCTAAAAACTAGCAATATTACACACAAAAGTAAATTATTCACAGGGTATGAATTAAATAAACACCCTAAAAAACTAGCAATATTACACAAAAGTAAATTATTCACAGGGTATGAATTAATAATAACACCCTAAAAACTAGCAATGTTGCACACAAAAGTAAATTATTCACAGGGTATGAATTAATAATAACACCCTAAAAACTAGCAATATTACACACAAAAGTAAATTATTCACAGGGTATGAATTAATAATAAACACCTAAAAACTAGCAATGTTACACACAAAAGTAAATTATTCACAGGGTATTAGTTAATAATAACACCCTAAAAACTAGCAATATTACAAAGGTAAATTATTATTTTAGTGTGAGTGTTATAGTGAATGTTTCCTCTGACCAACCCAGTAAAGAATTATTATTGACTTTCCAGGTTGCAAACTTGAATTACCACAAAAATTTGATAATTCTCCCATTGACAGGCCCCCATGTTACGCAAAAATGTGGGATAGCTGGGGGCTTGAGCCTGGTCTAAGGGCAAAGGTAAAAGTTACACACATCTCAAGCCCAAACCGGCCATCCCGGGCTATCCCAGTTAAAAACAGAAAGCGCTAAACCAGTATGTGTTACTTCAAGGGGTTGGTTAACAGAGGGTTAGGCAAAAATTCCAATTAGGAAAATATATCTATTTAATCACCATAACATAAAAACCTTAATTCTACACGCCCAAATGAAGGTACACACAGCTGGCTGGAGGTTCAGCCACCATAACACTAGGCTTCGTCATTATTATTATAATCAAAAAGAAGCGCTAAGCCACAAGGGCTATACAGCTAGGCTTCGTCAGCGTCAGGCCGTCATGGCACCACAAACCTCTTTTCTTACTTCATCACTCATCCCACAGCACCCTGACCATGTCAGAGCCTGGGTTAACATACAGGTAAGCCATATGAAAGCCTATGGCTTGAATTGGATAAACAAAATGAGTGTATTATTGCAAACTTAAATTAAAATGTACAGCATCTCCTACGCCAGCTTCTACCGCCATCCAAACGTCACGTGACCTCCTCCCCCACGCTTACTCTGCGTACCCAAACATCCTTGGAAAATAAATCACTAACTCCATTCTTTATAATTATAGTTAGAGTACTTTACAGTACCTCCAAAAACACATTATGAATTATAAAATTATTCCTTACAACTACAATATTCATATTATTATGGCACACTTCCCCACTAATATGTACATACGATGTCATGGAGAACCCTGCATAACAGTCACACCCTGTGCCGTGGATCACCATAGTCACACCCTGTGCCGTGGATCACCATAGTCACACCCTGTGCCGTGGATCACCATAGTCACACCCTGTGCCGTGGATCACCATAGTCACACCCTGTGCCGTGGATCACCATAGTCACACCCTGTGCCGTGGATCACCATAGTCACACCCTGTGCCGTGGATCACCATAGTCACACCCTGAGCCGTGGATCACCATAGTCACACCCTGTACCGTGGATCACCATAGTCACACCCAGTGGCGTGGATCACCAAAGTCACACCCTGTGCCGTGGATCACCATAGTCACATCCTGTGGCGTGGATCACCATAGTCACACCCTATGCCGTGGATCACCATAGTCACCCTCTCTGCCGTGGATCACCATAGTCACACTCTCTGCCGTGGATCACCATAGTCACACTTTCTGCCGTGGATCACCATAGTCACACTTTCTGCCGTGGATCACCATAGTCACCCTCTCTGCCGTGGATCACCATAGTCACACTCTGCAGTGCATCACCATAGTCACACTTTCTGCCGTGGATCACCATAGTCACACTCTCTGCCGTGGATCACCGTAGTCACACTCTCTGCCGTGGATCACCATAGTCACACTTTCTGCCGTGGATCACTATAGTCACACTCTCTGCCGTGGATCACCATAGTCACACTTTCTGTCGTGGATCACCATAGTCACACTCTCTGCCGTGGATCACCATAGTCACACTTTCTGCCGTGGATCACCATAGTCACACTCTCTGCCATGGATCACCATAGTCACATCCTGCGCCGTGGATCAGCATAGTCACACCCTGTGCCGTGGATCACCATAGTCACACCCTGTGCCGTGGATCACCATAGTCACACCCTGTGCCGTGGATCACCATAGTCACACCCTGAGCCGTGGATCACCATAGTCACACCCTGTGCCGTGGATCACCATAGTCACATCCTGTGGCGTGGATCACCATAGTCACACTTTCTGCCGTGGATCACCATAGTCACCCTCTCTGCCGTGGATCACCATAGTCACACTTTCTGCCGTGGATCACCATAGTCACACTCTCTGCCATGGATCACCATAGTCACATCCTGCGCCGTGGATCAGCATAGTCACACCCTGTGCCGTTGATCACCATAGTCACACCCTGTGCCGTGGATCACCATAGTCACACCCAGTGCCGTGGATCACCATAGTCACACTTTCTGCCGTGGATCACCATAATCACACTCTCTGCCGTGGATCACCATAGTCACACACTCTGCCGTGGATCACCATAGTAACACTCTCTTCTGTGGATTAGAATAGTCACACCATCTGCAGTGAATCATCATAATCACACCGTCTGCCTTGGATCACCATAGTCACACACTCTGCCGTGGATCAACCTAGTCACACCTTTTGCCGTGGATCACCATAGTCATACTGTCGTGAATCACCATAGTCACACTCTCTTCCGTGAATCACCATAGTCACACACTCCGTCGACGACACAATATCGCACCGTCTACTGAGGATCACCATAGTCACACGATCTGATATGTATCACCCTAGTCACACTTTTTGCCGTGGATCACCATAGTCCCTCCCTCTGCCGTGGATCAACATAGTCTCACCCTGTGCCGTGGATCACCAAAGTCACACTTCCGTGGATTACAATAGTCACACCCCTCTTCCTTGGATTACCATAGTCGCACCCTCTGCCGTGGATCACCATAGTCACCCCCTGTGCCGTGGATCACTAGTCACACCCTGTGCAATGGATCACCATAGTCACACCCTGTGCCATGGATCACCATAGTCGCACCCTGTGCCATGGATCACAATAGTCACACCCTGTGCCTGGATCAGCATAGTCACACTTTCTTCTGTGGATAACCATAGTCCCTCTCTCAACCGTGGATCACCATAGTCACCCCTGTGCTATAGATCACTAGTCACACCCTCTCGTGGATCACCATAGTTACACCCTCTGCCATGGATCACCATAGTTACACCCTCTGCCATGGATCACCACAGTCGCACCCTTTGCCGTGGATCACCATAGTCACACCCTCTGGCGTGAATCCCCATAGTCACACTCTCTGTCGTGGATCAACATAGTCACACTCTCTCCCCTGGATCTCCAGTCACACCTTCTGACGTGGATCACCATAGACCCACCCTCTTCCGTGGATCACCATAGTCACTCTTTGCCAGGGATCACTATAGTTACACTCTCTGCCGTGGATCACCATAGTCGCATCCTCTGTCGTGGATCACCATAGTCACACCCTGTGCCGTGGATCACCATAGTCACACTTTCTGCTGTGGATCACGATTGTCCCTCCCTCTGCGGTGGATCACTATAGTCACACCCTCTGCCGTGGATCACCATAGTCACACCCTCTGCCTTGGATCACCATAGTCACCCAGTCTGTCTACGATCACCATAGTCGACCCTCTACTGAGGATCACCATAGTCACACGATCTGCCGTGGAACACCCTAGTCACACTTTTTGCCGTGGATCGCCATAGCCCTCCGTCTGCCGGGGGTCCCCTTTGTCTCAAACCCTCCCGGGATCACCATTAAAACCCCCTGCCGTGGTTTACCTAGTCGCACCCTCTGCTGGGGAGTTCCAAGTCCCCCACCTTCTGCCATGGATCCCCATAGGCGCTTTCCCGTCCCCGGAAAAACCGTGTTTCCCCCCCTTCTTCCGGGATCACCATAGCCACCCCTGGGGGCTGTGGGTCAAAAATAGTCACACCCTCTGCCGGGGGGGTAACCCAAATAACCCCCCCACTGTCGGGATCCTAAAAGTCCCACCCTCTGCCGGGGGTCACCATAGTCCCTCCCTCGCCGTTGATCACTACAGTCCCCCACCCCCTTTCCCTTGGGGGCCCATAGTCCCCCCCCTCGCCGTTGATCACACGTCTCCCCTCTGCCAGGATGACCATTTGTCCCCAAACCCCCCTGGGCCCAAGGGGGTCTCCATTAGTCACACCCTCTGCCCCTTATCCCCCATGTAACACCCCCTGTCGTGGGTCCCTATATCACACCCCCTGCCGGGGTCCCATAGTCCCCCCTCTTCCGTTTATCCCCCCTACAGTTCACCCTCTGCCTTGGATCACCGTTTCACCCCCCTCTGCCGTGGATTCCCCAAATCACAATCTGGGTGGAAACAGCATAGCCCGCACCCTTGCCGTGGAAACACAAAAGGGCCCACCCTTTTGTCGTGGATCACCAAGTCAACCCTTTTCCCCTGGATCCATGGGCACACTTTTTTGCCCCTTTAAACACCATTTTTCCTCCTTCCCGGGGGAATACTACAGTCCCACCCCTGCCCAGGGTTTCCATTTCACACCCTCTGCCGTGGATCACCTTTGTAACACCCCTGTCGTGGAAACACCTATTTACACCCTCTGCCGGGGTCCCATAGTCCCCCCTTTTCCGTTTACCTACAGTTTTTTCACCCCTGCTTGGGGTTTACCATTGCCACACCCTCGCCCTGGATCGCCTTTGTCACACCCTGGCTGTGGTTTTGCCATAGTCGCACCCTTGCCCTTTTTTAACCTTTGTCACGCCCTCTGCGTGGGTCTCCCCTAACACACCTTCTGCCGGGATCCCCATAGTTTGAAACCCCCTGCCGTTTGGAAAATTTTCCAAAATTTTTTTGTCACCCCCCTCTGCTAATGGGTCATGTATTCGTTCCCCCTTTCCCTGGATACAATATCACTCCCCCGGGCCCTTGATCACCCTTTGTCCACACCCTCTGCCTTGGATCAACCCAAAATTCCCCCTGCCCTGGAAACAAAATAGTCACGCCCCTTCCGTTATCAAAGTAGTTTGCACCCTCGCGTGGTTTACTAAATTTGCACTTTCCCGCGTTGGGTCACCATTGTCGCACCCTGGGCCGTGGGTCACCTTTGTCACACCCATGCCGGTTCGCCTTGTCAACCCCCTGCTGTGAATCACCAAAGTCCACACCCCTGCCGGGGGATCACCATAGCCCCACACTCGGCCCTGAAACAAAAATTTGTCCCACCCTCGGGCCCTTTGGGTCCCAGTGTCACACCCCCTTTCCGGGGTCACCAAAAGTCACACCCTCGGGCCCTTGATCCCCCAAGACCCCCCTTCCGTGGGGGCATCCCGATCACCCCTGCCGTGGGTCACCAAAGAGTCCACCCTCCCGTTGAAAATTGGGTTTCCAGCTAAGGTTAAAGTTTTTTAAAAAAGGGGAAAAATTATTTGGATAAAAATTTTAAAACCCCTCTTTAAATTTAGAATTTCCTTGGGGGTGTTTCATAGAAAAATTTTTTTTTAAAATTTCTTTGAATGGGAAATTTTTAGATTTTCCCTTAATTTATATTTAAGTAGCTTTAGTAAGGGAAGGGGGAAAGGGTGTTGCCCCCAAAAATTTCGATTTGAAAAAGATAAGGTTTTTTACGGGCTTTTAGGATCAAAAAAGATTTAGGGCCCCAAGGGAAAAAGGGGGATATTCTAAACCTTTTTTCTTGTAGTGACCTTTTTGAAATTTGGAAAAAATTTAGGCCCGGGAGGGATATGGGTTTTGTGCGAAAATTTTTATAACCACGTCCCAAACTTCTCAGTTAGTGAAGGTCCGGGAAAAGTCATTTTAAAAATTTCTACATCCCTTTTTTTGCACGTGCCTTTCAATTTTTTACAAAACCCAAATGGTGGGTTTTAGAAATCTTTCTTTAACTTAAAAATTCGCTACTTCCTCATTTAATTAAATTGGGCCCAAAAGGGTTTTGTATGGGTTTTTTCATAGACATTTAGGAGCTCTGGATTCTTCCCGACCCATTTTATTTTTGCTTTTATTTTTTCCGAAAAGCCATGCGATTAAATTTCTAGGGAATGTGGTGGATTTAAATTTCCCTGGAACCTAACCCCGTAAATTTCCACTTTATATTTGCAGTGTCTTGTGGGGTTTGGGTTTTTTTACTTTAATCCATTCCCCTTTTAAATCCCACAACTTACCAAAGGTTCATTTCCCTTTCTTTCCCGTAATGATTTAAATTTTTTCTGTGCCTTATCAGCGGTTTATTTTTCGGAAATTTTTTTCATTTTCCACTTTAAACAATATCGCTTCTTTTCCCCAAAGGGGGCCACATATCATGTGGCTCCCTTTCTTTTCAGAAAATGAACATCATGTTTTTTTACTATATTTTTTCCAAAACGTGATAATAAACACTTCCAATTAACTAAAATTTTGTCCCCTGTTTGTCAGGGCAAGCTAAATTTTACCTTTGTGCTTTTTGTCTGCAAAATGTTTCTTTTAATCCTGGAATGCCCCGAATTAGGGAAATTTAATACTACCACCTTTTTAATGGCTTTTTTTCCCCGTTTCCTAGCCAACAGTGAGTCTTTTTTTTTTTTTTTTATTTAAAAATTTTTAAATTACAAGGTGGGATAAAATATTTTTAAAAACACCACAATACAGGGTCTGAAACAAAAATTTTTTTAAAATATATTCCCAAATAATTTCGACTAACCTGACAAGGTCCTTGTTAGTAAAACTTGGGTGTTTTTTCATCAATCAATTGAAGAAAAAAGGGGGATCTCCAAACAAGGTACCCCCTGTAGCCATTAGAAACCCTAACAAATTTTTTGGGTATGAAAAGACGGCCCGCTCCACTTAAATCTCATTTTAACAAAAATTTTAACATAGCCAAAGCCGGTCGTGCAATCTCTTTTGATTCCAAGCCCCCAACATGTCAAAAAACATCTGTATAAAATGTAATAAGACCAAAACTCGAATACCCTTTGGGCCCAAAAGTCATTAACAAAAAAAGACCAACATGCAAGGGTTACAAAGGGTTTCCAGAATTTTGAGCTCTTCGCTTTTTTACCCAATACCAGGAGGAGAAGGGCAGGGGGTTTAAAAAAAAGGCAGATTTTAAAACATACAAGAAATTTACCCAAAAAGTACCCTTTTGCACCCCCAAAAAGAAAAAAACCCCATACAATGCCCCAAAAACTATACTCCCAAAATAGAGAACATCCTATCAAGTTTAAATAAACCCCGGATAAAATTAAAAATTCCCCCTAACAGGGCTCCCAAAAAATGGGCTCTCACACAGAGGGTCCGCGTTTTTTTTCATAAAAAATGATTACCATCGGGCCCATAATTGGAAACAAAACCCCCCTGATGAAAAGATTTGGGGAGCACCCAAAAACCCCCCCTTTATCTGAGGGAAAAAACAGCCCCCCAAATTTGGGGGAAAATCTTATAAACAATTATGTAAAAAATTTTGTCCATGGGTGGGCACCACCCGTAAGAACCATTGTCCGTAATTCTATAAAAATGGCCCAAAAATTTTTTTCATTTTGCATAAAATTTTCCGTTGTGCAACGCCAAAAAAAAAAAAAAAAAAAAAAAAAAAAAAAAAAAAAAAAACAATTTCAACTTGTATAATTACTTCCAATTCAGAGCCATGTACTTATATACCTATTATATCTATGTGACTCTGATGGTTAGTATTATACCCCTAAAGAATATCTTATCATTTCACATACACTTTTTAAATTACACCAAAGTGGTTGGGCCACTTACCTTTTATATCCTACCTCTCCCCCCTCCCACCCTTTTCCAATATTTCCATCCTTACCCATCCTTCTTCCTTACCCATCTTACCAAAGCTCTGGTCATAAGAAAAAGAAGAAGAAGTGCAGAAGAAAAATTTTGAAAACCCAATACAAAATAGGAATGTGTAACAAACACGAAAAATACATACATACCATTCACTGAGACACATTATACAAAATGATAAAATATCTGACACATACACACAAAACTGTTGGGGGGGGAGCCCCCCATTAAAACCCATCTATAAATACATCCACATCATTCGCACACTTAATGATCACAGCAGTGATCAAACATTAATTTATGTATCATTTGTATATACATGCAACTGGTTATGAGATTATACTTAAGAACAAACTCTGGTAATTATTCTAAAACATGACTCCATAACAAAAATAAGCATTATACAAATTACATGATCAATAAAAATCATCAACAACTGCAAAATTTATACAGCATATGTATAATCTTGGAACCTTTTGATCACAGACGAATTACTCACAGCAGATTCCACAGAATGGTTAAGTCTATTTATATTAGGAGAAATCCAAATATTTTTAAAATAATGAATTTGTAATGTATCTCCTCAAAAACTTGATGCAATAAAGGAGAAAAGTCACAACATACTCATATTGAAATATTTATTATTACAAAATAATTGGACTCTTACTAAAGCTTGGCTGTATTGGTACATTTTGCTGGAAGTAATCTCTGAACATTCTTAAATGCTTAACTAATTATTATATTTATTACTGCATTATATCTTATTAACCTTAACTAAGCAGTCATCTGAAACTGACCAAGCTTACTGAACAACTATCCCTGAACTTATCGTACCATAGCATGTTCATAATTCATCTTTAAAAAGTCAACTAAACTAAAAAAAAATATATATATATATATATACCCTGCTTGTATACAGTGACACTAGTAAAGTGTGCTTAATTAAACATCTGCACTCCACGCGCACCAAACACGCTTCATGTATCTACAGCTAGCATACGTCATGATCACCAGGACCAACACCTGGTTATCCCTTCCAGGCGTACCAACCTTTGGACCCCCTCCTTCCAGATGCCGTACATACCGTTCTCCACACATACTTGGATAGTGCATTCACATGGTTTTCCATAAACATGTGACAAGAACTTACCCAAATACTGTGCACAGACAAAATTGAATTGTATTTCCTCCTTAGTGACACAGACAGCTTACCTCAAGGTACATGATACAGTCATACAGTCATATAACAATTCATGAAAACACACCTGATTAAAAGAGAGCACTATTATACGCTCACCCACAATCCGGGTTTATGTGCTGATCCAAACTCAACACGATACATGAAATGTTCCCAGCCACCAAGACACACACCTCCCTCACACACCGTACCACACCTTTACTTATCAAAAGCATCACTCACGCCCACGCATACCTCAAGAAGCCAGCTTCATTTTACCCCTTAAGATTGCAACGCGGAAGCTACGATATCCCTCCGAAAAGGTTAAACGCCACCTGTTCCCAGTGATGTCCTTATTCCTCCGTTGCGTCCCATAAAATATCGCTCCCTTACTGACACATGTCTGTAAACCCATGACGTATACACAAAGTGCGTGACTAGATAACCCATTGCGTTCTGCACCGGCACCCCCACCCCCCCTACATCTAAGCTTAACTCCCTTAAAACGCTAATCCCACCTCCACCCACCATACGTAAAACCCTACTAAACCACTCCCTCACTCGTTTCAACCTCGCACAAAAAAATATAGCATGAAAGACAGTGTCAATATCCCCACACACACAACACTCCCCACCCTCCTGCACACGCCTATTTGCCAACACTTCTCCAGACGGTAATATATTGTGGAGAAATTTAAGCATTACCTCCCTGCTGTTAAGGCTTACTCAGCCCTGTAACAACTTCAGACAGTATTACCAAGGTTGGCTCCTCCTCAGGAAAATTATTGAATAGAAAAAGAAATAATAACAGACAAACATAAACACTTTATTATATAGAAAATATAAAATGTAAAACACTTAAATATGAAATATTAATCCTACATTAAAGAAAATGAAAAATGAAAAATATAAATGATAACTGAATTCAACGCTAATGTAGATAGGGGTGTCTGGTGTTGGTGACACTGTTGTTGAAATCGTAGCCGTTGCTGATGATGGGGGGGGGTCGCAGGTGTTGGTTACGACCCACTGGCTAGTTCTTCACAGTAGATAGAGCCTCGAGTAGTATCCCGATGACAGGAAAGCAGGTTCTTTACCGCTGTAATGATGAGGGGTTACGTCCTGCAATTTCCTACAGGTGCACAGGTAATTAAATCCAAAAACGGGAAGTCTCAGGACGTTAGTCCATCTCCATCAGTTCTACTCGTTGATTGGCAGGTGACCCTCTCTGTCATCCAAGCTGGAAAGATAGACAGGTTACCCACTGCTTAAGAAATCACTCTCCATGATAAGTACAATACCTAAAAGATGTGGTGATTATTACAACAGTAAACTTAGAGCAAGACTGAAAGGACTAAGTTTATTATTGGTCAAAAGTGAAGCTTTCAACCAATAAATCCACTAGAATACAAGGCAGGCATGTACTTACAGTAGTGCTGGGAGCTGTGAGTCTAGTGATTACTGTTTGGACCGGAGCCCCACACGTCACCTTTCGGGGGGGGGGGAAGAAGGAGGGGAAGGGATAGCGGGAGCTAGACTGACCCTACCTTAACAAGCAGCCGGCAGTCAAACTATCACTTTCGGGTGGGGGAAAAAAAGCGGGAATAGCGGGAGCTTGACTTACCCTACCTTAACAAGTAGCCAGCAATGAAACTATTGTTACTATATACTCCCTCGCTACTCCTATCTATTGAACTTTTCCTCACACTCCCCCATACCAAGACTTATAGTCAAGGAGTATTAGAAGAATAGGCGAGGAAAAAGTTCTAACATATGGAAGTCGCGTAAGGCAAGAAATCTTCTACTGACTGTCACGACTTAACCAGTCAGAGAAATAATTGGATGAACCATTGATATACACAATATGGAACTTAAAAAGCCTGGAGTGCCAATGTCCACCTCAAGAGGCGACTGTTGGTTTCCCTTAAAAGTTTCTAGGTATATCAAAGGTTTGTGGTCCGTTTCTAAAATGAATTCTTTTCCCAGCAAATAAAATTTAAGTTTGGAGATACCTCACACAAGGGCTAAACATTCCTTTTCTCATTGTAGAGTATCTTGTGTTCTGCGGAAGGAGTTTCCGGCTTAGGAAGCATACAGGAAGGGAGTACCATCATGGTATTGTAGTAACACTGCACCTAAGCCAGTATGGAGGCATCAGTTCTTAAACAAAATTGTTTAATTAATATCTGGAATCTTAAGTATAGGGTCTATCGAAAAGATACTTTTAATCTCATTAAACTTTTCCCGAGCTACGTCAGAAAGTTCAAGAGGTTCCTTCACAGACTTTTTAAGGAAGTCGGATAAGATGCCTGTAAGATCAGTAAGGTTCGGGATAAACTGTGCATAAAAATTTACAGAACCAAGAAAGCTTTGCATGAGCTTCTTGGTTTTGGGGAATTTAAATTCTAATAAAGCTTTGATCTTACTGGGGAGAGGCTGCAGAGAGTTATTAGAAAGTATCAGTCCAAGATATCTAATCTTGTTATACCCAAGGAAGCATTTCTTCGGCTTGGCAGTGAGGCCATGTGAGTGTAACCTACGCAAAACTGATGTTAATGTTTGGATATGTTCGCCCCACGTGGATGTCATTACGTAAATGTTATCAAAATAAACTGAAACATTTGGCATATTACCCAAGACCTTTCTCATCAGTCTCACGTAGGTAGCACAGGCAGTTACCAAACCGAAGGTTTGAAGGTGTGTAGGAAAAGCGGTGTACTGCTTAGAAGAAGGATCTAACATTACTTGATGATATGCCTGTGCAATATCAATCTCTGAAAAGAAGGAAGCGTCATAAAATTTGTGTAGATCGCTATCTATTAAGGGCATAGGCTCAGCATCCCACCGAGTTATAGCATTAAGGCCTCTGAAGTCAATAGCAAGTCTATATGAATTATCCTCCTTCTTAACCATGACGACTGGCGAACAATATGAAGATACTGAAGGTTCAATGACCTTTAGTTTTAATAATTTGTCTACCTCTCGGTCAAATGCATCCCTAAGGTGAACTGGAACTGGGTATAATTTTCGTTTGATAGGATTGTCCGTCACTAAATCAATCTTATGGACTACCGTGGAGGTAACACCTGGAATATCAGTAAAGACGTCTGAAAAGTTACTCACACATTGAAGTAGTTCATGTCTCTTATGGTCATCCAAAGATTCATTAATATTAATGGTGGTTGCGTCCGAGTGGTCAAGAGTCACCAATTCATGTAGTTCTTCATCATGGTCTAAGTTAGAGGTGTCAATTATGCACACTTTACATTCTTCAGTTGTCTTATCAAGTTCGTGTGGAAAAACTAAGTCAAAGTTATTAAGGCAGTAACCGAATTTCTTCGGTAATATTTCTTAAGGATGTTGATATGATAAAGCTTAGGTTTCCCCTTGACTTCTATGAGGTAGTCAACTTTCCCACAAATTTTTAATACTTTATATGGACCTTTCCATGCTACTAATAATCGGCAAAAGTACAAGAACTTCATCACCTACTTTAAAACTTCTCCTCCGACTTTTGGAATCAAAATAGGTTTTGTACTGGTCCATTGACAAGCTTAGATTTTTCGAAACTATCTCAGAGGTCTCCTCAAGTTTGGATCTAAGGTCAAGGAGAAACTGGTAAGAAGACTGAACCTCAGCATTTACCTCCTCATTAGTCCATAAGTCATGAAGGATGGACAATGGGCCTCTTGCCTGTCTACCATAGAGAAGTTCAAAAGGTGAAATCCCCAAACAGTCACTGGGAACTTCCCTCATGGCAAACAAAGCACAGGGTAGGTAACGATGCCACTCCTTTGGTTTAAGGGAGCAAAGTTTCCTTAAAATGGACTTGAGAATCGAATGCTGGCGCTCAATCCTCCCATTACAGCTGGGATGATAGGGTGTGGTGAAGAGAGGCTTCACTCCCAGAAGTTGGTATAGATGTTGCATTAAGTCAGATGTGAATTGTGTCCCCCGGTCAGACAAAATTTCTCTAGGGATGCCCACTCTGGAGAAGATGGACAAAAGGGCTTCAGCCACCTCTGTAGTAGTTATGGTCTTTAAGGGTATGGCTTCAGGGAAACTCGAAGCATAATCAACTAATGTTAATATATATCTATGTCCCCCAGATGAAAGTGGAGATAAAGGACCAACGATGTCAATAGCTACTCTTTCAAATGGTACCGTAAAGATAGGCATTTTGACCATAGGTACTCGCCTGGTACCTCGGGTGGATGACAGTTGGCAAACTTTACACGATCTACAATAGGTAGTGACATCTGAGGACATTTTTGCCAAAAATAGGTTTCCTTAATTTTATTTAAGGTTTTACGATGCGAGAAATGTCCGGCCACTGGCAGGTCATGAGCCATTTTAAGAACAGTCTCTCTGCATTGACTTGGAACAACTAAGATGGAATAGTCAATCTCATCTGAATTTAATTTGAATACTGACTTGTACAAGATACCTTTTATATATTCAAATTTATATGAAAAGTTTTTCCTTTGGATAACTTGATTTTGTTTAGCGGCATTATGGCAATTCTGAAGAGAAGGGCAATTACGTTGTAACTTGACAAAGGAGTCCTTCGATATATCTAAAGGCTTAAAGTCAGGGAAAATCAAAGGATGGATAGTAGGAGAAGCCTGGGCTTATGTCGAGCCCTAGTCAAGACATTTATGGTATCGGAGGTGATACTTCACTTTCATCTAACAATGAACTTTGTGATCCTACTTCCTCGCTTTCGAGAGTAGCATCACTGGTTTTTAATCCCACATGAATCTCACGAGACATTGTCTCATCTGAACTTTCGAGGGGCTTCTCCGACTCTACAGTAAGGATCTGAAAACACCTAATGTCCATCTTTGGTGATGAAAGGTCAACACCTCAGAAGGAAGAATGGACACCTTTTACATTACCTATTAGTACGGAGCAAGAAGTGATGGGAGCTAGGGTGGCCCGGTGGTCTGGTGGCTAAAGCTCCCGCTTCACACACGGAGAGCCCGGGTTCGATTCCCGGCGGTGGAAACATTTCGACACGTTTTCCTTACACCTTGTTATCCTTTTCACCTACAGCAAATAGGTACCTGGTGTTAGTCGACTGGTGTGGGTCGCATCCTGGTGGACAAGATTAAGGACCCCAATGGAAATAAGTTAGACAATCCTCGATGACGCACTGACTTTCTCTGGGTTATCCGGGTGGCTACCCTCCGGGGTTAAAAAAATCCGAACGAAATCATATCTAGTACGGGCTTCAGACCAACCTGTGTAAACCATTTAGACCTAATTTAACAACGTGATGGTAAGGAAAAAGTGATCCGTACGGCCAAGTAGTCGAAAGTATAGCTGAGAATGAGTTTCTTTAAGGTTAGGGAACAGCTTATCAGAATGACTATACATGTGCATCCAGTGTCTCGAAAATGGTTAGATCATAAGTCCATTAACTGTTTCCTCACAGAAGGGTGCTTGGTCATTACAGTCTTTAAAACATCGTCCAACTTTTTGGACCTTCTTATGAGGACCAATCTGGACGTTTATGTCCCTTACACCACACAAATGACAAACAGAATAAAAGAATCATTTACTTTCCACTAGAGGCTTTGAATTCTTAAGGTTCGATGAACCCTTGCCTTAGGGTTCGATCCCTTTAGGTCTTATAGGAATTGTGAGCCTCAGCATACAGGTCAGCAGCCTCAGCAACTTCCTCACTTTAATCAGGTTACGTTCTCTGATGAATGTTCGTATTTGATGGGAAAGCTGTCAGGAACTGGTCAGCAACCATGAAGTCTCTAAGAGATTCATAACTGTGATCAGTTCCTGAACTCTCTATCCAAAAGTCGAACAAACGAAAGAGTGTTACCTGTAACTGCTGAAAGTTCTGACCAGGCTGTAAGGTGGCATACCTGAAATCTTTCCTGTAAGAATTAGTGTTTTTGATATGCTTTAAGGATTGCCTTCTTCAGTAGTTAAAATTACATATGATATCCTGCGACAAAACTGCATAGATATTCAAAGCGGTACCAGAAAATAACATTCCTAACCTGGTAGCCCAGGTGTCAGAGGCCATTACACAGAGGGTAGTGGTATTTCAAACCTGGTAAATGTAGAAGTTATGTCTTCCCCCTCTGTGAAGTAGGTAGAAAATAGTGTTGGAAATATGTGCACTGACTGCCCGTTGTTCCATTACTCCTTCCTCTAATTGTTGTTGTGTAAAAGTTAACTTTTTATTCTCTAATTCAAGGCGAGATTTTTCGAGCTCGCGATCCTTTTCTCTCTCTATAAACTCAAGTTCTCTAGCTTTTTCTTCACGTTCTCTAGCTTTTTCCTCAACTTCTCTATCCTTTGCTCTTTCCTCAAGTTCTCTTAATTTAACCTGTTCCTCACGTATCTTAGCTTGTTCCTCACGTACTCTTGCTCCCTCCTCACGATCAAGTCCATCACACTCTTTTTTGTCTTCTCTCTCTCTTTCCAACTGTCTTTCTTGGATTTCTCTCTCAATTCTCTCTCTCTCCTTTTTCTCTTCTCTTTCCCTTTCTAGCTGTCTTTCTTCTCTCTCAATTCTCTCTCTTTCACGTCTTTCCTGGACCTTAGCACTATTGAAAGATTCTAAATTTTTCCCTGTTATTCCTAACTTACTTCCAGCATTCATCCAAAACTGGTATTCATCCATACTTGCAAGAATAACTTAAACTATCAGGGGAAATGAAACGGGCATTAAAGAAAACGGAGGGTTCAATTCCTGCTCCGCTCAAACTGTAAATAAACCAGAGGGCTCGATCCCTGCTTCAATTAAACAGTATGTATTAATGAAAACGAAGGGTTCTATGCCGGCTCCGAGCAAACAGTAAGTAGAATGGGGTCCCTTGACCATCCAATCTTCTCACCAACAAATCCTATGACAGTTCCCTTGATATAAATAAAGAGCTCAATGAACAAGTTTCACTGGAAAATCTCGGGTCCCTAAGTCTAATCCTCCAAAGTGTTTCAAGCTCACACACAATTAGTGTGGCAGAATTAAATATTATATCCCCTGACTTGACTTACAATAAATTGGACTATAACAATACACCAAATCTTTTAATACCTGTACTGTAGTCCTACCATAGAGATGATTACTCATGACTGTGGTAACCGTCTGTGGTATGCAGCGTGAAGTTCCAATGGTAGATTCGAATGGAGTTGAATCTTGATTCAGTAAAGTTGATCCTGGCAAGGTCGCCACTTGTGAAGGCTTACTCAGCCCTGTAACAACTTCAGACAGTATTACCAAGGTTGGCTCCTCCTCAGGAAATAAGTGAATAGAAAAAGAAATAATAACAGACAAACATAAACATTTTATTATATAGAAAATATAAAATGTAAAACACTTAAATATGAAATATTAATCCTACATTAAAGAAAATGAAAAATGAAAAATATAAATGATAACGAATTCAACGCTAATGTAGATAGGGGTGTCTGGTGTTGGTGACACTGTTGTTGAAATCGTAGCCGTTGCTGATGATGGGGGGGGGGTCGCAGGTGTTGGTTACGACCACCGGCTAGTTCTTCACAGTAGATAGAGCCTCGAGTAACATCCCGATGACAGGAAAGCAGTTTCTTTACCGCTGCAATGATGTGGGGTACTCCTGCAATTTCATACAGGTGCACAGGTAATTCAATCCAAAATGGGACGTCTCCAGGACGTTATTCCTCTCCTGTTCTTCTCGTTGATTGACAGGTTTACCCTCACTGTCATCCAAGCTGAAAGATAGACAGGGTTTCCCACTGCTTAAATAATCACTCTCCATGGCCAAGTACAATACTCAAAAAACGTGGTGATTATTACAACATCACCTAGAGCAAGACTGAAAGGACTAAGTTTATTATTGGTCAAAAGTGAAGCTTTTAACCAATAAATCCACTAGAATACAAGGCAGGTATGTACTTACAGTAGTGTTGGGAGCTGTGAGTCGAGTGATTTACTGTTTGACCAGAGCCCCACACGTCACCTTTCGGGGGGGGGGGGGGAAGGGGGGAAGGGATAGCGGGAGCTAGACTGACCCTACCTTAACAAGCAGCCGGCAGTCAAACTGTCACTTTCAGGGAGGGGGAAAAAAAGGCGGGAAAAACGGGAGCTTGAATTACCCTACCTTAACTAGTAGCCGGCAATGAAACTATTGTTACTATATTGCTACTCCTATCTATTGAACTTTTCCCTCACACCTGCCTTCAATCGTAACCCTTTTAAACGGCCCCATATATCACTCCACGATCGGATATATACCTTCCACGTTAGCAACCACCTCCCTACCGCCCACCTGAGGCAGTCTTCCTATCTTGACCCTGCGTGGGTCCCGTGCATAAATTAATAACCTCAACATTCCTTCACACATCTGGACATCTCTACCCCTCATCCAACGCTCCAAATCCCTTCGAACCCATGCCAAACCTGTGCCTGCAACCCTACCCTCCCTCAAATAACTGTGTTTAACATACATGCCCAACATTCCTTTGATGCAACGCCATTAACCCCAGTCCTCCCCGGCATGCCGGAAGACACACAACATCTCTCGATAACCAGTCACATCCCTAACCCCAAATATATCGATATACACACTTCAACAGACGCTTCTCATCGCACGTTTTCAAGGGATATATACCTACCACATGCCACAGCTTATGATACAAAAGCACATTCACCACAACAGCACGCTGATGTAACGTCAGACCTCCTGTACGCAATCCTGCCAATCTACCCAGAACCCTATCCACAGCTTCTCTCGAATTCACCTCCCTCGCCTCCTGAAGGTTTCCGATATGAACAACCCCACACACCTTAATTTGACACACCAGGGGCCAGCCTTCTTCCTGTCCTAGAGCCCCACCCACGCCATCCCCCACCCTCATAAGCATAGACTTTTCCCTATTAACCGTCATCCCTGTTGCCCTTCCAAAACATTCCACCAATTCACCCGCCTTTCGTAAATCCTTTGACATTCTAAATAGAACCGTGGTATCATCCACATAACCCACGATTCCTGGTTCCACAGCCACTTCATCTCTCTTCACTCCCTCCCTTACACTCCCTCGCACAGCCCTATAGAACGGATCCTGAATCAGCACAAAGAGAAGCTGCGACACAGTGCACCCTTGCCTCAAGCCCCTTTCCATTCTAACTAGTTTTCCTAGCCTACCATTTACCTGCACCCGTACAATAGCCTTCTCATACAACACCTTTGCCCAACTGACGATTTCCCTCCCAAACCCTTGTCACTGCATTAACTTCCACAGTGCCTCACGCTCCACACAGTCATATGCCGCATGCCAATCCAATGCTAATACCCCACCTTTATTTGCCCCCCCCCGCTTTCGTCTATAAACCTACATATGATCCCTTGCCCCACACTTTGTCAAAAACTCTTTTCATCCTATTCCCTAACATTTTAGCAAAGATCTTGTAATCACCACACATTAAAGATATCGAATGATAATCAGGTACGCAATCACAAGACTTCTTTTTCGGGACCTTGACCACCACATCCGTACGTTGCTGTTCCCCCAACCTACCTTTGGTTTTCATAGCATTAAATAAAACCACTAAAAATTCACGCAAACATTCCCAGTTTTCCTTATAAAAATCACAAGGAATACCATCAATCCCGGCGATTTTCCCACACTCATACCCTCCACTACCATTCTAATCTCCTCCTCGCTTATAGGTCCACTCAAATTCAACCGATCCTTATGCTCTAGATTACAACATACCCATTCACCCATTTCCCCTAGCACCTCATCATTAACCCCCACTCTTTTGCCATGCATCTCGTACCATGCATCCACATAGCAACCCATATTATCTGTTGACATGAGCACCTGCCCCTGACGATACCCCTCCAATTGCTCCTGGACACTCAAGCTCATTATTTCCATCGCCCTGCGACGTTTTCCCCTGCTCTCTCAAGACATATGCCAAAGGACAGTCTCCCCATAAAACCTCATCGATTCCTCCCGCAATTCGTGCCACATTAAATTCACGATTTTGAATGTCCCTAATCAGTTACTTTAAACCCTCAATCTCAACCACCCATATAGCATTCCTGCAGTTGACCTTCAAGGTAATTTAAAACACCAAATTGATATCTCCTCTCTTCCCTTCCCCACTTCTGATAAAAATCCCTCACCTTCCCCTTACCGACCGTGCCCCACCACTCAAGGATGTCTACCCCCCCAACCATCTGCCACCATCTCCTCCAAGCACTCTCAAAAGATTCCCTCCCATCCCCTTTGTGCAATAACCCAACATTCAACTTCCAATAACCCTGAAATGCTTTGGCAATCCCTCCCAATCTAAGTCTACCAGAACCCCTCTATGATCAGAGAAGCTTACATTCAATGCACAATCGCTGCTTACCCTCACCCCTCGAGAAACATAGATTCGATCTAGCCTCGTCGCATAATCGCGCCTAATGAAAGTATGCATGACCCCACCCACCTCCTCCCCTCCCACTACATTCACACCTCGCAACAGATCCCCTAAATACCCCGAAAAAAAAACCCTTCCTCTAGGTTCTACGTTCTTACGGCGAACAATACAATTCCAATCACCTCCTAGAATCGTTACAACTGGCAGCGACCTTAAATGGTAAACAAGGACGTCCCTAAAGAACCTAGTTTTTATGCCAATGTCTCCTTCCGCAGGCCCGTACACTCCTATGAAACCCACTTGAAACCCACCCCATGCGCCATCCACCCGAACCACCCACCCCTCCTCTCCTACCTCACATCTTTGCAGAGAAAACGGGCTAGCTTCTTTAATTAACAATGCCAGACCACCTTTCAATCGTGCAGAGCAACCCATGTACACATCGTATCCATCAATCATTAACTCTCCAAATGATTTATAATTGTGTTCTTGCAGGAACACAACGTCAGCTACATATCTCATTAAAAATACCTCCAGACTCTTACATTTATCTACTGACTTCAACCCGTTAATATTTAAAGTAAAACACTTGAATGATTTAATGGAGACTTGCCTTTAGACACATTAACACTCTTAGATCCTAGACGAGCACCCCCACCTCTCCCCCCACACTCCCCTGTGCCTTCCCCTTTCACATGCTCAACACAGTTTGTTCCACCTGTACCTCTATGGGTCACATCGTGCCATGCTTTTTTCTCAGACCTTTGCCCAGGAATCAAAACGTCATTATCGGTTATCACAGCAGCTCTCTTGCGAGAGCTATGATCTGCAACCATAGCCTCCTCTAGACTGTTATCCCTGTGGACGTCCACTATTACAACCTGCTCTGCTTCCACACAACATGCGACCTGCACGTTGGGGCCTCCTGCCCTTGCCTCTACACCCTCGTTTTCCATCCCAGCATGGATCATCGCAGACGCCGAAACGTCCAGCAATTCATGCAGAGCCTCCTGAATGGATGCCTCCATTACATCCTGAGCAATTATAGAATCCTCCTCGCCCGTCGCCATCACCAAGCCTACGTCCTCTCCAACTCCAGGTAGGGTCACACATGCAGAAGACAACTCTGTCTCCCTCTCTACCTCCTCACTCCACGTCTCCCGTGCCAGAGACTCACGCTGTGTTGCCGTAGCATGTGTTTGCTGTTTCGTTGCATCATCAGTCCTTGTATCATCCGTTGATCTTCCTCGTCGCGTAGGACATTGCGCCACGATGTGGTCATATGTCCTACATAGTCGACACGTACGCCTCTGACCCATGTACGTAACGAAGACTTGAGTATGGAAGTCCTCCATCACCACGTAAGATGGTATAGGGTGCTTTAGAGACATTTTAAGGGAAAAAGACCCTTCCAGCATACCAACAAGCGGTCCATCACACCAACGTCCCAATGTCGCCAAATGTATCGTACCATAACGCCCAAAAACGTTCCTTAAATCACTCTCATCAGCTTCAAAAGGAACATTATGCACCTTGATCCAAGTGTAAAACCGTGATACATCATGGAGGCGGACATTAACACCAGGGTTAACCAGCTTAACCACATCCTGGTACCTGGCCACCATATTTTCATAGGTGCTGCTCTGCCGGAATTTGACGAAAAGCCTTAAACTACCATTCAACGACACGCCATAGAACTCCTCATTTGCGATGCCATACGTGTCTCTTAATATCGCCGTCAGCAAAAGATGGGTGTTCTGACTATTGAGCGATCCCTTCACAAGTTCAAGACAAACAGTGGTGACACGTCTACGTCCACCTTCCACCATTATGAAAGTACTGAGGAAAACTGTGCAGGAAGACTAACTTAATCAGGAGCGTCTGCACAGCACGTCCACACAGCCCGAGAGCGATGAGGACAATGTCCACCAGTGATTCTGACTAGGTCATATGTCTGTTTACCAGAAATGTGGAAAAAAAAAAACAGCTGTATCTAACTGTACTTTGGCATAGGGTTGTTTATTCAGTTTCTGCAACACTGTTCTTCTTATGAAGGACCTTTGTGAGCCTTGATCAAATAGTGTTAGCACATTGGTTTTGTGTAATTTATTAGATACCTCAACTCGAGCTATCGGGAGAGCAGTTGCACCTAAACACCTGATGCACCTTTTCAGCTGATGAACACGTTGTTTACGTGCCTCCAGTGATGTGTATTGACTACAATCATTGTGCCCAATGTGTTCCATCACAAAGTACACATTTTGAAGTACGTTTATTTGTGACAGTTTGTTTACTGTCTGTTGTATTCACAGCTTGATAAATGCTTATATGGGATTTCCCATTATGTGGTTTAGTGGGAGTAGGTTTACTCTTTTTATACTGAGTTGAAGGTTTGTTATCCACAGGATTTGTGAATTTTTCATCTTGTCTCGTTGCTTGCATGCATAAAACTATTGTTTGTAAACCATTGCTAATTTCTTCACATGTGAAATAGCGTTTATTGAACATAATATTTAATCTTTCAACAGTTTGTGGTGACAACTTATCCTGTACAATACCACTGATAAACCAATCACATTGTCTTAGATCATATTTAGCACCTAGAGATCTGAGACTATTGTCTAATGTGATTCTAAATGCTTGTAAGTCTGAAAAACAATGTTTGAGTTGTTAGCATCAAAGTAATTGTCTGCTAAGACACGTAAGGCTATTTGATAATTGCCTTTAACCACAGGAAATGACTTAATCAGTTCATTTAAGATAATTAAACTTAGCAATCTCATCTATGGCAGTTCGTGAATTTACTATGGATTGAAAACCACTAATGAATTCTTCATAATTATGACCTTGGAAAATAGGTAATGACAAGGTAGGCAAACTTGGTAATGGGACACTTGTTGTTCCATGTGTAACAGGTGTTTGACCACTAGTTACAGTAGGTATTCGCTGCCTGACCACGGTAGAGTGAGGTTGTGCTCTGCACCCCTCTGCTGTTCTCAGGCGAGCTACCTTGTATCAACATAGCGCTGAGTGTGAGGCGTCGCGTAAATACCATCGGCATAGAGCTGCTTCGTGGGGCAATTTCGCCTACTTCAGCGCAGGTGTTACTCCGGACCATCATCAGGGAGACGTATGGTATCCAGGACGATGAGGTGTATGGTGATGCCCTGAATGGAGCATATAGGATCTTCGTTAAATTGAATTCCACATCTGTGTACGAGTCATTGGTGCATAGATTTCAAGACGTGAGCCTTGATGCTACTCCAGCGGTGAAGGTGCGTTTGACTGACGCATCCCGCCACTTTACGTGGGTCAAGCTCCGTAATGTATTATTTGAGGCAGATGAGGCTGATATATGAAGTGTTTTTGAGGCGTATGGAACCGTACATCTAGCACAACAAGGCAAGTTGGCGGGAGTGCTTATATGGGCCGTCTAGAGGGGACATTTACCATGAAGATGACCCTAAGACATTTCCATACCGTCTTATGTCGTACTGGAGGACTTTAGAATGCAGGTTCTTGTATCATACGCTGGACAGAGACGTACGTGCAAGTTATGTGGGGCGTATAATCATTTGGTGGCTATATGTGTGAAGCAGCGGCAGGTGCCTGCACAAACTAGTGAAGCACCTGTTACCAGTGTGGACGCTGTTGCTACGAGCCCCACGCACAAGCATGAGCGTGGGCGATTATGGAGTGAGGTGGTGGAGCCCTTGGAGAAGCTTGGCGTGTGTGAGGCAAGCTGTGACTCACCAGAAACCAACAATTTGACGGAGCCAAGTGCAGAAGTGTGCGTGCAGAAGGAGGTAAAGGCGATTGAGGAAGAGCTTGAGGAGGTGTTGAGGAGGAGGATGTACCCGCAGGGATGCGAAACACCGAGTTGACAGCGAAGGAATGTGCCATACAAACACATAGCAGGGAAGACGTGGCGACCGGTGTGGAAGAAACGTCGCCGTGTTTCGTGGGACGAAGTGCGGTGGAGGTTGAGGTCTATCGTGCGGCCTCCTTAGAGGATAACATGGAGGACGAGGTCATCACGAGGAAGAGAGCGGTGGCATCCGACTCTTATGATGTCCTGACGCCGGCACAGAGACCTGGGAGGGTGGATGAATTTCGTCGTGGTAGCCAAGACAAGAGGCACCGGAGGAAGGGGAAAGGGAGGGAAGGTGATGTGAAGACTTGTAGAAACCCAGATGCAGATGAACCTGGGAAGAATGGAGAAAAGAGGCAGGGGTGGAAACTTTAACAGCGGCCTCAGGTGTATGACTGTAAATGTGAATGGACTGTGTAAGGGTGTAAAAAGGGAATGGTTTAGAATGTTTCTGCTCAAATATAGAGTAGATGTATTGTTTCTTCAGGAGCACAATTTCAAGGAGGGGAATGTGGTGGAAGTGGCAGGGTTTCAGGTGGTGACTTTGGCATCTGTATGTCTGAAAGGTGGTGTGGGTATCATGATCAGGGAGGCGAGCCCTTTTGTGTTGTTAAGAAGTGAGGAGGGATGGGGGGGAGAGTATTGTGTGTGGACAGGTGGTGGATGGGGCAGAGGGTATACTTTGTAAGTGTGTATGCACTGGAAGAAAATGATGTGAGAGTAAAGAGGGATTTTGTATGTGAAGAACTAGTTTTCTTCTTACGTGGTTTACCTGCAGTGGCCATCGTTGGTGGGGACTGGAACTGCGTTATTAGGAGGGCTGACATGGAACCAAAAGGGGCGGGGCACGTGTCGGCGGCCTTGCGAGATCTCTTCAGGGATATTCAGTTGTGGGATGGGATGCGCTTGGAGGAGGGGCATGGGAGGTAGAGCACACTTTTGTAAGAAGGGGTTATGCGGCTAGGTTGGATAGGCTGTATATATCTCAAGGGGTTTGGTTGACATTTTTCCGTACAATAGAAGTAGCTTATTCAGATCATCGGGCGGTCGTAGCAGAGGTGGGGTGGGAGTCACTAGCAGGTATCTCTAGGGGATATTGGAAGTTAAATACGAGTGTGTTAGACGATGAGGAGGGGATAGAGGGATTTGTGACACTGTGGGAGGGGTTACGTGCAGAGGTAAATGGGGTGGAGGATGTGGTGATGTGGTGGGATGGTGTGGCTAAAGAATGGATTAAGCAATATTACGTAAGAGAAGGGAAACGCATCAATTCTTTAAAATATGGGCTTGCCAACTATTTGGAGGACAGGTTACGGGGTTGTTATGCGAGGGGGGCGGTGGTGGGCACTTACCCTATGGATGATATTAAGGCAATTAAAGGGAGGCTGTGCGAGGTACAGGATGAGAGGTTCCAAGCGGTGGGGGTACAGGCATGGGTGGAAGAGGTGTTATTGGGCGATAGACCCTCATCGTGCGTACTGCGTAGGCAAAAACAACGACAGCAGGCAATGGCTATTCCATGGTTGGAGGTTCGTGAGTCGATAGAGGGGTACAGGGAGGGGCTGGTGTTATGCAGGGTTCTGCATGACATCGTAATGTACATATAGTGGAGAAGTGTGCCATAATAATATGAATGTTATAATTGTAGAGAATAATTTTATAATTCATAATGTGCATTTGAGGGCACTGTAAAGTACTCTAACTGTAATTATAAAGAAATCCTGCTAGGGATTTATTTTCCAAGGGTGTTTGGGTACGCAGGGAAAGCGTGGCTTGGGGCAGTCACGTGGAGTCAGCATGGTGTGGAGGCTGGCGTCGGAGATGCTGTGTGTTTAAGCTAAGTTTGTAGTTGTGTACTCCTTTTGTTTAACCAACTCAAGCCATAGGCTCTTATATGGCTTACCTGTATGCCCACCTAGGCTCTGACATGGTCAGGGTGCTGAGGGATGAGTGAGGAAATAAGAAATGGGGTTTGTAGTGGAGTAGCGACTGCCTGGCGCTGACTAGGCCTAGTGGTTATGGTGGCTGGACCTCCAGCCACCTGTTTCTTGTGTACCCTCATTTGGGCGTTTAGGATTAAGGTGTTTCTAGAGTGTGTATATAGTGTTATGTTGAATAAATACATATATTTTTCCTAACTGGGATTTTTGCCTAACCCTCTGTTAACCAACCCATTGAAGTAACACTTACTGGTTTAGCGCTTTCTGTTTTGACTGGGATAGCCCGAGTGGCCTGTTTATGCTTGAGATGTGTGTAATTTTTACCTTTGCCCTTAGACAAAGCTCAAGTCCCCAGCTATCCCGCATTTCTGCATAACATGGGGGCCTGTATGTGGGAGAATTATCAAATTTTATGTGGTAATTCAATAACCATTCTTTACTGGGTTGGTCAGAGGAAGCATTCACTATAACACTCACACAAAAATAATAATTTACCTTTGTTTGCAATATTGCTGGTTTTTAGGGTGTTATTATTGATTAATACCCTGTGCATAACTTACCTTTGTTTGCAATATTGCTGGTTTTTAGGGTGTTATTATTGATTGAGGAGAATGATCTTGATGATTTTAATAATGCTTTAGAGCTGGGTGACAGATTTTTAACTAACCAAACATTTGGTAGTAGTTACCACACCCCACATACTAATAATGGTAAGTTTTCTCCACCCACCAATAGGAATAAGAAATTTCAGAAGTTTAAGTCACCCATTTACCAGCCTAATAACCACCAGAGTTTTAATAAGCCTAATTTTCCAGTACCTACCCGAGGTTTTAAGTCAGCTGTCACAGGTCCAGGACTACCAGGGACAGGTAGAAAGAGTCCAGTTCCCCAAGGTCATGGGATCCAACCTAGGTCGAATGGGCAGGGGGCTTTTAAACCTTATCACTGTACATATTGCAAATAAACAGGGCCACCTGCAGCCATATTGTCGAAAGATGCTTGGGGGACCAGGCTGCAGAGATGCTTCTCCAGTAATACACCATTTTACACATGATGTTGCTTGCATTGCAGTCTTGCCCCAAGGTATCCAAAGAAGCCCAGCTGTCTTAGACCCTCGGATGAAGGTCTATTCAAGTAAGTCTACTGTGGCCTTACACCAAAATGAAGGTAGGGTCACGGGTGTTATGTCTTTGAGGGACACTTGTAGCACATACGCCTTGCTTTGCAGGGGTGTATTGCCAGTGTCGGATGACACCTATACCGGATTGGACATTTTTCTTAAAGGGATAACTGGAGTCCCTGTCAGGACTCCAGTGCACGGGTTTATGGTAGAGTCTGAGTACCAGTCTGGGTACCACCTGTAGGTATTGCAGAAGATGTACCTTTTGCAGGAGTTGCCCTTTCTACTAGGCAACAACGTTGTGGGACTCCTCAAAAGTGAGGAATGTTTGGTTTTGCAGGACCCTGCTTACATGGTGGTAATGACCTAATTGGAGCGAGGGTGCCTAAAAATTTTTTTCAGTGTGCTCTGGGGACTAAACAGGGGAACAAGGCAAAAAGTTTGGCCTCCCGGGTGACCCTTCTGCACACTGTGGTGATGGTTGGGCATGGGGAGCCTGTTCATTGAGTCTGACCTGCAGGAGACTCGGAGCAGTGCTGAACCGGCTCAACCAGAACTCGGTTGGAGATGTGGTCTTGGTGCTGATGTGGGAAAGAATCCTCTGACTCTGCAGCAGCTGATGAGGCCCCCCAGGAAGGTTTTGTGCCTAATACTATCATTTATCAGCTGTTGCAGGATGTGGTTCCCAAATTTCCCAAAGTGTTTATTTTGCAGAGTTGATCAAATGAGCAAGACTCTTTTTAAGAGGACCTGTGCTTGCATGGCAGCAGCAGAACTATTAAAGTGTCTGTCAGTATTTTTTACAGATTCTGAAGGAACGGCATTTCAGTGTTAAAACGGGAGAGCTAAATAATCGGTGTTTATTAATAAATTCCTTTTCTAACAGGTTACCAGAGTCTATACCCTTTCTGAATAATTTTGTGTGTGTGGTTTTGAGATTTCTGGTGAAACATTTTTGTCTCTTAGGCTTTGCACAAATCACCCAGAAGTCATATTTTATGAAATGTCATGTAGTTTTGAGAGGCCTACTTGAGGTTAAATTTACCAATGTGTATCATCCTAGGAGTCAAAGAAAAGCACCATGGTTTTTCCAGTCTCTCAGGGCAATGCATGTTTGTTTTACCCAGTACCAGAAGGACTGGGAGGAGGGAATTCCCCACCTTTTCATTACCGTTTGGGGAAGCACTCTGGAATCATTAAGTCATGTGCTACGTGAGGATGGTGATGTTTCCCCCGCGGTGTTTTTTCAGTTTCAGAAAATGCTTGGCTAAGATGAGGTCGATGGCACTAGTGCACCAGTCTGCCAGTCTGCCAGTCTGCCCAGGATGACATGGGACCATGAGGTGGTGCTACACATTCTGGAAGCTGGAGAGATGGGATTAGCATTTGACCGGGTCCTGGGAAGGGTATAATGGAACTGTTTTGGTGACTTCCCAAAATAATGGTGGATAAGGTCCCTGAGAAAGATAATGTAAGCAGGAAAATTGTAAGAGATTGTGGAAGATTTGGATCTTCTGAAAGACTGGTTGTAGTGTTGGCTCAGCCATGGTGCACCTTAGTGAAAGAGTTTTGGGATGCTGAAAAATGGGGCCATGTTAACCCCCATGAGGTAGAGGGTTTCGGAATTTGTGCCAAGTCAGCAGGCCTGGCATGATGTAAGCTGGGGTGAAATAGGTTCCTTGAAGGAAGTGAAGTGTTTATTTCTAGAGACTGTGTTTGTATCCAGCGAGAGTCGATGGACGTTGTCTTTTACTGGTCTTACACTAGGTGATACCTTGAACACGTGCACTGACTGCCGCCAGGTACATTTAAGAAATAAGGTTTTGTCTCCTCTTTATGAACTACATGCAAATTGTGTGAATGAACTGCGGGGGAGGAGTCATCTGATTCCCATGACCATGTGTGCCAAGGACACACCCATATTTGTAACTTTAATATCTCTGTACATGAAAACCCTTTTTTATGCCATTAACCTCAAGATCTTTTATGTATAATCCTGAGTTACCCACCCCGGGTTTTGCAAAATTATACAAGGGTTGGGGATGTCTTGTTGCAAGGTAGAGCAGGGCAAGTAATGCCTCTCAGCTGCTTCTCGGCAAAAAGTAACAGGCACCAAAGAAGTTATACCACCATAGAAAAGGAGGCTCTTGCTTTAGTGTTGGCAGTGCAACATTTTGAGGTGTATATATCATCATCAGTTCACCCTATAACTGTGTATAGTGACCATAATCCTTTACGTTTCCTTCACTTAATGAGGAACCACAATCAGAGACTTATGAGGTGGGCCTTGTTTCTCCAACCTCTTAATCTTGTGATTCATTATGTGAAGGGAGCAGAGAATGTGGTTGCTGATGCCTTGTCTTATATTTAGAGTGCACGATGTAGTGTATAGATCACTTATCTATTCTTATTTTGCAGTGATTTGCAGTAGACGAGTAGATGGAACCCTGGACCACCCAAAGGAGAAGGGCAGGTTGAGCTGGAGCTGGAGGTATCAGGATTCCCTAGTGTGTTTGTGATTTGGGGGGTAGTCACATCAAGTGCCATGCCTAGGTAAGGTATGCTACTTTTTTTTTTTAGGTGTTGTCTGGGATGCCTCGCCTCCATTTTACGTTGGTATAGGGACTGTTGGACCAAATGTTTTAGAGAATGTGGGGCTGGCGGTGATGCCCCCCACTGTTTGGGTCATGACTCTTGATCCAAGGTGTTTTGGTTCTCCAGGACCTTTTAATTTTTTTTCTTCTTTTTGGATCACCGCTGGGGTGACTCCAGGGTCCTTGGAATGACATGTAGGTGTTGGCCTGGGAGGTCCACATTTTGGGGGTCTTCAGTGATGACTCCAGAGTTTTACGGCCACAGTCCCACCAACCCCTTATGTGACTATTCACCTGTTGTTTGTGGGGCCTGATATTTTTCCCTCTCCTGTGCTCTCCTGATTCTCGCAGAGGTGTGTCATGGGGAACCAGTTTTGTTTACTAAAGATTGCTGTGAGATGGGAGTGATAATGTGATGTTGCTTTCTCAGTAGAATTTAACATGTAACATCTGTTTTTCTTTTCTTTGAACTCCTGGAAAATGTACTTACTGTTTAAAAGTTTTTTTTTTTGGTGGCACATACAGTTTGGTCTGCCTTGCAACATACTGAACTTTGGTGTTACTTCATAAAACGGCATTCCTCAGGGGCACTTTTGTACAAAGTTAACTTGCTCATTTATAAGTTTGCTTGATGTAATTTAGGTAAAATGCATCAACGCCAGTGCCTGGCCAGCGCTGTGTTGTGATGGTGCCTTTTCCTAAAACAGTTGTCTAAGAGTGTGACTGTGAGCTCGTTTGGCATAGAACTTGATCACTTTTATGTTCGGCGAGTTTCATATGTCTGCAATCTAGTACCTCAGTTTGTTAATATTGCATATTTGTAGTACCAAAAGACCGTGATTGTATGGTGGTCATTCCCCGGTTATCATTTTGCCCGTTGCCTCAGACCTTAATGTGGGGTTTATTTTCTTTCTTTTTCCTGTTGCCTAGCGGTGTCTGTAGGGACCCCGCTAGCAGAGTGAGACCTATGGTCTGGGGGTGGGGTGTTATGCAGAGTTCTGCATGACATCGTAATGTACATATAGTGGAGAAGTGTGCAATAATAGTATGAATGTTATAATTGTAGAGAATAATTTTATAATTCATAATGTGCATTTGAGGGCACTGTAAAGTACTCTAACTGTAATTATAAAGAAATCCTGCTAAGGATTTATTTTCCAAGGGTGTTTGGGTATGCGGGGTAAGCGTGGCTTGGGGCAGTCATGTGGAGTCAGCATGGTGTGGAGGCTGGCGTCGGAGATGCTGTGTGTTTAAGCTAAGTTTGTAGTTGTGTACTCCTATTGTTTAAGCAACTCAAGCCATAGGCTCTTATATGGCTTATCTGTATGCCCACCTAGGCTCTGACATGGTCAGGGTGCTGTGGGATGAGTGAGGAAATAAGAAATGGGGTTTGTAGTGGAGTAGTGACGGCCTGGCGCTGACTAGGCCTAGTGGTTATGGTGGCTGGACCTCCAGCCACCTGTTTCTTGTGTACCCTCATTTGGGCATTTAGGATTAAGGTGTTTCTAAAGTGTGTATATAGTGTTATGTTGAATAAATAGATATATTTTCCTAACTGGGATTTTTGCCTAACCCTCTGTTAACCAACCCATTGAAGTAACACTTACTGGTTTAGCGCTTTCTGTTTTGACTGGGATAGCCCTGGGTGGCCTGTTTATGCTTGAGATGTGTGTAACTTTTACCTTTGCCCTTAGACAAAGCTCAAGCCCCCAGCTATCCCGCATTTCTGCGTAACAGCTGGTCATACAAGCTACGGAAGGAATGGCGGCGTTTGTGGATAAGTGGTATGAGAAGTACTGGGAATGAGAAGGGGTAGAGACTGGTGTTTTAGAACAGGTGTGTGGGAGTGTGATATGTCAGTTGTGTAACAGTGATAGGGAAGCACTGGGTGGGGAAATAACTGAGGGGGAAATATGGAGGTCTTTAAGTGGAATGCAAAATGGCAAAGCACCGGGAATTGATGGACTCCCGGCAGAGTTTTATCAACAGCATTGGGAGCTATTGAGGCGTTTTTTGGCTAGGTTATTAAATTGCATGAAGGAGAGAGATGAGTATGGAGAGAAGCAGGCAACAGCTGTCGTAGTCTTGGTACCGAAGGGTAAGGGGCAGCATACGCTTCGGGATTACTGGGCGATCTCGTTGTTATGCACGGATTGTAAGTTGTTTTCTAGGATTTTGGGGAATTGGTTTAAGTGCGTGGTGGGGCAGGTAGTATCGAAAACTCAGTTTGGTTTGCCAGGGAGGTCTATTGTGGAGGGGCATGGGTTACTTAGGGATTTCGTGGAGGCAAAAGGGGGGGAGGGGGGAGGTTTGGTGGCACTTGATTGGCAAGGGGCATACAACAGAGTGGACCGAGAAGCATTGAGAGCCATCCTCAGGGGACGGGTTTTGGAAAGAAATAGTGGGTTGGGTCGAGACATTGTACCGAGGTGCAATGGCGAGGGCACAGATTAATGGTCGATTGGGTGGGAAGATTGTAATGGGTAGGGGACTTAGGCAGGGGTGTCCTGTGTCACAATTATTGTTTGTGCGTGTACAGGATCCCTTTTATAGATTGGTGGAGCAACGTATGTGTAATGGAGAGGGAACAGGGAGTGGGTTGCGAGGGTTTGGCCAGTCTTAATAGGGTATGTAGATGACACTACTGTTCTGCTTAGGGAGGGGATGTCAATGGATACATTAGATGGGGTAGTACAAATGTTCGCAGGGGCAACTGGTATGAGGGTGTATTCAGACAAGTCCATGGTCATGGGGTTAGGAGCTTGGGCGGGAAGGGTTGAGTGAGGTAGCGCAGTCGTGAGGAGGAAGGTGAATTCGTTAAAAATTTGTGGTCTTATCTATGCGGACGATCTGACTGTGGCACGCATGGAAAACTCGATTAGGATGGTAGACAGGATTCAGGGACACTTGGGTGCATTGCGACCTTATCATTTGACCCTTGTGTAGCATGCCATTGTCATTAACGTCTTACTGAATAGCAAAGTATGGCACATGGCAGCCGTGTTCCCATTAACTGGGCCAGCAATAATGAACATACATAGGAGGGTTTTTAAATTCTTGTGGGGTTCGGGCTGTGATTGGCTTCAAAGGGATGTGGTAATGTTACCTTTGCACCAGGGGGGGTTGGGATTGCTGGACTTAAAGCGGAGGGTCAAATGTGTCTTCATTAAAAGGGAGGTGATGAGGGAAGGTGTGGGTGAGGGGATTTGGCCAGAATCTATAACAGATTGACACGGATGTATGCAGGAGTTGAGCTGCGTGAGTGTTGAGCTGTGTGAGTGTGAAACCGTTTTGAGGGCTATGGCGTGGGATCGAGAGCCGGAGAAAGTCAAAATAGGTAGGTTGTGCAGATTGTTAGCGGGGAGGGTTGTAGCGCCTGTAGAGGGATTTTTCCCCATGTATGCATGGGGAAGTATATGGAGTAGGTTGAGTAGGACGAGGATGCAACCTTGTGTTCAGGACGTAATGTATCGTTTCCCGCATGCCATTTTACAGTTGGGTGTGGTTCTATGGGATAGACGAGTGGTTGAGGGAGATTGTGCGGGATATGTGGTGGGGAGGAGTTGGCGTTTCATGTAGTATATTTTTGTGAAGGACTGAGGAGTATCAAGGGGTGGATAAATAGGGTGATTTATAGGATAGAAGGTCAAGGAATTTCTGTATTGAGAGCATTAAGTCTCGACGTTGGGGGTTGGGATGAGAGTGTCATCAGAGCAGTGGGGTACATTATGGTAGATTATATATATATATAATATATATATATATATATATATATAGCATGGGAATTGCGGGGAAACAGGTTAGTGAGGCGAAGAGGAGGGTGTTAGCAGTAACGTTCTATAAAACAGTATGTAGAAATAAGGAAATTTATGGGAGGAGGCGGGAGAGGGATTTTTCAGAGGGATATAGGCACCTTACGTTACAGGCTTTATTAGACTTGCAATGTATGAGGGAGGGGAGGGTATGACTACTGGAAAGTGTTGCTGGGTTAGGGAAGTCATGGGTGACAACAGGGTCGCCTCCCTGGTGATGGATGACAACAAATTTTTGCGTGAGTGTTGAATGAGTGATGCGTGAGTGAATAATGTATGGATCACGGGCGCTAGCACCTGTGGAGCTGGCTAGTTTCTTGTGTGTCATGGACTATACACCATTCATATATCCTCATGTTCCTTCAAGGTAGTAGTGAATGGTGGATAAGGTATAAATGGGGGGGTCTTTTCCTTTATCACTGTGCAGATTGAGGAGTAGGGCAGTATATTGTGTGGGAAGTGACGGACAGTTGCTTGTCCAGTGTGTTGTGCTGTCTAAAGTGTAGATAATACACATATTACTTGTATGTAGAAAGATGAGATCACATACAAGTTGGACTCGGACTTGTACAATGAGAATTACACTCTTACGCCTGATATGTTAAGGCGGATTTATCAACTGTGATTTGTTCAACTTAGATTTATTATTATGTTCTTATCTATATACATAACAGCCTTAAGTCATATGATGTGAGTTGTGTTTAGGTGCAGTTGCCACAAAAAGTTGTTTTGTTTTATCTGTGTTAGGGAAGTATGTAGAATTTTGCTGTAGCTGCTACATGGCTGGGGTTTTATACTTTATACCTTTGTATTCTGTGATGTATTTCATAACATAAAGTTCTTATTTATATACTATGTTGAATGAATTGGGTTTCCATGCTAAGATAATTGCATACGTTGCCTTTGGGAGTTGTTGACATTCATTATTGCAACCTTCTTAGAAATATTAATTATTTGAAGTGTATTTTCTTTCACCAGGTTGAGGTGTCATTGTGTTAAGTAAAGACATGTATTCCATTGTTAATATTGTTATAAATAATTTTTGTTTCTATGGTGTTACTGTATCACTCATGATAGTGTAATTACTGTGTATCCTTTTATGTCAAGTTAAGATGCAATCTGGTTGTTGATGGTTATATTTTTTTGCGGGTATATTAGATATGATTATAAATTACCCCTAGAGGGTGTTATGTCAGCATATTCCATTCACTGATTGCTGACAAACTTACGTGTGTGGACTCAAAAGTTTACACCTCACTGCCGACTATAGGTTGATTACAAACTCCTTGCAACACAAGAACTGCGCAGTCCCCCGTACTTCAAGAAATTCGTAACCTACCTTGCTCTTGTAGCGTGAGCTATGGTATTCTTTACACCCTCGACAGGTATCGGTGACTTGATAGAAGCTGAAGTGTCCTTGGATGTCCACGTCTTCCATAGTCTAGGAATAAGCACACTGATACACTGTGTTCCACAAGGTTTGTCTTTATTGTTCACAATCTTATCACTAATGAAGCTGATCACACTTCTCTGTAAGTGTTTATCGTGTTTTGTGAGACACTTTGTTCACACTAACGCACGGATCAGTGTTCTTTGTTGGTTATCCTGGCGTCAGTGTGACTCCCCGTAGGGTGAAAAGTAATCTCACCTCACAGCGTCTATGCCGCTGCAGTGCCCCAAAACATAAAGGAAAAGCTGGCCTAGTACTTTTTGCTTCCTTGCCAAACTTCCTCCATGAAGCAAAGCAGAATGCTTGATTCTTGCTGTCTTAAGCATAGACAACAATGTACACGATTTTTACCATGGTAATAAAGTGGGAGCAGGATTTTCCTTAATTGTCCTGCTAAGGTAAGAGATGGACTATCTCTTATTAAACTACACTTTGCAACACTGGACTCTTGCAAGGAGCGGCGGTCGCTTGACCACGCCACATACTTGTACTGCATCTGGGATCAATTACTTGCTGTAGCAGTAAACAAGATTCTTGCCCCTTCTGAGAGGGCTTGTCCCCTCAGGGCTGAAAGGGGCTGAAGGGGGCTGATACCCCCTCCTGGAGAAAATTTCTCCACACTCTCTCCCGTGGATCACCAGACTCACACCCTCTGCCGTGGTTCACTAGAGTCACACCCTCTGCTGTGGATCACCAGTCACACCATCTGCCGTGGATCACCAGAGTCACAACCAGATCATTACGTTACAAGCCACTTCAAATTTTTGATATGGTTTAAGTTAGATAAGCTTAGATAAGCATGTTTATAGCGACAAATAAACAAATTACAATAATCACGTCTTATCAACGCCAATCAATAAGTTTTTTTTTATTAATACGAAGCTTAAACCCCTTTGGGCCATTCAGTGAAAGGAGTAGTGGAGGTTCCATCCTCCGTCTGCTTAGCCTGAGACTGACGTGATTTTATTCAATATAGACTGATCCAGATCTGACAACTTGGTGGACGAGAAAAAAACACGTAACGTTCACGTCTCAACCATCATTAATCACTGCAAGAATGAATTATATGTGATAAGCAGACAAATATAAATACAAACCTTTTTGATACATAATACTGCATATCAGTATTTGTATATCTTAAATACATTGTTTATTAACGCTATTATTCTTTTATTATTACATTTGTCCTTATATTGTGTAAAGAAATATTTTTCCTATTAAAATCAGCTTATATTATTGTTATTCTCTTTAGGAATGCTATTATTAATAAGTTATGATTTGTTTGGTGGTTGCGTGACATGCTGGTTCATGAGTGGTCCACCCAACAAGATGCTGGTTCATGAGTGGTCCACCCAACAAGATGCTGGTTCACGAGTGGTCCACCCAACAAGATGCTGGTTCATGAGTGGTCCACCCAACAAGATGCTGGTTCATGAGTGGTCCACCCAACAAGATGCTGGTTCATGAGTGGTCCACCCAACAAGATGCTGGTTCATGAGTGGTCCACCCAACAAGATGCTGGTTCATGAGTGGTCCACCCAACAAGATGCTGGTTCATGAGTGGTCCACCCAACAAGATGCTGGTTCACGAGTGGTCCACCCAACAAGATGCTGGTTCATGAGTGGTCCACACAACAAGATGCTGGTTCATGAGTGTCCACCCAACAAGATGCTGTTTCATGAGTGGTTCACCCAACAAGATGCTGGTTCATGAGTGGTCCACCCAACAAGATGCTGGTTCATGAGTGGTCCACCCAACAAGATGCTGGTTCATGAGTGGTCCACCCAACAAGATGCTGGTTCATGAGTGTCCACCAACAAGATGTGGTTCATGAGTGTGGTTACCCAACAGATGTGGTCATGAGTGGTCCACCAACCAAGATGCTGGTTAATGAGTGGTCCACCTCCAAAAGATGTGGTTCATGTGTGGTCCACCAACAAGATGCTGGGTCATGGTGGTCACTCAACAGATGCTGGTTCATGAGTGGTCTCCAACAAGTGCTAGGTTCATGAGTGTCCACCCAAACAAGATTTGTTTCATGAGGGTTCCACCCAACAAGATGCTGGTTCATGAGTGGTCCACCCAACAAGATGCTTGCCGCTTCAAGAGTGGTCCACCAACAAAGATGCTGGTTCATGAGTGGTCCACCCAACAAGATGCTGGTTCATGAGTGGTCCACCCAACAAGATGCTGGTTCATGAGTGGTCCACCCAACAGATGCTGGGTTCATGAGTGGTCCATCCCAACAAGACTGGGTCTATGAGTGGTTCCACCCAACAAGATGGTGGTTCATGAGTGGTTCACCACAACATGATGCTGGTTCATGGAGGCACCACCCAATAAGATGGCTGTTCTTGAGTGGTCCACCCAACATGATGCTGGTTCATGAGGTGGTCCACCCAAACAGATGTGGTTCATGAGTGGTCCACCCAACAAGATTTGGTTCATGAAGTGGTCCACCTCCAACCAATGACGCTGGTTCATGAGTGTGTCCAACACAACAAAGATCTGGTTCATGAGTGGTTCACCCAACAAGATGCTGAGTTCATGTGTGGTCCACCTCAACAAGATGCTGGTTCATGAGTGGTCCACCCAAACAGTGCTGGTTCATGAGTGGTCCCGCCCCAACAAGATGCTGGTTCATGTAGTGGTCCACCCAACAAGGAAGCTGGTTCACGAGTGGTCCACCCAACAAGATGTGGGCATGAGTGGGTCCAACCAACAAGAGCTGGTTCATGAGTTGTCCCAACCAAGGATGCTGGTTTCATGAGTGGGTTCCACCCAACAAGATGCTGGATTCATGAGTGGTCCACCAACAAGATGGCTGGTTCATGAGTGGTTCTACCCAAACAAGATGCTGGTGATGTGTGGTCCATCCCAACAAGATGTGGTTCATGAGTGGTCCACCCAACAAGATGTGGTTCACGAGTGGTCCACCCATACAAGATGCTGGTTCATGAGAGGTCTCCACCCAACTAGAAGCTGGTCTTTCACGAGTGGTCCACCAACAAGATGCTGGTTTCATGAGTGTCCACCCAACAAGATGTGGTTTCACGAGTGGTCCACCCAACAAGATGCTGGTTCACGATGTGGTACACCTAACAAGATGCTGGTTCAATGAGTGGTCTCTACAACAAGATGCTGCGTTCATGAGTGTCCACCCCAACAAGGACGCTGGTTCATGCGTGGTACCCCACCAAACAAGACCTGGTTCAATGTAGTGGTCCACCCAACAAGATGCTGGTTCATGAGTGGATTCACCAACAAGATGCTGGTTCATGAGTGGTCCTACCCAACAAGATGGATGGTTCATGAGTGGTCCACCCAACAAGATGCTGTTCATGAGTGGGTCCACCCAACAAGGATGCTGGTTCATGAGTGGATCCACCCAACAAGATGCTGGTTCATGAGTGCGTACTACCCAACAAGATGCTGGTTTCATTGAGTGGTCCACCCAAAAGATGCTGGTTCATGAGTGGTCCACCCAACAAGATGCTGGTTCATGACAGTGGTCAACCCAACAAGATGTGGTTCATGAGTGGTCCACTCAACCAAGGATGCGTGGATCATGAGTGGTCCTCCCAACCAAGGTTGCTGGGCTTCATGTGTGTCCACCCAACAAGTTGCTGTTTACCATGAGTGGTTCACCCAACAAGATGCTGGTTCATGAGTGGTCTTCCACTCAACAAGATGCTGGTCATGAGTGGTCCACCAAACAAGATCGGTTCATAGTGGTCCACCCAACAAGATGCTGGTTAATTGTGTGGTCCACCCAACAAAGATGCTGGTTCAGGTGGTCACCCAACAAGATGCTGCGTTCATGAGTGGTCCACCCCAACAAGATGCGGGTTCATGAGTGATCCACCCAACAAAGATGCTGTCATGAGTGGTTCCCCCACCAACAAGATGTGGATCATGAGTGGTCACCCAATAAGATGCTGGTTCATGAGTGGTCCACCCAACAAGATGCTGGTTCATGAGTGGTCCACCCAACAAGATGCTGGTTCATGAGTGGTCCACCCAACAAGATTTGGTTCATGAGTGGTCCACCCAACAAGACGCTGGTTCATGAGTGGTCCACCCAACAAGATGCTGGTTCATGAGTGGTTCACCCAACAAGATGATGTTATGACGTGGGCCACCGCAAACGATGCTGGTTCATGAGTGGTCCCCCAACAAGATGCTGGTTCATGAGTGGTCCGCCCCAACAAGATGCTGGTCTAGTTATGAGTGGTCCACCCAACAAGAAGCTGGTTCACGAGTGGTCCACCCAACAAGATGCTGGTTCATGAGTGGTCCCACCCAACAAGATGTGGTTCATGAGTGGTCACCCAAACAAGATGCTGTTCATCGAGTGGTCCACCCAAACAAGATGCTGGTTCATGAGTGGTCCCACCCAACAAGATGCTGGTTCATGGAGTGGTTCTACCCAACAAGATGCTGGTGCATGAGTGGTCCATCCACACAAAAGATGTGGTTCATGAGTGGTCCACCTCAACAAGATGCTGGTTCACGAGTGGTCCACCAACAAGTTGTGGTTCATGAGTGGTCCACCCAACAAGATGCTGGTTCCCAACGAAAAGTGGTCCACCCACAGTTGTGGTTCATGAGTGGTCCACCCAACAAGATGCTGGTTCACGAGTGGTCCACCCAACAAGATGCTGGTTCACGAGTGGTCCACCCAACAAGATGCTGGTTCATGAGTGGTCTACCCAACAAGATGCTGGTTCATGAGTGGTCCACCCAACAAGACGCTGGTTCATGAGTGGTCCACCCAACAAGACGCTGGTTCATGAGTGGTCCACCCAACAAGATGCTGGTTCATGAGTGGTTCACCCAACAAGATGCTGGTTCATGAGTGGTCCACCCAACAAGATGCTGGTTCATGAGTGGTCCACCCAACAAGATGCTGGTTCATGACGTGGTCGCCAACAAGATGCTGGTTCATGAGTGGTTCCACCCAACAAGATGTGGTTTCACGAGTGGTCTCACCCAACATAGATGCTGGCTGGTTCCATGAGTGGTCCACACTACAAGATGGCTTGTTCAGAGTGGTCACCCAACAAGATGCTGGTTCATGAGTGGTCCACCCCAACAAGATGCTGGTTCTTGAAGTGGTCCACCCAACAAGATGCTGGTTCATGAGTGGTCACCAACAAGATGCTGGTTCATGAGTGGTCCACCCAACAAGATGCTGGTTCATGAGTGGTCCACCCAACAAGATGCTGGTTCATGAGTGGTCCACCCAACAAGATGCTGGTTCATGAGTGGTCCAACCCAACAGATTGTGGTTCTGGTGGGTACACCCAACAGATGCTGGTATCATGAGTGGTCCTCCACCAACCAGAGCTGGTTCATGAGTGGTTCCACCAACAAGATGCTGCTGGTTCAAGAGTGGTCCACCCAACAAGATGCTGGTTCATGAGTGGTCCACCAAACAAGATGCTGGGTCATGCGATGTCCACCAACAAGATGCTTGGTTCATGAGTGGTCCACCCAACAAGATTTGGTTTCATGAGTGGTACACCCAACAAAGCGCTGGTTCATGAGTGGTTCCACCCAACAAAATGCTGGTTCTGAGTGGTTCCTCACCCAACAGGGATGCTGGTTCATGAGTGGGTCACCTAACAAGAGGCTGGTTCATGAGGGGATCACCCACAAGATTGCTGGTTCATGAGTGGTCCGCCCAACAAGATGCTGGATTATGAGTGGTCCACCCTACAATGATGTGGTTCACGGAGTGGTCCACCCAACAAGATGCTGGTTCATGAGTGGTCTCCACCCAACAAGATGCTGGTTCATGAGTGGTCCACCCAACAAGATGCTGGTTCATGAGTGGTCCACCCAACAAGATGCTCGTTCATGAGTGGTCCACCCAACAAGATGCTGGTTCATGAGTGGTCTACCCAACAAGATGCTGGTGCATGAGTGGTCCACCCAACAAGATGCTGGTTCATGAGTGGTCCACCCAAACAAGGATGCTGGTTCACGCGTGGGTCCACCCAACAAGATGTGGTTCATGAGTGGTCCACCCACAAGATGCTGGGTTCACGAGGCTCCACCCCACAAAAAGATGCTGCGTTCATGAGTGGTCCACCCAAACAAGATGCTTGGTCACGTGTGGTCCACCCAACAAGATGGACTGGTTCACGATGTGGTCCACCTTAAACAGATGCTGGTTCATGAGTGGTCTACCCAACAAGATGCTGGTTCATGAGTGGTCCACCCAACAAGATGCTGGTTCATGAGTGGTCCACCCAACAAGACGTGGTTCATGGTGGTCACCAAACAAGATGCTGGGTCATGAGTGGTCCACCAACAAGATGATGGTTCATGAGTGGTACACCCAACAAGATGCTGGTTCATGAGTGGTCCACCAACAAGCTGCTGGTTCTGAGTGGTCACGCCCCAAAAGATGCTGGTTTAATGAGGTGGTTCCACCCAACAAGATGGCTGGTAGTTCAGAGTTGGTCCACCCAACCAAGATGCTGGTTCATGAGTGGTCCACCATACAAGATGCTGGTTCAGAGTGGTCCACCCAACAGATGTGGTTCATGAGTGGTCCACCCAACAAGATGCTGGTTCACGAGTGGTCCACCCAACAAGATGCTGGTTCATGTGTGGTCCACCCAACAAGATGCTGGTTCACGAGTGGTCCACCCATCAAGATGCTGGGTCACGAGTGGGTCCACATAAGATGCTGGTTCATGAGTGGTCTACCACGAGATGTGGTTCATGAGTGGGGTCCACCCAACAAGATGTGGTTCATGAGTGGTTCCACCAACAAGATGCTGGTTCATGAGTGGGGTCCACCCCACCCAAGATGTGGTTCTAAGAGTGGTCCACTCAACAAGATGCTGGTTCATGAGGGTCCTCCCAACAAGATGCTGGATCATGAGTGTCCCACCCAAACAAGATGCGGTTTCATGAGTGGTTCACCCAGAACAATGAGCTGGTCATGAGGGGGTCCACCCAAAAGTGCTGGTTCATGAGTGGACTCCACCCAAACAGATGCTGGTTCATGAGTGGTCCAGCCCAACAAGATGCTGGTTCATGAGTGGTCCACCAACAGATGTGGTCATGAGTGGTCCCACCCAACAATGATGCTGTTCCATGAGTGGTCGCCAACCCAACAAGGATGCTGGTTCACGTGTGGTTCCACCCAACGAGATGATGGTTCATGAGTGGTTACCAACAAGATGCTGGTTATGAGTGGTCCACCCACAAGATGTGGTTCATGAGTGGTTCCACCAACAGATGCTGGTTCATGAGTGGTCCACAACAAGATGCTGGTTCATGAGTGGGTCCACCCAACAAGATGCTGGTTCATGAGTGCCGTCCGCCCCCACAGTGCTGGGTTATGAGTTGGTCCCACCCAAACAAGTTGCTGGTTCACGAGTGGTCTACCCAACAAGATGTGGTCATGAAGTGGTCCACCCAACAAGATGCTGGTTTCATGAGTGGTCCACCCAACAAGATGCTGGTTCATGATTGGTCCCACCCTACAAGATGCTGGTCATGAGTGGTCCACCCAAACAAGATGCTGGTTCATGAGTGGTCCCACCCAACAAGATGCTGGTGCATGAGTGGTCCCCACCCAACAAGATTGCTGGTTCATGAGTGGTTCCACCAACAAGATGCTGGTTCATGAGTGGTCCACCCACCAAATTGACTGGTTCATGAGTGGTCCTACCCAACAAGATGCTGGTCATTGAGTGGTCCACCCAACAAGATGGTGGTTCATGAGTGGTCCCACCCCAACAAGATGCTGGTTCTTGAGTGTCCTCGCAACAATTTGCTGTTCATGAGTGGTCACCAACAAGTTGTGGTTCATGAGTGGTCCACACAACAGATGCTGGAGTCATGAGTGGTCCACCCAACAAGAAGTGCGTTCAGAGTGGTCCCCCAACAAGATGCTGGTTCATGAGTGGTCCCACCCAACAAGATGCGGTTCATGAGGTGGTCCACCCAACAGATGTGGTTCATGATTGGTCCACCCTACAAGATGCTGGTTCACGAGTGGTCCACCCAACAAGATGCCTGGTTTCATGAGTGGTCCACCAACAGTTGCTGTGGTTACGAGTGGTCCACCAACAAGATGCTGGTTATGAGTGGTTCACCCAACAAGATGATGGTTCTTGAGTGGTCCACCAAACAAAGATGTGGTTCATGAGTGGTCCACCCAACAAGTTGCTGGTTCCGACGTGGTCACCCAACAAGATCTGGTTCATGAGTGGTTCCACCAACAAGATTGCTGGTTCACGAGTGGTCCACCAACAAGATGTGGTTCATGAGTGGTCCAACCAACATGATTTTTTATTTTTTTGCTGGTTCACGAGTGGTCCACCCAACAAAGATGCTGGTCAGATGTGGTCCACCAACAAGATGCTGGAGTTCACGAGTGGTCACCACCAACAAGATGCTGGTTCCGAGTGAGTGGTCCAACCCAACAAAGATGCTGGTTCACTGGGTGGGTCACCCTACAAGATGTGGTTCATGAGTGGTCCATCCACCCAACAAGATCCTGGTTCATAGGGTCCAACCAACAAGATGCTGGTTCATGAGTGTCTAGTCCAGTGTTCCACCCACAAGATGCTGGTTCATGAGTGGTCCACCCAACAAGAATGTGGTTCATGAGTGTCCACCCAACAAAGATGCTGGTTTCACGAGTGGTCCACCCAACAAGATGCTGGTTCATGAGGTGGTCCACCCAACAAAGATGCTGGTTCTGAGTGGTCCACCCAACAAGATGCTGGTTCATGGGTGGTCACCCAACAAGATGCTGGTTCATGAGTGGTCACCCAACAAGATGCTGGTTCACGAGTGGTTCCACCAACAAGATGCTGGTTCATGGGTGGTCCACCCAACAAGATGCTGGTTCACGAGTGGTCCACCCAACAAGATGCTGGTTCATGGGTGGTCCACCCAACAAGATGCTGGTTCACGAGTGGTCCACCCAATAAGATGCTGGTTCATGAGTGGTCCACCCAACAAGATGCTGGTTCATGGGTGGTCCACCCAACAAGATGCTGGTTCCCATGAGTGGTCACACCCAACAAGATGTGGTTCACGAGTGGTCCCACCAACAAGATGATGGTTCATGGGTGTGGTCACCCAACAAAGAATGCTGGTTCACGAGTGGTCCACCCAACAGATGTGGTTCATGGGGGGTAGTCGTCACCCAACAGATGCTGGGTCATGAGTGTCCACCCAACAAGATGCTGGTTCATGAGTGGTCTACCCAACAAGATGCTGGTTCATGAGTGGTCCACCCAACAAAATGCTGGTTCATGGGTGGTCCACCCAACAAGATGCTGGTTCATGAGTGGTCCACCCAACAAGATGCTGGTTCATGAGTGGTCCACCCAACAAGATGCTGGTTCATGAGTGGTCCACCCAACAAGATGCTGCGTTCATGAGTGGTCCACCCAACAAGATGTGGTTCACGAAGATGGTCCACCACAACAAGATGCTGGTTCATGAGTGGTCCACCTCAACAAGATGAACTGGTTCACGGTGTCCACCCACCAAGATGTTGTTCATGAGTGGTCCACCCAACAAGATGCTGGTTCATGAGTGGTCCACCCAACAAGATGCTGGTTCATGAGTGGTCCACCCAACAAGATGCTGGTTCATGATGTGGTCACCAACAAGATGCTGGTTCATGAGTGGTCCACCCACAAGATGCTGGTTCATGAGTGGTCCACCCAACAAGATGTGGTTCATGAGTGGTCCCCATCCAACAAGATGCTGGTTTCATGAGTGGTCACAACAAGATGCTGGTTCACGGAGTGGTCCACCCAACAAGATGCTTGGTTCATGAGTGGTCTACCCAACAAGTGCTGGTTCACGAGTGGTCCACCAACAAGATGCTGGTTTCATGAGTGGTCCACCAACAAGATGTGATGCTGGTTTCACGAGTGAGTCCACACAAACAAGATGCTGGTTCATGAGTGGTCCACCAACAAGATGTTGAGTTCACGCGTGGTCCCACCCAACAAGATGTGTTCATGGCAGTGTGTCCACCCAAAGATGCTGGTTTCATGAGTGAGTCCACCCCAACAAGATGCTGGTTCATGAGTGTCCACCCAACAAGATGCTGGTTCATGAGGGTCCACCAACAAGCTATGCTTGGTTCATGAGTGGTCCACCCACAAGATGCTGGTTCATGAGTGGTCTCCCCCAACAAGATGCTGGTTCATGAGTGGGTCCTCCAACAAGATGCTGATTCATGAGTGGCCACCCAACAAGATGCTGGTTCACGAGTGGTCCACCCCAACAGATGCTGGTTCATGAGTGTGGTCTACCCAACAGATGCTGGTTCACGAGTGGTCCACCCAACAAGATTGCTGGTTTCATGAGGGTCCACCAACAGATGCCTGGTTCACGAGTGGGTCCACCAACAAGATGCTGGTTCATGAGTTGTCCACCCAACATAGATGTGGTTCACGAGTGGTCTCCACCCACAGATGCTGGTTCATGAGTGGTCCAACCCATACAGTGCTGGTTCATGAGTGGTCCACCACAACAAGAGCTGGTTCATGAGTGGTCCACCCAACAAGATGCTGGTTCATGAGTGGTCCACCCAACAAGATGCTGGTTCATGAGTGGTCCACCCAACAAGATGCTGGTTCATGAGTGGTCCACCCAACAAGATGTGTTCATGAGTGGTCCACCCAACAGATGCTGGTTCAGAGTGGTCCACCCAACAAGATGCTGGTTCATGAGTGGTCCACCCAACAAGATGCTGGTTCATGAGTGGTCCACCCAACAAGATATAACCTGTGGTTTGAGTTTTTCAGTTACCTGGAACATGGAAAAACTACGACTATGCTTCATCATTTTATATATTTCATTTAATTTATCTACTTATCTATTTATTGCCTGCCTCCCTCTCTCTCCCTCTCTCTCCCTCTCTCTCTCTCTCTCTCATTTGTCCATTCTTTTTGCTTTTCAGAATTTATTTTAGGTTTGGGATGTTCTTGTACATCTCTGGTGGTGAGTCAGTAGGTTTACCTCAGAGATCTTATTTTGGGTGTATTTATATGTGCTGTGGATTTGTTCTTTTCCTGATACGTTGCTGTCCAGAGCTTGTAATTTAGGTCCCTCGACGTTCTTATCTACCGCGCACTGTCACATTACGGACACATAGGAGTTACATTGCCTTGCATTACAATTGGGATTTTGCTACTGCAACGAGACCTTGTTTGTCCACCTATGAATGTTTGATTGTCGCCTTTGCATTTCTTTGTATGCTTTCGTTGGTCAAGATATTGACTACTGCTTCACAAAGTTGTATTGTATGTATTTTGAATATGTTAATAGGGTGTCGATCATATTTGAATCATGTGTTTCTATTGTTTATATATATATAACAATTCTGTCATAAATGTTTATATCCATTGTATAAATTCATATGCCATCTTATTCATTAACTTTAATTTGTAAATACACTTGAATGTGTAATGATCTGAGAAGTCAGTACGAGCACTGTTTTGTGAACTCTTATAAGAACTATTGATTTGTTAAATGTACGTATTTCCCGCAGTTAATAAACCAGTTTTAAGTTGTTGTTTTCAAATAGTTGATATTTCTCCTTCCTCCATATTACTTAACTGTTTCTTAATAAAAGGATTTAGGTTCACAAGGGTTGTGGGAAAAATAACAGTGTAAGTCGAGTATTGGCAGTCATGTTACGAAATGCATACAGGTTTATCGTCGTAATCAGGACTGCGAAATCCATTTCTATGAGCTACGAAAATTTCACTAGGAAGCTTTCATAGACAGCCCTTCTGTGACGTATCTGCATGCGCAGCTGGTCACAGCTGGTGCTGCATGAGCAGCACCAGCTGTTACGTATCTGCATCAGCAGCACCAACTGTGACCTATCTGCATCAGCAGATGCAGATACGTGTGACTATGGGTGAGACTATGGTGATCCACGGCAGAGTGTCATTTGTATGGTAAGTGATGTACCACGAAAGCTTCTGGAGCTGTGGAAAGACAAAGTTTAGTGTCACTGTGTCGACATATCAAAGAAGTATTGAACCTGCTACGTGCCAAGACCACGGTTCAAGTCTCCATCCTACTTGTGACAGGTCCCCATTCTGATTTTATCCTTAATTATTAGCCGTGAGGCATGGCTAATAATTTTCTAGTATGCCATGTATTCCATATCCTCTCACTTTTTTTTAACTCTTTTGTGGTGGGACTCATTTAAAAGTTTATTTAAAAAAAGTGCATTATCGACTTCTCATGAATCCATGATGAAATTCATTAATCAGGTCATGCTCATCAAGGTGGCATCTAATTATATTTGCAATTATGGATTCTAATAATTTTCCCACTATCGATATCAAATTGACTGGGAGATAATCTGTTGAAAGGTAGGTTGGTTTATGTATGTTGGTTTATGTAGGATGGTTTATGTTCAACTCCAAAAGGTTTAACATGGAAGTTGGGACAGAAAAAGAAAAAATATTTTACGGAAGAAGCGTTATTAGGGGAAGAGCCAGAACCAGGGTTGAACCAGGTTGCTGGTCGTTTTAGGGTTCTGATAATTTAAGTTACACGTACAGTATATCATGACTGGGTCTGGGCAGGCAACATTGGTCGAGAAGGAAGACGGTGATATTTACTTATTAATCTCGCGACACTTACCTGACGATATCTGGTATTAATCCGATTAATAATCTTGAAGCAATCTAAGATGAAAACGAATCTTAATTAAAGCTTCAAGCCTTTCAAAACTGGCTAATGGAGAGATTTCAATGGATATTTTTGTACAGAGAGATGGAGGAGCAAGGAGCTAATAGAAGAGATTTCTGGGTGTTTCGTATTATCTCGTCAAGTTTGACGGAAGGGACTAATCACCTCCAGCAGTCATGTTTGCCACCTTTCACATATCTGGCACAACGCCCGTGTGCAACAATAAACTGGAAAGTTTAACTTAAGATTTCAGTATGTCCATCTCGCATTCTTTAAGAACCCTTGAAAAGAAAGTTCATCAGGGCCAAGGGACTTACCTTGGTTTAATTGGTCAAGTAATTTAATAACGATATCCCTAGTGACTGTGAAAATGCATCATTTGCTTTAATCACGCCCAATGCAATAATTAATTGCTGGAATATCACTTATGTCTAATTGTATGAAAATGGAAAGGAAACATCTGTTATAGATCAAGAATTTATTATAAGAGAACCTTGGTTTTATCTAAGCTTTATATGAAAAAAGTCTTCAGCTTTGTCTTTGATTCCTTTACAACTAAAATTTCATTGTTTCATTTAGGTTTCCTTATCCCTTTTTAACCTGTCATTTAATATGAACATAATGATCAGTTCTCCTATTAATTCTTTTCTTCTCCCTTCCCCTCTCCCCCAGAAAATGTTTCATCTATTTCCGATCAGTTTTATTCGATCTTATTTCTTTATAGGGAAAATATGTTCTTTATGCAGCTTGTATAATATTTAATAACTCATATATGATGATAGTTTCTTTCGTTTCTCAGTCAACACATGACTCGTGTTCTGAAAGTTTACTGTAATTTGCAAAACGAAACTATGGGACCTTTAATGTATTTTCTTTACAATCACATCTCCAATCATTGTTAAACTTTATAGATATGTGATAGCTCGCATCAAGTTCCTCCATAATCTCCAGATTATTATTAGGTCTCCTTATTTGCCAGAAGCAAATCAAGCAGGTTATTTCTCATCATTAATTCTGTAACATAATGCTTTGAAAAATAATCCTGAACAACCACAAGAAATTTGTCTTACTCTTGGCTGTCGGTCAAGAAATTTCAATCAGTTTGAATAAAACTAAAGTTTCTTAGGATCTCTGCATTTTCCTGACTTGAGGCCTTAACAATTTCGTCGATTTCTAAGTACACCCAAGAATAAATTTTCATTTCTCTAACAAATTTGCAACCATACAGATTCGGTTTCACTTTCCCTCAGATTACCATATTATTTTTGGTGTAGCAGTTCAAATTTTCTCTGACAAATATGGATACTCCATCACTTTTCTTGTTGTTTCTATATTGAATAATTTAATACCTTGGATATTCCATTCGGAATGTTTGTTCCTCTGTTCTTTTTACTTTGTCTCTGTATTATTTTGCTCATATATCTTCACCCTGTTCAAAAACTTTTTCTTATATTTCCAGTACCACAGTACCCTTTGCTCATAGTCCCACATCTTCAACACTCGTTTCTATTTTAGAAAATATCGTATTTACACTAATATCAAGTCATTATTATTACCCAGAGCATTGTCAGAAACTAATTTAAACCCTTTAATGATACCAACCAACTCCAACAGACACAGATAGTGCTTTCAATTCCTGCCATGAAAGATGAACACGATCCTTAGAAAGCATATCACTGATATTGAAAAAGGGTCCTGGTTGTCCATATACTTGACCTTGAATTCCTCGCAGTATACCCCAGCCGGAGTTCACCTCAAGTGCCTTGGATAGCCACTCGTTTCCCACCCTCATCCTAGGCAAAAATACTGCGAATTACTGGTATATAATTACTGTCTTTAAATTTCTAATAACTTGTCTTTACTTACGTAGCAAATCTTCACTTCTTACCTTTCTGGGCATGGAGATTCGAAAGCTTTTTTTCTAAATGTTTGGATATGCGCAACCATAATCTGACTACCTCATGTAACTTCAATGATTAAATGAAACTCAATATATTTCGTGTTTATATATACAGTCTCCTTCGATTTTAAGCAATACAGTTCTTTAATTTACCCATTTATATCACCTTCTTTGATTTCCACAAATATTTATTTACACAGATTGTACTTTATTTCATTCCTTTTCTAACTCTTATTCCGTTCAGTGCTTAAACATTCAGCTCTTTTAGTATTTATAATAAAAAGTTCAGTCTCCAGGACTACAAGCACACACACACACACAGGACAGGCTGGAAGCCTGGTCCGACAAATGGCTCCTGGAGTTTAACCCCAGGATCTTGGGGTGAGCATCATACCGAGCATATCTCTTGAAGCGCACATCAACCAAATAACTGCTGCAGCCTATGTGTGCCTGGCGTTTCGACATCTAAGCAAGGAGTTATTCAAAACACTGTACACTGTACATCATTCCCATACTGGAGTATGCAGCGCCAGTATGGAACCCACACCTGGTTAAATACGCCATGAAATTAGAGAAAGTGCAAAGGTTTACAACAAGACTAGTCCAGGACCTAAGGGGTATACCCTACGAGGAGAGGTTACGGGAAATCAACCTGAAGACACTGGAGGACAGGACAGATAGGGTGGACATGATAATGACATGAAATACTGAGAGGAATTGACAAGATGGATGGGGACATAATGTTTCAGAAATGGGAAACAGCAACAAGGAAACACAGCTGGAAGCTGAAAACTCATGAGTCACTGAAATGTTAGGAAGTATTTGTTCAGACACAATGTTGTCAGGCAGTGGAGCAGTGTGGGAGAGTGATGTAGTGGAGGCAGGATCCATACATAGCTTTATGAAGATGTTCGATAAAACTCTTAGAGAAGGGAGAGAGTGGACCTAGTAGTGACCAGCGAAGATGCGGGGCCAGGAACAATGACTCATCCCATGCAACCATAACTAGTTAGTTAGTTTAATATCTTTATTATGCACCCCATACCCATCCTGTGGGCGGTAGTCAAAAGATTACAAAGGTACATAATGGGTCCAGGGACTGGACCTCAAAGCTATGATAGCTGAACTAGTTACAAAGGTAATGAACTCCAGGTAGATCTGGTCACAATCATGGCAAGTTACAGAGGTAATGAATCAGCCTCACTCCTATACATGGTTACAGTCATGAACAAATTACAAAGTAATGAGCCACTGACACGTCCACACCTGGTCACAATTGTA
>NC_069426.1:20113408-20233408 GCF_026875155.1 Cherax quadricarinatus
TAAAAGAAGCAGCATATCGGAGGGTTGAGGGAAAATGTGGCAACTCACCCTAGGAGGTGAGCTGCAACTCAGCGTGAGGCTGTCCCTGGGAGCTGAGCTGCAACTCAGCGTGAGGCTGTCCCTGGGAGCTGAGCTGCAACTCAGCGTGAGGCTGTCCCTGGGAGGTGAGCTGTCACCAAGCAAAGTAGAGAGTTCTGTCTGGTTGATTGCGACGAGGCATCATCATTTTCATCCATTACTAATGCAAGCCGCTCATCAACACCAAATGCAATCGACGCTTTGAGGGGATCTGGAAGGCTGAGAGGGGACTCACAGAAAAGAAAAAGTGAATAGACAAAGAAAGAATTATGGAGAAAAAGAGGATGGAAGGAGAGACTAAGAATCAGACAGATAAGGTACATGGAAGGTAAAAGCAAGAAAAAAATGAATGTGCATGGGAAGAGAAAGAAAGAATGAGAAAGAGAGGGTGGATAGGAAGTAACAGAAAGAATGAGGCAGGGGAAGTGGGTGGAAGAAGAGAACAATGATGAGGTACAGAAAGTGGATGGGACGAAATCGAAAGGAGAAACTTAGAAAGGTAGCTGGTAGGAAAGAGGAAGAATGAGGGCGAGGTGAGTGGAAGGGAAAAAGAAGAATGAGAGAGAAAATGGGGTGGGAGGAAAGCGGAATAATGAAGAAAAGGGGGTGGATGCTATGAAAGTTAGACGATAGCGATGGAGGAAAGGAAAGGTAATGGAATCCGGTGAAATAAAAAAAAATGTGAAAATAAATAATTAACGGTGGGGTAAGAGAGAGAGAGAGATAGTGATAGAGAGACAGAGACAGAAACAAGAGAGCTTGCTCAGTAGATGTGCAGACCATCTAGCATCACCTCTAACTCATATCTGTCAGCACTGCCTGGTACAGTGTAAATGGCCTTCTCTGTAGAAGAAAAGGCAAACGTAGTCTTTGTTCACGAAAAGGAGCAGAGTGGAAATCAGCAACTGCAGATCAGTGTCACTGGCAAGATTCTTGATAAAGTAATCTCACTGCAGATGGCAGCGTTTTTCGACGGCCACTCGTTTCTTTGTGACCGTCAACATGATTTCAGAAAAGATCACACTGCTTCTGGTCTGCTGTTAAACCACTTCACTGTGTGGCAACAGTCACTAGATGAATCCAAGGTCAGCTGTATAGTAGCACTGGACATTTCTGGTGCTTTCGACCAAGAATAGCACCAGGGACTCCTGGCAAAACTGCAAGCACTAGGAGTCGCCGGCTCTGTACTATGCCGCCTCTCATAAGATTCAATGGTCAGGAAGATATTGGTGGAGGTCTAATTCAATGATCTTCTTCAACTCATTCAGGAATCCTATGCATATACAGACTATATCAGTTATATCAGCCTGGGAAAAACAATGTTAGGTCACATTTGCTCCTGAGAAAACACAAATAATGATGGTCTCCAGGCATTATGATGGTAATACGGGAGCAGCGGTAAGAATGAGTGGGAGAGTGTTGGTACCTGGAAATGAAGTTGATATCCTTGGAGTGAAATTTGACTCCAAACTGACTACGAGGAACCAAATACACATTTAAAGAAATCTGAAAGTCCCTTCAAAATCACCTTAAATAAAAGTTTTATGTGGACAATCTTCAAGGTACTGTGAATAAAGAGGAATATTTGAAATTCCTATACAGAGAAGCTAACAAGAAAATGACAGATGCAAATATGCCTCTAAGGATGTAGAATACTAATTCAATGCAGTTAAGGGAACTTATCAAAGAAGATTTCGCTGAAGCTGAAATTCCTGATTGCAACAACATGTTTGGACTTAGTTGGAACACACAGGAAGATACTTTGAGTCTCTAAAGGATAAATAATAAAACATGCAGTACACTCATTAAACGTAGTTTACTGTCAGAGGTATCACAAAGTTTTGATCCTCTAGGACTCGTCTCACCAATCACCATAACAACTAATATGCTTGTGCAAGACGCATGGAAGCTCAAAATAGGTTGGGATGAGAACTTGCCTCTAGAAATGAGTCAAGCATGGGATGAAATATCCAGGGAGTTTAAACAACTTCATCAAATTACATTTCCCAGACAAATAGGTCAAGAGGGAAACAAGTACACATTACATGTGTTCTGTGATGTGTCAACCAGAGGTTATGGCGCTGTAGCTTACATGAGTAATGCTGAAGGAAGTACACTAATTATTTCAAAGGCCAGGGTAGCAAGCACCCTTGAAGGTCAGAACAGTACCACAATTGGAACTGACAGCACTCTATGTAGGTACAAAATTAGCTGTCTAACTCAGCAAAGTACATGATCATCTCACTATTGAAAAAACCGTGATCTGGAGTGATAATGAGGCAGTTCTCAGTGGTTAAGAAATAATAAGAGTAAGTTGGTCTATGTACAGAACAGAGTAGCAGAAATAAAAGAGATGCAGAGAGACTATCTCTTTCTCCACGTCTCTACCCAAGAGAATCCAGTTGACATGTTGTCACGTGGTGTCCCACTTAAGAAATTTGTGGATAATAAATTATGGCTCAACCGACCGAATTGGCTCTCTAATGCAATAACTGGCCTCAGCAAATAGCTCACATTACGGCAGAAGAAACAGTCTGCTTAAACATAGGAGAAATAATCTGCTTAAATGCAGCAGACACACCAGAAATAGTCATTGATGGATCTAAATACTCATCTTTGGGTAAACTCTTAAGAGTTGTCTTCGAATTCATTAAAGGAACAAAATCTAATTATGAATTTCCTGAACCCGTCATATATTGGGTAAAACAAATACACAAAGGTGTCTTCTCTACAGAGTACAAATTTCTTGAAACACGGGATAAATCCCAAAAGAAACCTAATGAGATTAATTCTTTAGGACTTTATCTCGACTCAAAAAAGATTGTAAGATGTCGAGGAAGGATTCATAATTCTTCACTATCTAATGAAGCCATACATCCAATATGGCTTCATTAAGAATCATTGGCTAACAAAACTGATTGTTAAAAACGCCCACAGTAACGTGTTACATGGTGGGGTAGCTGACACGCTTTGTCACATACTACAATCCTACTGAATACCTCAAGGTCGACAAAGCATGAAAAAACAAACATGGGACTGCATTACTTGTCGTCACTTCGATGTGAGAATATTTCATATCCAGGTCCACCTACATATCCCACTGAGCGAGCGTCATGTCACTCCATTTGAGGTGACAAGTGTAGATTACGCTGGACCAATACTTTTAACTAAAACAGTAGACAAAATTCCCATCAAGGTGTACATCTGTTTGCTCACTTGTGCTACAACTAGAGCAGTACATCAGGAAGTAGCCACTGACATGTCTGCTGAAACCTTTATCAAATTATTCAGAAGGTTTGTAGCCAGAAGAGCATGTCCCAGACCTTTGATTTCAGACAATGCAACGAATTTTGTTGCTGGTGCTGCTTATACAAGCAAGATCTTTGATCAGCCAGAGGTACAGTAGATGCTGAATCTCCGCAGTTGTCGTTGGAGACACATTCCTCCTAATGCTCCATGGTAAAGCAGATTTTATGAAAGAATGATAGACGTCGTATAACATTGTATAGCGAATCGACTTTGAAGAATTTCGAACAGTCTTAAGTGAAGTAGAAAATAGCGTCAACAACAGACCTCTAATTTATGTTACCGATGATCTGGACAATTTGGAATTGTTAAGTTCATCTAATTTATTCCATGGCAGAAGACTCAAACCAGTTCCTCCCATGAATGATGAAGAAATCATGGAGGATCCTGCTTATCTCGAACCTGAGCAAATCAGACGTAAATTCAAACACCTTAATATAGTGATTGAACGTTGGGAGAATACTTCTGTGGAGCTGGTGTTCCTGAAAATCATCCTTAAGATCTGGTGACATAGTGATTATTGACAATGATGGTCCAAGGTCTCAATGGCAACGATATTTCCTGATATAGTGGCGAACAGCACAACATTGCCCAAGACACTCAAGCTTTCAGTCAAGTCGCCGATATCGGCTTTAAATGGTGCTGTCATATGCCATAAGCTCACGTTACATGAGCAAGGTAAGTCTTTAATCTCACTTGCAAAGCCAATTATAAAACTTCAGTTTTAATCAGGCACACGGTGATTAGGGCTCTCCTATTCCAAGTCGTCATGTGTGGGTGATTTCACCCAAACCAAGTGAGTACAACTACAACTAAGTATTTCATACCTAGTAAAATGCTTTTCATTTGGGGGAAATTGTTTTCCAATACACTCATTAATCTACAGCCCTTGTGGTAACTAAACGGCACCCCGGAGGGATGGCCAGGTGGAAGTTGCTGGACATCATGCTGTTACAAATAAGTAACGATTGATATATGTTGTTTCATGCAGGAAAGTGTACTTATCTAAACAGTTCTCCACAATTTTTTATATGGATTTGTGCGAAATTTCATAAACATGTCTCCAAGCTTCTCAGTTAGTGAGGGTCCGGTCATCATTAAGACTTGCTATATCTTTATTAGCACATGCGCTGCAGTTACATACAACACGTAGTGGAGTGGTTTCAAAATTCTTTCTGAATCCGTGGTGCGGGAGACAATGAGCTTCTGTCTTCAACTTGTTTTCGACTACTTCCTCAGTGAAGTTATTGTTCAACTGTTCTAGTATGATATTATCATAGACAGTCAGCAGCTTTGGATTCTTCCTGAGCTCATGTATTTGTGCTTTCATTTGTCCGAAAGTCATGTGATAATTGCTAGGCAGATGTGGTGAATTTGATTTCGATGGTAACCTAACCCAATACTGTCCATCTTTATATTTGACAGTGTCCAAATATTGGTTATAAGTCTGAGACTCTTGTAGGCTTGGTTTATTTACATCAATACCTATCGCATCTAAATCCCACAACTTATCAATTAGTTGATTCACTTCTTACAGTAATCATATTTTTTTCTGTGGCACATGATCAGCGGTTATTCTTGTAACTGGTACATTTTCCGCTGAATCAATATCTGTTTCTGTCCCACTCTGAGAGGGAATGGGACCACATATCATGTGGCCTTCTGCTGTTTTCAGCAAGTGAACATCATGTTTACTTACTATATTTTGCACAAAACAGTGATAATAATCACTTCCAACGATTAAATCAAATGGACTAACTGTGTCCGTCTGTATGTCTGGACAGGCTAATTTGACTTTGGCTGCCTTAAGTGCTGCAACTGTTTCTTTTAGTCCTGGATCTGCACAGACTTAGGTAAATCATCTACTACCACAGCTTCCACTGTCTTTTTCCTGTTTCCTAGACCAACAGTGAATTTGACTAGGTCATATGTCTGTTTACGAGAACTTTGGAAAAAACCAGCTGTATCTAGTGTACTTTGGAGTGGGGTTGTTAATTCCAGAAATAGTCATTGATGGATCTAAATACTCATCTTTGGGTAAACTCTTATTAAAAGTTACAGCTCTTGTCTTCAAATTCATTATAGGGACAAAGTCTAATTATGAATTTCCTGAACCTTCGTGAAGGACCTTCGTGAGCATTGATCAAATAGTGTTAGCATATTTGATATGTGTAGTTTATTACATAACTCAGTTCGAGCTATTGGGAAAGCAGTCTATTTAAACTCATCCCTTACGTTAAATGCTGTTGTTTGGTGACTTCTGGTTTCTGTAGAAGTCAGCTGTTGATCAGCTCAAGCGCTTGGGCATAAAGCTGTATGATGCGTACCCTTGCATTTAAAACACTTCTTCAGTGAGCATTTACCTTCCTTGTGTGCACCATTTCAGCTGTTGTGCACGCTGTTTCCTTGCCTCTATTGTTGTGTATTGAATGTAATACTGTACCCAATGTCAAGCAATCACAAAGTACACATCTTGGAGTACGTTTATGTGTGACAGTCTTTTTACTGTCAGTTGTATTCACAGCTTGATAAGTGCCTACATGGGATTTCCCATTCAGTGATTTAGTGGGAGTAGGTATACTCTTTTTATGTTGAGTTGAAGGTTTGTTATCTACAATGGGATTTGTATGTTTATCATCTTGTCTCGTTTCCATGCAAGAAACTATATCTCGTAAACCTTTGCTAAATTCTCTACAAGAGAAATAGCGTATGTTGAACATAATATTTAATCGTTCGAGGGTTGTGGTGACTGCTTATCGTGTACAAAACCACTGATAAACCAATCTCATTGATTTATGTCATACTTGGTCTCTAGAGATCTGAGACTATTGTCTAGTGTGATTCTAAATGTCTGTAAATCTGAAAAAAAAAAAAAGTCTTGGTGGCTTCAAGCTTGAGATTTTGACTGCATGTTTAACCCTGACTTTGTCAGCGTCAAGGAAATTGTCTGTTAAGACTCTATAAGCTTGTTGGTAATTATCTTGAACCACCGGAAACGATTTTATCACTTCAAAGAGTTCTCCCTTTGCAAGACATTTGATTTGGCTATCTTATCAATATCAGTTCTGTTATGTACCTAAGACCGAAATCCACTAATAAACTCCTCATAATCATGACCTTCAAATATAGGTAATGAGAGGAAGGCTTGGTAGTGGTATACCAGTTGTGGCAGGTGTGACAGGTGTCTGACCGCTGACTACAGTAGGTCTTTGTGAAAGAATTTTGTGGCAGGTACAATGTGCCTCTGCCCACCTTTCTTGTTGATCACTAAATGTAACCAGAACAAAATATTTTGAACGTCATCCTGAGATGAATTTGACTGTAGGAATGCATTTTTGCATTTTGCACATTCTGAATTGATGATCTCCAGACGCTTAGTAAGCAGATCCAGTTTTGCTTCTAAAATGTCAATATCAATGTTTGCATTTTGAGTCAACCCTTCACAGTCAATAATCAAATTTTTTATCTGCATACTTTTGGTGTTTAAATTTATATAAACCAAAAGAAATGTTCATATTATTTTCAAAATTGCTTTTTATGAAACGTGATTATATTACATTCCTGCCGACCATGGACTTGCTTGATACTACTTTCTCAGCCTTTTGATAATGAATTGGACGGTTAAAATCTCTCACTTGAATAAAAAGAGCATTAGAATCTTGTCCAGTTATAATACTATATTTATGTTGTTTTAATCTAAGTTCGAGACTTTTACCAGTTTGACCGTAATAAACTTTACTGCATATCTTACAAGGAATCTTATAGACACATCCATCAACATTTTGGTGGAAATTTTTTATCAAAAGTTTTTTTTACTGTATTAAGATTTTTAAATACAACTTTGATATTAATAGTCTTATGAAGAGAAGGCATATCAACCAAGTTTTTATGGTAAGGGAGAATCAACATATTTTTTGGTGAATAAGGTTGGTTGCCCCATTTTGGATTGTAAAAAGTATTTCTAGCTATTTTAAAAGATTTATCAATTACTTTTCTTGGGTATTTTAGATCATTAGCTATTTCATAAATTTTGGAGATTTCTTCATCTATGAATTCTGGATTGTAAATATGTAAAGCTCTGAGAAACATTGATGAGAAAACCGACAGTTTAACTCTATCTTGATGTGAAGAATAATAGTGTATATAGGAACAGTTATTTGTAGGTTTTCCTGTAAATTTTAAATTTAAAATCATTGTTGCCCTTAATAATTAAAACGTCTAGGAAAGGCAATGAGTTATTTACTTCGAACTCAACAGTAAAATTTATAGAAGGAGCTAAGCTATTTAATTTAACAAGGAAATGATTAATATCTACATTCTTAGGCATAAGACACAAAATATCATCAACATATCTATACCAAATAGCTCTATTACGAAGGATTGTGTCAAGCAATTTTGTTTCGAAAAATTCCATGTATAAAATACTAAGAACAGGTGAAAGAGGATTTCCCATTGCCATACCAAAGTCTGAGTGTAAAACTCATCATTAAACACAAATTTTGCATCAACAATACAAAGTTTAATAAGTTTAACGATAGTATCAACTGGCAATGGTAAGTTACAATTAGCAATTTCTTGAAATAAGAAACATAGCAAATCATCAATTGGAACTTTTGTAAACATCATCAGAGAAAAGAATAATCTTGCTTCAGGGAAAATTCAAGGTTCTCCCTGAAGCTGTTTAAAAATTTTCTCCTACCACCCCCTATATATTCTACATATGCTTCATTTAAAAAACAAGATACATTGACGAAATACATTGACAAAAATACAATATGGAGTAAAACAACACAGATAACAACTCAGAGCTACATCTCAAATACTTCGTCCAGTTCCCTGGCAGTGGGCCGCGTGCCCAGAATGCTGCAGGCATTTCTTCTCTGGATCTCGACACTGAGTTTCTGAAAGAGGAAGCTGGTCACCCTGTGGTCCTTGGTTCTATGATGAGTTTTTCACTCAGCTCTTTGGGGAACTTTAGAGCACACCTTCCCCATGCTCCAAGGATCTCCGACCCTATTCTTATTTGCGGATCTTCTGGGCCTCCCTATTTCTGGCAGCTCCACCCCATTCAGCTACGGAGTATGGCAAGAAGGTGTCTGCCAATGTGGCGGTGCAGGTGTAGTCCCAGGCAATCTGCTATCCATCTTTCCAGAGTAGCATAATGGCTCCATCAGGACGCTTTTGGCTTCCGTCAAACCTCTGCACTTGGGGTTCCCGTTGAGCTGGGCAACGGGCTGTGGCGAGGCTTCTCTTTATGATGTCATTGACCTCCTCATGTTTGGCATACTTCTCTTCTGATGTGTGACACACGAGACCATGAAGTCTGAATTCATCAGCTGTCGCCCTGCCGCAAATACACCTATGTTCCGTGAAGATGGGAGCGGCTGGACGAAGAGCAACACCAATCCGAATGGCTGTGGGTCGAGTCGAGTACCTAGGGAGGAACTGGGAACAGCTAGAAGGAAATCTCCTGAGTGTGGTTCCTTCACGGCTAGGAGACGGGCTTTGTATAAGGAAGTACCACCTCTATAGCTGGAAGCAGCAATAATTATATATACATGTCTGCGAATGATGCGAAGACCCAGTGTAAGATCAAAAACAATCATGACTGTCCATCCCAGCTGGTCACATTGAAAGATTGGGGAAATTGAGTGATGTATAAAGGAATTCATTTTAGATATTTGAGTAAATAGAAAAGGCCATATAAAGAATGTAAACTGTATAATAAAATATAAAAGGAATCAGACAGAGAGAAGGACCTGGAAGTCTGATTAAAAAAAGAATTTCGCCTTAAGTGTATGTTAATAAAATCGTGAAAAACTTTGGATGTACGGAAAGAAAATTACTATAAACACTGTATACATCATATGATAAATCAAACACATGTGCAACACTTGGGTATCTTTAAAGATACCCAAAAACAGTTCGAAGACAATAGCAAAATACCTGAATGCTGAAAGTATTAGTCGTGCTCTCATTGGCTGACTGAAGAAAAGCGATAAACACAGAGACTACTTATAATGTTTTAGAAGATTAAGAAGAATTTAGTAATGCTACAATCGAGGACAACATGAGAAGAGATACTCAAAATATAATATAGTTCACATTCACAAAAATGAAGAACAAATAAACGTTTTATAAGAGGAGGAAATAAGTCATACATTCTCCAGAAATTTTGAAAAATAAGATATATTATACACTAAATATTGTACAGTCTCGGCTCCTGTAGCGTCAGAAACTCATTATTAAACTGTGTTTTATCTCCTTTTTTTTGAGAAATAAGTAACTTGAATAATGCGACAAATAGTTTCACATATTAAACCAGGTTTATTTCTGTCTGTAAACATGAATATAAACAAACGTCAAGTTTTCTATAACAAAAATGAGGGAATTATAATAGTTGCACTGAGGTAAATATTTGATAACAGCATAAAAAATATGGTGTATATTTTGCCTACGCGTTTATAGCCGCATGTTTGTATAAGAAATGAGTATTTATGAATGTATGTGTGTGTGTGTGTGTGTGTGTGTGTGTGTGAATGTATGTGCGTGTACATACGTATGTGAGTGTGCATGTATGTACGCACGATCATATGTACGCTCAGATCATTAATTTTACGGAATATATATGATAAATTGTTTTTCGGATTATACTTTCACCCTCCTAAATAACATTAACGCGTGGCAACACTAGCAGTGCGGAAAGCCTAGTAGAAAAATACAGGGAAGCATTACGGAACATATTGAAACTATAGTCGTATTTTTCGGAGGCAAATTCACATCCATTATATATTCAGTACTTAAACTGTTGTCCTTACCGACCATTCATATTTATTAAACCATCAAATTTGCTTTCTGTTTGTATTTTTCCGTGAGTACATATTTATACAATGCGTGTAGCAAACATATGTCAATATTTAATGAAGTTACGGTGGCGAGTAATCGTTTTGTCATATTCAGCTTCGTCCACAAGTTGAAACATAGCCGGGGTGAATGTATATTATTTTATTTATATGCTCAAAATATTTCGTTCGTATATATAACTTTGCCGATTTATACACAATAAAAGGAAACTTGGTTTTAAATCCTAAGCGAGTGAATGAATCCTTTATACCATATCAAAAGTTTTCGTACGCGTTTTCGTACGCATTATTTATCGCTAATTTATACCCGATCTAAATACAACAAGTATGAAATATGTGTTATTCTAAGAAATATTAGTTTAGGATACTCTAAATAAACGTATATTTACATATAATCACTCGTCAAAACGAGCGCATGAACGGCCAGCATTCTTCTAGCGCACCAGGATATGTCGCATTTCCTTAGATTAAAGCTAGAGGACACTGCTAAAGCTAGAGGACACTGCTAAAGTTAGAGGACACTGCTAAAGTTAGAGGACACTGCTAAAGTCAGAGGACGGGCTGGCCTGAACGACAGAATAAGAATTCTACTGTTAGAAAGATGAGAGCAAAAAGAGATGCTAAATTAATTGGAAAACCAATTTTACCTACAAATATTGAGTCTCACTTAAATGTGAACAATACAGTGAGCGATATTTTCATACCCAAAGTGGTTGGAGAGTTTTTCCTTCCTCTTATGTTTCCTCTCAATAACTTGGCGAGTATTTTTCTGATCGGCTTCAAACTTTCGACGCTGGTGTATTTCCCCAGCGTTGAAAGATTGGGCCAGTGCAAATTTGCCAACTTTATCAAAGAAAATTTCTGTGATAATTTGAGAATACTCTCTGAGAGGTTAAATGTTTTCAAGGGGCAATGTGACTAGAAAGGTACGCAATGATAGGTTCTTGTCCGGAAGTCTTCACTTTATGTAAATGACATGCCAGAAGCAACAATAATTACATATACACGTTAACGGATGATGCGAAGACCGAGTGTAAGGCAAAGAACCAAAACTAATGTACTACCTAGCAGAATGACCTTGAAAGATTTTCAATTATTTAGCATACTTATTCTACTTATAATAAGGTTCTAATTATTAATGGGCTGCGTAGGCAATGTTTTTAATTTTATTTAAAAATGGATTATTCTTTTCCATGTAAAAGCTTAAGTATGCTTCTTTTAAATGGTTTCAAATTTAAAACCCTGATGTAGCTATCCCATTCAATCATTTAATCACTCTCTTGCCAGAAATACAGTGAATGTACAGTGCCTGCACTCTGAAGGATTAGTGGGGACGTTTAGGTTTGGAAGGTCATTTAACTGTGAAATCGGCGGTCTTCTGGCAAGAATGTGATTGAATGAGTGACAGCAAAAGTATTTTTTTCTTTGACGGATCATCCTACCTTGATGGAAAACGGCCGGAGTTTTGAAAACAAGAGGATCTAATTCAAAGAAAGATTTTTAACTGTTATATACCGTACATGGAGACTTTTGGTCTTCATGCAAAAACTGGAAAAAATCTCTTTTGAACAGCTACAGACTCTCAGTACTTGTGAATTTTGCTCATGAAAGGTTCGCATTGTTTTGGACTGTGTAAGTGCAATTTGTCGATTTTACTAAACAAATTTGTTTAGGTGCGGTAACTTGAGAATGCTCCTTCTGATCTGCTTCTAACTACTGGATTGAATTTGGTCTGTATATGTGTCAGTCTGCTAACTGTAGTGTAAAAATTAGGATACAACATTCATTGCTATAACTTGAGAATTCCTCTTTTTAACGACATAAAATTTTCAACTCTTTTATCTTATTTAAAGCAAACTTCAAATTTTTCTTAGACTTTGAAAGTATCAATATTATTTAAAAAGAGTGGAAGACGTATCTGACTTAACCTTCTGGAGTTCTAGGTAGTTGTCGTATCAAGATGATTTATTAAATTGGACATCATGCCATTTAAATTCTAAATTTAGAGAACAATAACTTACACCCAACAGCAATTTAAGGAAACTAAGTATATTCAAGCTTTTAATTATAATTCTTTGAAATACTGTGCTCTGTAGACGTTGATTGATCTCATATTTTAAATATGAATGAACTGAGTTCCAACTCTTGGGCTCTTAAGAGCGTTGATCGGCAACTCCGGTACCTCAAGAGAATCCAGTGCCTCTTAAGGTACCTCTTGAATGTGTTGCTCTAGAGCTCTTGGGCCTCTTGAGGATACTAAAATACATAACTTATGATTTTTTGAGGATGATCATGTATAACTCATATGCCTTTTGAATGCCTCTCAGAGGTCTTGAACCTCAGCTGCTGAACCAGTTAGTAACGTAGAATTATTGCTTGGTGAAAGTTTCCAGCTATGTAAGCCTTACCAAGCTGGTAAGTCTGGTTTGAGAACTCGTTATTCAAGCTGCTACAGCTATGTTGCAAGAGTGATGGGCTTGCAGGTGCCTGCTCTCTATACTCCCTTGCAAAAAATAACCAAATCATTTGTTTCCTACATTATTAACGGTTCATTCACACCAGCTGGGATAAGAGTAATTCTCTTGCCTAGTTAAGAAAGGAGAATGCGTTGCCTATAAAAAATTTAAATATGGGCACAGTTCCAATTACATTAGCTCACCAAGGTAACAATATTGGGCAGGTTTCGGAATACGTTATTAAAGCTGCCCCAGCTATGTCGGTCAGCTCATCCAATTAATCAAAGTCACTATTTCAATGTGGCTAAAATTGTTGGAAGAATGGCTTTGACACGATACGTAAAAAGTGAATTATTTTAGTGTGTTGTAGAATCTGCTCGGTGACTCCAAGTTTTCAGAAGTTTTTATTAACTCACTGTATTAATGTATTTAGTGGTGTTGTGATTTTATGTAATTGGTAGATAACTCTCAATAGACGATAATTTAACCTAAGTAACATAAATTCTAGAAATTCACTTAAATACATATATGTCGTGCCGAATTGGTAAAACTTGCTATTTCGGCTTAAATAGCAAAGCTCTTCTTGCCGAATATGGCAAGCGACTATTTGTGTATGCAATAATTTCTCAAAAATCATAATAAACATAAGGAAAATTATTTATTTCATTGTGTTTGTTTATTATTAAATTATTGTAAGCTTATCTCAAATATATTTAGTTGAATTTTGGTAAATTAAATTGCGCTTGTTTTAATAAGGTTTGGTAAGTTTTCTAAGGTTTTTGGAACAAAATTATTAATTTTTACTATAACATAAGTGAAAAAAATATATCTTTAAACGTATGAGAAAATTTTAGAAAGGACTTAATTTTAAGAGTTCTTGTTAATTGACCAATTTTACCTCTTCGGCACCACACACACACACACACACACACACACCAGTTTGGAACCCACACCTAGCCAAGCACGTGAAGAAACTAGAGAAAGTGCAAAGGTTTGCAACAAGACTAGTCCCAGAGCTAAGAGGTATGTCCTACGAGGAGAGGTTAAGGGAAATCAACCTGACGACACTGGAGGACAGGAGAGATAGGGGGGACATGATAACGACATACAAAATACTGAGAGGAATTGACAAGGTGGACAAAGACAGGATGTTCCAGAGATTGGACACAGTAACAAGGGGACACAGTTGGAAGCTGAAGACACAGATGAATCACAGGGATGTTAGGAAGTATTTCTTCAGCCACAGAGTAGTCAGTAAGTGGAATAGTTTGGGAAGCGATGTAGTGGAGGCAGGATCCATACATAGCTTTAAGCTTTAAGCTTTAAGCAGAGGTATGATAAAGCTCACGGCTCAGGGAGAGTGACCTAGTAGCGATCAGTGAAGAGGCGGGGCCAGGAGCTCGGACTCGACCCCCGCAACCTCAACTAGTTGAGTACAACTAGGTGAGTTCACACCCACACACACACATATATATATATATATATATATATATATATATATATATATATATATATATATATTTATATATATATATATATATATATATATATATATATATATATATATATATATATATATATATTATATATATATATACATATATATATATATATATATATAGGATGGGGTCCACCTCTGGTGTAAATTGTGGGACCCATAGCCTCGGAGAAGTGGATAAAAAGGCTTCAAGGAAGAATATTTGGATTTCTTCCTGAAGCCATTTAAATATATATATATATATATATATAATATATATATATATATATATATATATATATATATATATATATATATATATATATATAAGTAGTACTGAAGGCGGCTCAGTGGCTCATTCTACAGAGCGGTCCATTTCCTGAGCGGCTCCTTCTACAGAGCGGTCCATTCCTGAGTGGCTCCTCCTGAAAAGGGCTGTGGCTGAGTGGCTCCCTTTCACACCTATATGCTAATGACCTCACCCTCGAGACCACCTCACCCTCGAGACCACCTCACCCTCGAGACCACCTCGCCCTCAAGACCACCTCACACTCAATCCCCCACCCACGCCCCTCACCCACGACCCCCACCCCGCGCCCCCGCGCCCCCACACCCGCCCTTGCGCCCGCCCGCGCCCCTCGCGCCCGTCCGTCGCGCCCGACCGCGCCTTCTGCTGCGCCTTCTGCAGCGTCGTCCGGATCGCCCCCGTTCCCCGATTTTTTTTTCCGATTTTTTTCAAATTTTTTTGGAATTTCACTTTCTTGTGCTCTCCATCTCCTCGGATGAAATTTTTGAGGTTCCCCCTCCCACTTTCACCCAACATCCCAATTTTTTTTTAATTTCATTTTCTTATGATCTCCTCGGATCAAGTTTTTTGGATTCCCCCTCCCACTTTTACCCCATCCCAATTTTTTTTTTCTCGATAATACAAAGACTCTACTTCCTTGGATGATGTTTTTGGATTCCCCCCCTCTGGGGATAAGCATTCAAAATGAACTCCCACTTGCATCCCAAGTATTTCTCCTTCATCTCCTTGGATCAAGTTTTTCTAGATAATACAAAGACTCCAATTCCTCGGATCAAGTTTTCTCGAAATCAAAGTCTCCATCTCCTTGGATCAAGTTTTTTTGGATTATCCTCTCTGGGGGTAAGCATTCAAATGAACTCCTATGGGGCATGGTACTCTCTCTTACTACAGGTCTAAACATGTGTGACGTCACCCCACCTGTGTTTACTCGGCGGTCAGTGACGTCACGTGATGACCTCACACATACAAGCTGAATCTTGTCGACTTCCCCCTATGTCAGTGACGTCACATGATGACCCCACACACACACACAGGCTGAATCTTGTCGACTTCCCCATCTCAGTATTACACATTTCATATACAACATAGGGAAAACATTTCAACTCTTAACCCAGGATAACCCAAATAATTTCACATTTTTTTTCGTTAATACCCACAACAATCCACAATTTCTTTACAAAATACAACACAAGTCTAGACATTTTTCTCGCTTTAACTATTTCATCAGAAAAAGTCACCACAACACTTATAACCACTTTTCGATAAATTCACTAGTCACAATTTTACATATTACGAAGTTAATACGCACACACACCTCACTTTACTTTGAACGCCTTCAAAACACTCTCATAAATCATTAGAATACTCACAAAAATACCTTTGAACATTTCCAAACAACACTGAAACACTTCCAAAATATCATTTTGAGTACTCACAAATACACCACTGAATACTACTAAAACACCACTGAATACAGTCAAAACACCACCAAAATCACCATAAACTAAGATCAACATAACAGTCTAACACCCATTTTCACACAAATCCCCTCAAATCACTATAACCAAGACGATTACCAATTTATATGAGTACACTCACCTCCAACTAAGATATAACATGAGTGCAAAAAACATGAACACAATCCAAACACACACGAACACTTATAACAGAATCACTTCTTTTTCGGTATCTTTAGTTCGACAACATCGCCAACAACCCATAACACCCACATCCCACAACACCAACAACCCACAACACCCACAACCCAAAATTTTTCTCGTTTTAACTAATTTCATCAGAAAAAGTCACAACAACAACCCACTTATAACATCTTTTTTCGATATATCTAGTTCGACAACAATACCCACATCCTTCATCACTTACCAATTTATTCACAATTTATTCGATACAAATTTTTCCCCTTCTTTTTATTGAATCTTAAAATGTAATACACATTCCTCCCTACATTACTAAAATTCTAATAAAATCCTCTCCATACCCATCTCCTTGTATCCACATAAATTAATATTATACTCACAACAAGTAATCTCACTACCCAACTACTGCGACATGTTTCTACACACTCCAATCTTTTCCAGTGTATCATAACTTTTCACTTCTATAATTTATTTTATAATATTCACACATTACCATTGTTTTCAGTAAAATCCCCCCCCCCCCACCATATTTCATTAAATTTTTAATACAACCCTCCCCATACCCCTTTCCATCTCACCCACATTTCTTCACACCCACTCACCCGTCTCCCAACACACCTCTTCACAACAAACACAAAAATCACATTTCACATCCATAAATGCATCTCATCACACCCATCTCAAATCCACTAAATCCACTGTAACCAGATATTCACAAAATTCAATGACCACCTACACACACACAGACAACTCACTTTACTTTGAACCTACCAAAGCAAAATCAATTACCTTTGAATACTCCAAAAACGTCATTCGAACACCCCCAAATACCACTGATTTCTACCCAAAAAACTACTAAAAATCACCAGAAACTAAGATCAACACTACCACTAATAAACCCCTTTTATAGAAATCCCCACATTCCTCCTACACTAAATTTCTAATAAAATCTACACAACAACAACCCACTTATAACAACTTTTCGGTATCTCTAGTTCGACAACAACCCCACAACTCACAACACCCACATCCCACAACACCCACACCCACATCACCACACCCCACAATTTTTTCTCGTTTTAACTAAATTTTATCAAAAAAGTCACAACAACAACCCACAACTTACAACCACTTTTCAGCAACTCTAGTTCGACAACAACCCCCACATCCCAAAACACCACAACCCACAACACCCACAACCCAAAACACCCACAACCCAAAAACACCCACAACCCACAACACCCACAACCCACATCACCCCACAACCCACAATTTTTTCTCGTTTTTAAATAATTTCATCAGAAAAAGTCACAACAACAACCCACTTATAACATCTTTTCGGTATCTCTAGTTCGACAACAAAACCCACAAACCCCCAACACCCACATCCCACAACACCCACAACCCACATCTCCCACACCCACAATTTTTTTTCATTTTAAAATAATTTCATCAGAAAAAGTCACAACAACAACCCACAACTTATAACCACTTTTTCAGCATCTCTAGTTCGACAACAACACCCACAACCCCCATCACTCACAACCCCAACACCCCCAAAACCCCCAATTTTTTTTCGTTTTAACTAATTTCATCGAAAAAGTCACAAAAAACAACCCACTTATAACATCTTTTTGGGTATCTCTAGTTCGACAACAATACCCACAACCCACAACACCCACAACCCACAACTTTTTCTCGTTTTAACTAATTTCATCAGAAAAAGTCACATCAACAACCCACAACTTATAAAACCACTTTTTTGGTATCTCTAGTTTGAAATACATTACCCCAACCCTCATCATTACCAATTTATTCACATTTTATTCGATACAAATTTTTCCCCTTCTTTTTACTGTATTTAAATGTAATTTCACATTCCTCCCTACATTACTAAAATTCTAATAAAAATCCTCTCCATACCCATCTCCTTGTATCCACATAAATTGATATTATACTCACAACAACTAATCTCACTACCCAACTACTGCGACATGTTACAACACCCTCCATTCTTTTCCAATATATTATAACTTTTCAATTCTATAATTTCTTTTTTAAAAAATTCACACATTACCTTTTTTTTCAGTAAAATCCCCCCATATTTCATTAAATTTCTAATGCAACCCTCCCCATACCCTCTCCATCTCACCCACATTCTTCCAATCCACTCACCCATCTCCCAACAATCTCTCTGAACACACACAAAAATCACATTTCACATCCACAATGCATCTCATCACCCATCTCAAATCAACTAAAATCACTGTATTCAAGATATTCACAAAAACTCTATGCACCACACAAACAAAAAAACACACACAACACACACACACACACACACACAACACCCACCCTTTTCTTTGAACACCTTCAAAACACTCTATACATCATTTGAGACCACCTTTTTCAATATCTCTTAAGAATATTCTCTCATCCACAACCTTTTTTCAATCTCACTACAGAACAACCCCAAGATTATTTCGAACACTCTCATAAATCATTGAATACTCACATAAACACCTTTGAACATTTCCAAACAACACTGAAGCACTTCCAAAATATCATTTTGAATACTCCCAAATAAGATTTATCATCTCTAATTTATCTACACTTACACATTTTTCCCCTTAACTGAAATTACAATCATCCCCCATCTACTCCCTCAGTCTCCAGACTTTACAACATTATCACAAAAACTAACTCATACACTTATGACACGAGACATTTTACCCAAACTAACACAAACTCACCCACACACACTTCACTTTACTTTGGGACAACACCAAAAAACAACATCAATTACCTTTGATTACTCCAAAAACATCATTTGAACACATTCAAAAACATCATCAAACTCCTTTGAATACTCCCAAAACACAACTGAATACTACCAAAACAGCGCCGAATACTGCCCAAACAACACTAAAAATCACCAGAAACTAAGATCAACACCACCAACTAACACCCATTTTATAGAAATCCCCTCAAATCACTATAACCAAGACGATCCCACTCACCTCAAAACCAATAAGATCGCGATGTTGTTTTAAGAGAATGTGTACAAAAATGTGTGATCTTAGTGGAGGGGTTATAGAATTTGGTAAACGTCTTGATTGTGGTGATCTTAGATATTGGAGATGTATCAGGTTGAAACAAGTAACTTCCTCTCGTTAAGTTAAATGAAGTAAAAGTGGGGTGTGACGTTGCTGACCGCCAAGTAAACGCAGGATGGAGTGTGATGTCATGGGAGGTATCCCTATCTGTGCTGGTATGTGTTGGTGGTAGTGAGAGGAGTGTATTAGATATTGTATGGAGTTGGTGATTGTGATTTTTTGTGTGAATGCTTATAAAAATGAGTGTTTGCTGCGATCTTAGTGGTTTTGAGGTGAGTGGGATCGTCTTGGTTATAGTGAATTTGAGGGATTTCTATAAAATGGGTGTTAGTTGGTGGGGTTGATCTTAGTTTTGGTGATTTTTAGTGTTGTTTGGGCAGTATTCGGCGCTGTTTTGGTAGTATTCAGTGGTGTTTTGGGGAGTATTCAAAGGAGTTTGATGATGTTTTTTAATGTGTACAAATGATGTTTTTGGAGTAATCAAAGGTAATTGATGTTGTTTTTGGTGTTGTACAAAGTAAAGTGAGGTGTGTGTGGGTGTGTTTTGGTTAGTTTTTGGGAAAATGTCTCGTGTCATAAGTTATGAGTTAGTTTTTTGTGATAATGTTGTAAATCTGGAGACTGAGGGAGTAGTATGGTGGATGAGTTGTAATTTCAGTTAATGAAATGTGTAAGTGTAGATAAATTAGAGATGATAAATCTTATTTGGGAGTATTCAGTGTTGTTTGGAAAAGTTCAAAGGTGCTTATGTGAGTATTCAAATGATTTATGAGTGTTCGAAATAATCTTGGGATTGTTCTGTAGTGAGATTGATAAAGGTTGTGGATGAGAGAATATTTCTTAAGAGATATTGAGAAAAGGTGGTCTCAAATGATGTATGAGAGTGTTTTGAAGGTGTTCAAAATAAAGTGAGGGGTGTGTGTGTGTGTGTGTGTGTTGTGTGTGGGGTGTGTGTGTGTGTGTGTGTGTGTGTGTGTTTGTGTTAGGTGGTCCCTAGAGTTTTTGTGAATATCTTGGATACAGTGATTTTAGTTGATTTGAGATGGGTGATGAGATGCATTTGTGGATGTGAAATGTGATTTTTGTGTGTGTTCAGAAGAGGTGTGTTGGTAGATGGGTGAGTGGATGTGAAGAAATGTAGGTGAATGGAGAGGGTTATGGGGAGGGTTGTATTAGAAATTTAATGAAATATGGGGGGGATTTTACTGAAAATAAAGGTAATGTGTGAATATTTTAAAAAGAATTATAGAATTGAAAAATTATAATATATTGGAAAAGAATGGGGGTGTTTAAACATGTCGTAGTAGTTGGGGAGTGAGATTAGTTGTTGTGAGTATAAAATCAAATTTTTGTGGATTCAGGGATGGGTTATGGAGAGGATTTTTTTTAGAATTTTAGTAATGTAGGGAGGAATGTGTATTACATTTAAGATACAGTAAAAAGAAGGGGAAAATTTAAATAAAATTAAAAAAAAGGGTTAATTTGTTGGTGGGTTTGGTGTGTTTATTTTTCTGATGAAATTAGTTAAAACGAGAAAAAGTTGTGGGGTTTTGGGTGTTGTGGGTTGTGGGTATTGTTGTCGAACTAGAGATACCCAAAAAGATGTTATAAGTGGGTTCTTGTTGTGACTTTTTCTGATGAAATTAGTTAAAACGAGAAAAAAATTTAGGGTTGTGGGTGTTTTGGGGTTGTGAGTGATGTGGGTTGTGGGTGTTGTTGTCGAACTAAAGATGCGAAAAAGTGGTTATAAGTTGTGGGTTGTTGTTGTGACTTTTTCTGATGGGAAAATTAGCTAAATGAGAAAAATTGTGGGGTGTGGGGTGATGTGGGTTGTGGGTGTTGTGGGTTGTGGGTGTTGTGGGGTTTTGGGTGTTTTTGGGAATGTGGGTGTTTTTTGTCGAAAATAGAGTTGCTGAAAAAGTGGTTTTTAAGTTGTGGGTTGTTGTTGTGACTTTTTCTGATGAAATTAGTTAAAACGAGAAAAAATTGTGGGGTGTGGGTGATGTGGTTGTGGGTGTTGTGGGATGTGGGTGTTGTGGGTTGTGGGTGTTGTTGTCGAACTAGAAAATACCGAAAAGATATATAAGTGGGTTGTTATTGGTAGATTTTTATTTGAAATTTGTGTAGGGGGAATGTGGGGATTTCTATAAAATGGGGATAGTGGTATGTTGATCTTAGTTTCTTGTGATTTTTAGTAGTTTTGGGTAGTAATCATGGTGATTTTGGGTGTTCAAATGATGTTTTTGGAGAATTCAAGGTAATTGATATTGTTTTTGTAGTGTTCAAGTAAGTGGTGTCTGTTTTGTGTGTTAGGTGGTCTGAATTTTGTGATTCTTGGTTACAGTATTTTATGGATTTGAGATGGGTGTGAGATGCATTTATGGATGTGAATGTGATTTTGTGTTTGTTGTGAAAAGGTGTGTTGGAGACGGTGAGTGGAGTGAAGAAAATGTGGGTGAGATGGAGAGGGTTGGGGAGGTTTTTATAAAAATTTTAAAGAAATATGTGGGGGGATTTAATGAAATAAAGGAATGTGTGAATATTTTAAAAGAAATTTAGAAGTGAAAATTATGATACATGGAAAAGATTGGAGTGTGTAAAAAATGTCGCAGTTGTTGGGTAGTGAGATTACTGTTGTGAGTATTTAAATTAATTTATGTGGATACAAGAGATGGGTATGGAGAGGATTTTATTAGAATTTTAGTAAGATTCAATAAAAAGAAGGGGAAAAATTTGTATGGAATAAATTGTGAATAAATTGGTAAGTGATGAGGAATGTGGGTATTGTTGTGGAACTAGATATATCGAAAAAAGATGTTATAAGTGGGTTGTTGTTGTGACTTTTTCTGATGAAATTAGTTAAAACGTGAAAAAAATGTGGGTTGTGGGTGTTGTGGGTTGTGGGTGTTGTGGGATGTGGGTGTTGTGGGTTGTGGGCGATGTTGTCGAACTAGAGATACCTAAAAAGAAGTGATTCTGTTATAAGTGTTCGTGTGTGTTTCGATTGTGTTCATGTTTTTTGCACTCATGTTATATCTTAGTTGGAGGTGAGTGTACTCATATAAATTGGTAATCGTCTTGGTTATAGTGATTTGAGGGGATTTGTGTGAAAATGGGTGTTAGACTGTTATGTTGATCTTAGTTTATGGTGATTTTGGTGGTGTTTTGACTGTATTCAGTGGTGTTTTAGTAGTATTCAGTGGTGTATTTGTGAGTACTCAAAATGATATTTTGGAAGTGTTTCAGTTTTGTTTGGAAATGTTCAAAGGTATTTTTGTGAGTATTCAAATGATTTATGAGAGTGTTTTGAAGGCGTTCAAAGTAAATTGCGGTGTGTGTGCGTATTAACTTCGTAATATGTAAAATTGTGACTATTTGAATTTATGGGAAAAGTGGTTATAAGTGTTGTGGTGACTTTTCTGTGAAATAGTTAAAGCGAGAAAAATGTCTAGACTTGTGTTGTATTTTGTAAAGAAATTGTGGATTGTTGTGGGTATTAACGAAAAAAATGTGAAATTATTTGGGGTTATCCTGGGTTAAGAGTTAAAATGTTTTCCCTATTTGGGTATATAAATGTGTAATACTGAGATGGGGAAGTCGACAAGATTCAGCCTGTGTGTGTGTGTGGGGTCATCATGTGACGTCACTGACATAGGGGGAAGTCGACAAGATTCAGCTTGTATGTGTGAGGTCATCACATGACGTCACTGACCGCCGAGTAAACACAGGTGGGGTGACGTCACACATGTTTAGACCTGTAGTAAGAGAGAGTACCCTGTCCCATAGGAGTTCATTTGAATGCTTACCCCCCGAGGGGGAAATCCAAAAAAAACTTGATCCGAGGAGATGAAGGAGAAATACTTGGGATGCAAGTGGGAGTTCATTTTGAATACTTATCCCCAGATGGGGGGAATCCAAAAACTTCATCCAAGGAAGTAGAGTCTTTGTATTATCGTGAAAAAAAAATTGGGATGGGGGTGAAAGTGGGAGGGGGAATCCAAAAAACTTGATCCGAGGAGATCATAAGAAAATGAAATTAAAAAAAAATGGGGATGTGGGGTGAAAGTGGGAGGGGAACCTCAAAAATTTGATCCGAGGAGATGGAGAGCACAAGAAAATGAAATTCAAAAAAAAATTGAAAAAAATCGGAAAAAAATTCGGGGAGTGGGGGCGATCCGGACGACGCTGCAGAAGGCGCGGTCGGGCGCGACAGACGGGCGCGAGGGGCGCGGGGGGCGCGAGGGGCGGGCGCGGGGGCGTGGGTGGGGGGGTCATGGGTGGGGGTCGTGGGTGGGGGGTTGAGGGTGAGTGGTCTCGTGGGCGAGGTGGTCTCGGGGGCGAGGTGGTCTCGAGGGTGGGGTGGTCTCGAGGGTGAGGTCATTAGCATATAGTTGTGAAAGGGAGCCACTCAGCTGCAGCCCTTTTCAGGAGGAGCCACTCAGGAATGGACCACTCTGTAGAAGGAGCCGCTCAGGAAATGGACTGCCTCGTAGAATGAGCCACTGAGCCGCCTTCAGTACTACTTTTATATTATATATTATATAAATATATATATAAATATATATTATATATAATATATATATATATATATATAATATATATATATATATATATATATATTTTTATATATTTTATTTTTATCACACGGGGCCGATTCCCACCAAGGTAGGGGGGCCCAAAAGAAAGAAAAACTTTCACCATCATTCACTCCATCACTGTTTTGCCAGAAGGGTGCTTTACACTACAGTTTTTAAACTGAAAACATTAACACCCCTCCTTCAGAGTGCAGGAAACTGTACTTCCCATCTCCAGGATCAAGTCCGGCCTGCGGTTTCCCGAATCCCTTCATAAATGTTACTTTGCTCACACTCCAACAGCACGTCAAGTATTAAAAACCAAATTTGTCTCCAATTTCACTCCTATCAAACACGCTCACGCATGCCTGCTGGAAGTCCAAGCCCCTCGCACACAAAAACCTCCTTTACCCCTCCCTCCAACCCTTCCTAGGCCGACCCCTACCCCCCTTCCTTCCACTACAGACTGTACACTCTGAAGTCATTCTGTTTCGCTCCATTCTCTCTACATGTCCGAACCACCTCAAAAAACCCTTCCTCAGCCCTTGGACAACAGTTTTGGTAATCCCGCACCTCCTCCTAACTTCCAAACTAAAGAATTCTCTGCATTATATTCACACCACACATTGCCCTCAGACATGACATCTCCATCGCCTCCAGCCTTCTCCTCGCTGCAACATTCATCACCCACGCTTCAACACCCATATAAGAAGCGTTGGTAAAACATACTCTCATACATTCCCCTCTTTGCCTCCAAGGGCAAAGTTCTTGTCTCCACAGACTCCTAAGTGCACCACCCACTCTTTTTCCCTCATCAATTCTATGATTCACCTCTCTTTTATAGACCCCTCCGCTGACACGTCCACCCCCCAAATATCTGAATTTCGTTCACCTCCCTCCATACTCTCTCCTCCAATCTGTATTCAATCTTTTCATCACCCAATCTTTTTGTTATCCTCTAACCTTAAATCTTTCCTGTATTCACCTTTAATTTTTCTTCTTTTGCACACCCTAAAACCCAAAATTCAATCCACCTATCTCTGCAGCTTCTCTTCGAATCTCCCAAGAGCACAGTGTCATCAGCAAAAAGCAGCTGTGACAACTCCCACTTTGTGTGTGATTCTTTATTTTTAACTCCACGCTCTTTGCCAAGACCCTCGCATTTACTTCTCTTACAACCCCATCTATAAATATATTAAACAACACGGGGACATCACACATCCTTGTCCCAAGGCCTACTTTTACTGGGAAAAAAATTTTCCCTCTTTCCTACATACTCTAAAATTGAGCCTACTATCCTCGGGAAAAAACTCTTCACTGCTTTTCAGTAACCTACCTCCTACACCATACACTTGCAACATCTGCCACATTGCCCCCCTATCCACCCTGTCATACGCCTTTTCCAAATCCATAAATGCCACAAAGACCTCTTTAGCCTTATCTAAATACTGTTCACTTATATGTTTCACTGTAAACACCTGGTCCACACACCCCCTACCTTTCCTAAAGCCTCCTTGTTCATCTGCTATCCTATTCTCCGTCTTACTCTTAATTCTTTCAATTATAACTCTACCATACACTTTACCAGGTACACTCAACAGACTTATCCCCCTATAATTTTTGCACTCTCTTTTATCCCCTTTGCCTTTATACAAAGGAACTATGCATGCTCTCTGCCAATCCCTAGGTACCTTACCCTCTTCCATACATTTATTAAATAATTGCACCAACCACTCCAAAACTTAATCCCCACCTGCTTTTAACATTTTTATCTTTATCCATCAATCCCGGCTGCCTTACCCCCTTTCATTTTACCTACTGCCTCACGAACTTCCCCCACACTCACAACTGGCTCTTCCTCACTCCTACAAGATGTTATTCCTCCTTGCCCTATACACGAAATCACAGCTTCCTATCTTCATCAAACATTTTAACAATTCCTCAAAATATTAACTCCATCTTCCCAATTACCTCTAACTCTCCATTTAATAACTTCCTCTCATATTTTTATAATGACAAATCCATTTGTTTATAGGACTTCTAACTTGTAATCTCACTCCAAACTTTTTCTTATTTCAAACAAAAATTTGTTGATAACACTCACCCACTCTCATCATTTGCTCTACCTTATTGTAACAATGCTTCACCACTCTTTTCTTTAATCTCTTCTTTTTCTCCATATACTCATTCCCTACCTTGCTCACTTCTACTTTGGTAAAATACTTCTCATATGCAATTTTCATCCCTTACTATTCTTCTATTTCATTCATTCATTCCTCTCGTCCTCTTCCTCCTGCACCCACTTTCGATGTAACACAAACTTCTGTGAACACTCTAACACTACATTTTTAAACCTAATCCCATACGCTATATACTATATATTGTATATATATATATATTATATATAAAATATATATCTATATTCTTACCTAGTATATTATATGAATAATAATAAAATATATATATATATATACATATATGAAAATATATGTATATATGTCGTGCTGAATAGGCAGAACTTGACATATTGGCTTAAATAGCAACGCTCATCTTGCCATATAGTACAAGCAAAAATTTGTGTATGCAATAATTTCGCCAAATCATTCTGAACCTAACGAAAAAATATATTTCCACTGTGTTTGTTTAGTATTAAATTATTGTAAACAAATCTAAAATATATTTAGTTGGCTTAGGCTAAAATAAATTGTTCTTGTTGTAATAAGGTTAGGTAAGTTTTCTAAGATTCTTTTGGTGCAAAATTATAAATTTTTACATCAACATTAATGAAAAAAATATATGTTTTAACGTATAAGAGAAAATTTTAGAAAGGACTTAATTTTAAATGAGTTCTTGCTAATTGACCAGTTTTACATATTCGGCAAGACATATATATATATATATATATATATATATATATATATATATATATATATATATATATATAGATAGATAGATAGATAGTAATAGATAGCAACACTGCACTAGCCATGGAGTCGAACCCATGCTGTTTTGGCTCGCCTCATGGTGAAAGAAAACGCATGACGCTTTAGACCACTAGACCACACAATCCTTAACAATGGTGCATCCAGCCAAGCTAGATGTTGTACCCACCATCGAAGGACATTACTCAACAAGCACCAGTGTTAAAGTTTGTGTGGTCTAGTGGTCTAAAGCGTCATGTGTTTTCTCTCACCATGAGGCGGGCCAAAACAGCATGGGTTCGATTCCTTGGCTAGTGCAGTGTTGTTGATCAATACCACTTGTTCCGTGGGTACAATGATATAATACATATTATATATATATATATATATATATATATATATATATATATATATATATATATATATATATTATTATAATATATTTTTTTCGTGCCGAATAGGCAGAACTTGCAATCTTGGCTTAAATAGCAACGCTCATCTTGCCATATATTTCACTGTGTTTGTTAAGTATTAAACAAATTTAAAATATATTTAGTTGGGTTAGGCTAAAATAAATTGCGTTTCTTATGATAAGGTTAGGTAAGTTTTCTAAGTTCCTTTTGGTGCAAAATTAAAAAATTTTACATTAACATTAATGAAAAAAAATATATCTTTAAAGGTATAAGAGAAAATTTTAGAAAGGACTTAATTTTAAATGAGTTCTTGCTAACTGACCAGTTTTACATATTCGGCACGACATGTATATATATATATATATATATATATAATATATATATATATATATATATATATATATATATATATATATATATATATATAACCATAACCAACGGGCAGGGATAGAACCAGCGATCAGAGTCTCAAAACTCCAGACTGTCGCGTTATCCACAGGACCAGCTAGCCACAATAAGATTCGTCCAACTACGTATATTTCTACACCATAGATCGCGGGTTCGATCCCCGCCCGTGGTATGGTTTGTTTGCAATCGTGTCATTACGATTTCGTGAGTCATGTTAACGGCTTTGAGGGGACTTGAGCTAGAGTTCGTCACGGCCACGCTACCTGGAGATTCGTCTGTAAAAACTTGCATTTGTATTCACAGTGGTGCCTATGCTAACCTTCCTATGGTGTAGAAATATACCTATTTGGACGAATCTTATTGTGGCTAGCTGGTCCAGTGGCTAACGCGACGGTCTGGAGTTTTGAGACTCTCTGATTGCGGGTTCTATCCCCGCCCGAGTTATGGTTTCTTTGCAATCGTGTCATTACGATTTCGTGAGTCATAAAATAAATATATATATTTTTATATATATATATAAAATATATATAATATATATAGATATATATATAGGGAGGTACCACTCTAGAACTTTTATGGGGACCCTCACCCTCAGAGAAAAGAATAAACTTGCTTCAGGGAAAACTCAATATTTCCCTGAAGCTTTTTTGGGAATTTTCTCCTACCCCCCCCTATATTATATATATATTTTTTATTTAAAGACAAAGTACATTGACAGAACAATTCACAAAACTACGATACAAAGTAAAAAAAACATAGGAAAACTCAGAGCTACATCTCGAATACTTCGTCCGGGCTCCCGGCGGTGGCCGCGTGCCCAGAATGCTGCAGGCATTTCCTCTCTGGATCGCAACACTGAGTCTCTGGGAAGGGAAGCTGGTCGCCCTGTGGCCCTTTGTTTCTATGATGAGCTTTTCCCCCAGCTCAAATTAGGAACTTTAGAGCACACTTGCCCCATGCTCCAAGGTCTCTGACCCTTTTGGGGATGAAGTTATAGCAAGGGGGAAGGTCTTCATATTTGCAGATCTTCTGAGTCTCCCTGTGGCTGGCAGCTCCACCCCCTTCCACACGGAGTATGGCAATAGGTGTCTGCCAATGTGGCGGCACATGTGTAGTCCCAGGCAATCTGCTTCCCCCCTTTCCAAGGTAGCATAGTGGCTCCATCAGGACGCTTTAGACTTCCGTCAGACCTCTGCATTTGGGGTTCCGTTGAGCTGGGCAACGGGCTGTGGCGAGGCTTCTCTTTATGATATCATTGATCTCCTCATTCCCGGGCATACTTCCCTTCTGCTGTATGACACACGAGACCATGAAGTCCGAATTGATCAGCTGCCCGCCCTGCCGCAAATACACCTATGTTCGGTGAGGATGGGGCGGCTAGGCGAAGAGCAACACCAATCCGAATGGCCTGTGGGTCTAGTCGAGTGCCAAGGAGGAATTGGGAACAGCAAACAGGAAATCTCCTGAGTGTGGTGCCTTCACTGCCGGGAGACGAGCTTCGCCCTTTCCCTGAGGCGTTGGAGAGCATTGTGTTTGGCGATTTTTTCTATGATCGGTTTGTCCCAGTGGGATGTTTGTGTTCTTTGGGAGGAGCTGGTCTACTGGAGGAATCTGTAAGGTGTCCCACCGAATCGCTGCTTCAGTAAACCTGGGGTCTTGAGTTCCTCCCATGTCTCTCAAGCTTCGGGAACAATCTTCTTGACTAAAGCACTGGAAGCCAAACATGAAGACAGAAAAGCAGGTAAAGAAAACATGCGTTGCTTCGCGCACCTCTATACCTCCCAGTCGTACTGGGAGGGTTGCCTGATCCCATTGCTGATCCTCTAGTGACAGGTTCAGTGCCTTCTTAAGGGTTGACCTCAGGTGTGCGTCATATCGCCCGAGTGTTGGGTTGTCAAAAGAGGGTGCACACCTGAGGAAGTAAGTTGAGTCTTGGAAAATAGTAAAGGCACCTTGTGGGGAGATACAGAGCATCATGGGCATAAAGATTGCTTATTCTCTCCTCCATTCTCATCAGGTCTTTCAATTTGCCCTTTGAGGACTGTGTCGATGGCCTGGTGACCAGCGGTGCTCCAAGAGGGTACTGTTGGACGGAGTGGTAGTAGAGACTTCTGGGAGGATTCTTCGCACAGCATTGTTTAAATTTCCTGGTTTGCTGTGGTGTTTTTCACACTTGGGGTTGAGGATGAGTCCCAAGTTTTTCTCCCTGTGTTTTCACCAGTTGTGGGTCCCCTACCAGGGACTCTTCAGTACCTGCCAGATTGGCCATCATCCAGGTACCAGATATTGAGCTCGCTGCTTAGGCTGGAAGTTTGTTCTCTTACTGCCAAGCAGAAGAGAAGTGGAGTAGTGGGTCACCCTCCTGAACACCTTCTGATGAGAGAATTTCATGTTCTCCAAACAAAAAAATTGAGGGTTTGCTGTAGCCGGCTAAAATGAAGGGAAAAAGACTGGGAAGCGATCCCGAACAGCTGGCAAGACAGCATCTCTCTTTACCATATTAAAAGGCATTTCTAAAGTCAAGTTTTGACTACGGCCTTGTCTTTTTGGTAGGTCCCTGATGTAGGCCCTTGCCGCATGAGCTCAGCTTCACTGCCTTGAGGGACCCAAAGCCCAGTTGGTGTGGCTGGAGAAAATGGCAGCTTCTAGGCGAATGTTTCTTACGCTGTTTTGGCAACGAGACGGCGAAGAGTGTTTCCAACTGCAATGGGTCTGTTTTCCCCCATCCTTCTTCTTCAAGGCACACAGTGAGGCTCCAAAAAAGAAATTTTAATTTCTTCTGGGATTCGCCCAGTCAGGCAGTTGTTGACGAAAGTTGTCAACTCGGTGAGAAGAAGTGATGCAGATGCACCGAGTACTGGATTTCCATCTCTTTGAGGTGCTGAGGTCGAATTCCAGTGTAACCTCCTGCAGACCTGCAGGAAAGACACAATCGCCTTATAGACCTTCCGATTCAGGCAAAATTAATTGTTCAGTGGGTGGGGTCTTCCTCAGGGTTGTTGTTGATGGCTATGGTGTCCCTGGTTGGATGCTTGTCTCTTAGTGCTTGGGCTGTGGTCTCATCTTTGGGGGCTACCCGTGTCGTCACTTGTAATTATTCTGATTTCTCCCACTGTGTTACCTTCTTCAATTTTTTGTCTAACCTGTGCGCAAATTTTCTCGTTTTCAGTGGGACTTTTCTTGGTCTACCTTTGTGATTCATGCGATGATGGGCAGAGGGACACAATTATTCGTTCTTGGGTAGTTGCGCACTGCCTTAATAACTGACGTGGTTAGCAGTTTGCCTCGTCTCTCAGGAATTGCAAAACAGACATTGCCGAACAGGAGCAGGTTGCGCCATGCTTGGATGGTGGGCCCCGGGCTTCTAAGTTGGGGGAACCTCCATTCACCTGCTTGAGAAGGTCTGTGAAAATTCCCGCTGCATAAGGGGAGCCGCTTTAGGGATGTGGGATAGGGTACTGTTAGAATGGATTTGAATGCCAACAGAAGGTTATCACAAGTGAGGAGGTTGCCATTGGAATTGTCATCTGCCTGTGGGGGCTGTGGGCTGCTCTCTGCTGGGGGCATATGTTTATCCCGCACACCCATTGTGTGCACGAATACGACCTTTCCCCGTTGCGTGTCGAAACTCTCCGCACACCTGACATGTTTCCTCTTCTTTCATTGTTGGGTGCACTGTTTCCCTGGCCTTGTGGCTGGCTGGCTTCATCATCTGCCATACCTCAGACTGTGTGGTAAGCCCAGGCTGAAGGAAAAATGGCGCATGGCACATTTCCGCATGGTCATGGTGGTGGTAGGGGGAGGAGAGGGGTCTCCCCTCCTTGTGGTGGGCGGTGGAGGAAAGGGGAGGAGTGGAGATGGCGTGATGACGCGGAGTAGGGCACTCCCTCCCAGGAAAAAGTCACTATACAACACAATGCTCTGTGCACCTGTTACTATACGCCACTATGCTCTGTGCACCTGTTACTATACCGCCACTATGCTCTGTGCACCTGTTAGTATACGCCACTATGCTCTGTGCACCTGTTACTATACACTATACTATATATATATAAAGTATATATATATAATATATATATATAATATATATATATATATATATATATATATAAAATTTTATATATATATATATATATATATATATATATATATATAACAATCGCAGACAGGCGATCTTAACTATTCCTCACAATGTTCTTGAGAGCCTTGCGCATCTGCAGTCCAGAGTACTTAGAGGACGAAATCAGCAAGATATTCAACATAGCCACAAAACTGAGATATCCTAGGGATTTTGTCGAGAAGGCACTAATGTCAGAAAGAGAGAGTTTCTACAGAACTGAACCAACCTATGGAAGTGCAGGCCAGGAAAAATATACTTTTTTTTTTCATACAATGAGAAACTGGTTTGTCTGTGTGAGGCATTAAAAAAGATCGATATAAACCTTACTTTAAAAAACACTAGGACTGTGAAACAAAAGCTGATTAAAAACACACCCTCCAACAAGGGTCCCATGTACCTAGTGTCCTCTCTCATATATAGGTCAGACAGGTAAAATTCTGGAAACCAGAATAGCCCAACATAAATACTCAGGACTGGGCAGGAGTCGAACGTTATCTTTAACCACGTTAGTTTCTGTAATCGTCCAGCGGGATGGGATGCTGCCCAAATTATTGTACCAAACAGTTCAGTCATAGAAAGAAACATAATTGAATCTTCCCTCTTGAAACATGACAGGAATACCTTATATAACTCAAATTATGGACTATACAAGCTCAATAGCTATTAAGTAGAGTCTATTGTACACAGCCTTAAACAACAATGCTACACAAAATCACAGGATTGCTCATTATGCCAGGTGGTCTCATGATGCATTGGTGACACTCGAACAGTTGTCCACGTACCAAAACACCATGATACGCCAGGTGATGTATGGTTATATAACGCTGTTAGCTGTGATTGCACCATACATTGACAATATTACCTGATAACATAGGTAGTGGGTTAAAGGATATTAGAAGTAGAAACCTGGATTATAGGAATGGTATAGAAGAACCCCAATTAAGGCATATTAATCGATACTGAGAAGAATAGTAGACAATATTTAGGAAAATATAAAAAGATACTTCTCAGTACTCCTGACACTGAGAACATTAGAGAACTTCAGAAAAGGGCATTTAAACGGGCAAAGAACACATTCATTCCCTTTCTTTTCTAATTAAAAGGGTTACACAGAATAATACCAATCCATATAATATCTACCGAGAAAAGTTTTTTCTCAAGTCACATGACCTGTTCTAAACGGCTAGAAAAAGCTTGGGGTGGACTATTGTATCTTCTAATTTGAAAATACTTGACTTCTCAAACCCCTCTTACCCCATATTGGGGGGATGGGGATGGTGGTAGTACTGGTGTGACACTGACCATTGGCCCACATTCTAAGAGAGCCAGCAGCAGGTGATAGACCCGCACTACGCTATTCTCAGAAAAAAAAACTTCCCCTCAATCCTTCAGTTGCAGCCTTACAACATAGCATAGCTCCTGATGACGCACTGAGAAGTGTGAAAGTACTTGAGCTAAAGATTTCCACCCCCGTGGCTTGTCTTGCATATTTATTTTCTTTTATTATCACACTGGCAGATTCCCACCAAGGCAGGGTGGCCCGAAAAAGAAAAACTTTCACCATCATTCACTCCATCACTGTCTTGCCAGAAGGGTGCTCTACACTACAGTTTTTAAACTGCAACATTAACACCCCTCCTTCAGAGTGCAGGCACTGTACTTCCCATCTCCAGGACTCAAGTCCGGCCTGCCGGTTTCTCTGAACCCCTTCATAAATGTTACTTTGCTCACACTCCAACAGCACGTCAAGTATTAAAAACCATTTGTCTCCATTCACTCCTATCAAACACGCTCACGCATGCCTGCTGGAAGTCCAAGCCCCTCGCACACAAAACCTCCTTTATACCCCCTCCCCTCCAACGTTTCCTAGACCCGACCCCTACCCCGCCTTCCTTCCACTACAGACTGATACACCTTTAAGTCATTCTGTTTCGCTCACATTCTCTCTACATGTCCGAACCACCTCAACAACCCTTCCTCAGCCCTCTGGACAACAGTTTTGGTAAAACCGCACCTCCTCCTAACTTTCAAACTAAGAATTTCTCTGCATTATATTCACACCACAAAATTGCCCTCAGACCGACATCTCCACTGCCTCCAGCCTTCTGCTCGCTGCAACAAATTCCCTCAAACCCCTGCTTACACCCATGTAAGAGCGTTGGTAAAACTATACTCTCATACATTCCCCTCTGCCTCCAAGGACAAAGTTCTTTGTCTCCACAGACTCCTAAGTGCTCCACTCACCCTTTTCCCCTCATCAATTCTATGATTCACCTCATATTCATAGACCCATCCGCTGACACGTCCACTCCCAAATATCTGAATACATTCACCTCCTCCATACCCTCTCCCTCCAATCTGATATCCAATCTTTCATCACCTAATCTTTTTGTTATCCTCATAACCTTACTCTTTCCTGTATTCACTTTTAATTTTCTTCTTTTGCACACCCTACCAAATTCATCCCCAATCTCTGCAACTTCTCTAAGAATCTCCAAAAAAACACAGTGTCATCAGCAAAGAGCAACTGTGACAACTCCTACTTTATGTGTGTTTCCTTTATCCTTTAACTCCACGCCTCTTGCCAAGACCCTCGCATTTACTTCTCTTACAACCCCATCTATAAATATATTAAACAACCACGGTGACATCACACATCCCTTGTCAAAGGCCTACTTTTACTGGGAAATAATTTCCCTCTTCCCACATACTCTAACTTGAGCCTCACTATCCCTGTAAAAACTCTTCACTGCTTTCAGTAACCTACCTCCTACACCATACACCTGCAACATCTGCCACAAAGGCCCCCTATCCACCCTGTCATAAGCCTTTCCAAATGCAAAAAATGCCACAAAGACCCCTTTTAGCCTTATCTAAATACTTTCACTTATGGTTTCACTGTAAACACCTGGTCCACACACCCCCTACCTTTTCCCAAAGCCTCCTTCTTTATATGCTATCCTATTCTCCTCTTACTCTTAATTCTTCAATAATAACTCTACCATACACTTTACCAGGGACACTCAACAGACTTTTCCCCCTATAATTTTTGCACTCTCTTTTGTCCCCTTTGCCTTTATACAACTGAACTATCCATGCTCTCTGCCATTTCCTAGGTACCTTTCCCTCTTCCATACATTATTAAATAATTGCTCCAAACCCCTCCAAAACTATATCCCCACTTGCTTTTAACATTTCTATCTTTTTCCCATCACTCCCGGCTGCCTTACCCCCCCTTTCATTTTACCTACTGCCTCACGAACTTCCCCCACACTCACAACTGGCTCTTCTCCTCACTCCTACAAGAGTTATTCCTCCTTGCCCTATACCCCGAAATCACAGCTTCCTTATCTTCATCAACATTTAACAATTCCTCAAAATATTTCCTCCATCTTCCCAATCCCTCTACTCCCCTTTTTAAAATAACTCTCCTCTCCTATTTTTAAACTGACAAATCCATTTGTTCTCTAGGCTTCCTTAACTTGTTAATCCACTCCAAAACTTTTTCCCTTATTTTCAAAAAAATTTGTTGATAACATCTCACCCACTCTCTCATTTGCTCTTTTTTACATTGCTTAAACCACTCTCTTAACTTCTCTCTTTTTCTTCATATACTCTTCCCTCCTGCATCACTTCTACTTTGTAAAAGCTTCTCTTTATGCTAACTTTTTCCCCCTTACTACTCTCTTTACATCATCTTTCCCAAACCAATCTCTCCTCTTCCCTCCTGCACCTACCTTCCTGAAACCACAAACTTCTGCTGAACACTCCAACACTACATTTTTAAACCTACCCCATACCTCTTCGACCCCATTGCCTATGCTCTCATTAGCCCATCTATCCTCCAACAGCTTTTATATCTTACCCAAACTGTCCCTCTTTTAGTTTATAAACCTTCACCTCTCTCTTCCCTGATGCTTCTATCTCCTTGTAAACCCATCTACCTTTTACTCTCAGTGTAGCTACAACAAAAAAGTGATCTGATATATCTGTGGCCCTCAATAAACATGTACATCCTGAAGTCTACTCAACAGTCTTTTATCTACCAATGACATAAATCCAACAAACTACTGTCATTTCGCCCTACATCATATCTTGTATATTTATTTATCCTCTTTTCTTTTAAAATAGGTAATACCTAAACATAAAACCCTTTCTATACAAATTCAAATCAAAGGCTTTTCCCCTTAATCATTACACCTGGCACCCGCCAAAAAACTTACCGCCTACCCCACCCTCTCTAAAAGTTTCTCCTACTTTAGCATTCTTGTCCCCTACCACAATTACTCGAGGGGCTCACACACACCCACCACACACACCACACACACATAAATATAATATATATATATAATATATATATATATTTATATATATATATATATATACATATATATATAATATATATATATATAATTTTATATATATTAATATATATATATATATATAATATTATATATATATATATATATATATATTATTATATATATATACATATATATATACATACATACAATATATATATAAATATATATAATAAATAATCTATATATATAAATATATATATAATATATAATATATAGATATAATATATTATATATATAAATAAATATATAAATATATATAAATACACAAATATTATATATATATATATATATATATATATCTATATATATATATATATAATATATATAACATATAATATATATAATATATATATATATATATATATATATATAAAAAATTATCTATATATATATATAAATATATTATTATATATACTAGCAATGGCTAGTAACCCCTTCTTCTCCTGTAGACAATTTAACTAAAAAAGAGAAGAAGAAAAACTTAATAAAACTGGGATGCTTTGAATGTGCGTGGATGTATGCGGATGCCAAGAAACAATGATTGCTGCTGTTATGAATGAAAAAGAAGTTGATGTCCTTGCCCCTAAGCGAAACAAAGCTGAAGGGGTAGGGTATTTCGGTGGGGGAAAAAAATGGGATTAAATATGGAGTATCTGAGAGAGTTAGAGCAAAGGAAGGGGTAGCAGTAATGTATGAAAGATCAGTTATGGAAGAGAAAAGAGAATATGAATGTGTAAAATTCAAGAATTATGCGGATTAAAGAAAAGTTGCTGCGAAAAGTGGGTCAAAATAAGCGTGTAATCACCCTAGAGAAGCGAGGATGCAGAGGAGAGAGAGAGATTTTGTGGGATTTTAAGTGAATGTATAGGAACCATTGAAACCAAGTGAGAGAGTTAAATTGTGGTAGGGGCCTGAATGCTAAAAGTAGGAGAAAACTATTTAGAGAGGGTGTTGGTAGGTAAGTTTGGGTCCAGTGTAAAATGATTAATGGGAGCCCTTTGATTTGAACTTTGTATAGAAATGGTTTTTAGTTATAGGTAAAACATATTTTAAGAAAAAGAGATAAATAAGTATACAAGATATGATGTAGGGCGAAAAGACAGCTAGTTAGTTGGTTATGTATTGAAGATAAAAGATTGTTGAGTAGACTTCAGGATGTACAGTTTATAGAGGGGCCCACAGATAAAACAATCACTTTCATGTTGTAGCTACACTGAGAGTAAAAGGTAGATTGGATACAATGGATAATAGAAGCATCAGGGAAGAGAAGGTGAACGTTTATACCTAAAAGAGAGGCAGTTAGGGATGAGATATAAACAGCTATTGGATGATAGATGGGCAAATGAGAGCATAGGCAATGGGGTCTGGATGAGGTATGGGGTAGGTTTAAAAATGTAGTGTTAGAGTGTTCAGGAGAATGTTTAGTGGTTACAGAAAGTGGGTGCAGAGGGAAGAGGAGCGATTGTTGTCAATGATGGATGTAAGGAGAGTCGTAAGGTGAAAAAGTTAGCATATGAAGAAGGTTTTTACAAAGTAGAAGTGATGCAAGGAGGGAAGAGTATATGGCGAAAAGAGAGTAGGTTACGAGAGTGGCGAAGCAATGTAAAAAGAGAGCAAATGAGAGATGGGTGAGATGATATCACAAATTTTGTTGAAAATAAGAAAAAGTTTTGGAATGAGATTAACAAGTTAAGGAAGCCTAGAGAACAAATGGATTTGTCAGTTTAAAAATAGGAGAGGAGAGTTATTAAATGGAGAGTTAGAGGTATTGGGAAGATGGAGGGAATATTTTGAGGAATTGTTAAATGTTGATGAAGATAGGGAAGCTGTGATTTCGTGTATAGGGCAAGGAGGAATAACATCTTGTAGGAGTGAGGAAGAGCCAGTTGTGAGTGTGGGGCAAGTTCGTGAGGCAGTAGGTAAAATGAAAGGGGGTAAGGCAGCTGGGATTGATGGGATAAAGATAGAAATGTTAAAAGCAGGTGGGGATATAGTTTTGGAGTGGTTGGTGCAATTATTTAATAAATGCATGGAAGAGGGTAAGGTACCTAGGGATTGGCAGAGAGCATGCATAGTTCCTTTGTATAAAGGCAAAGGGGACAAAGGAGAGGGCAAAAATTACAGTGGGATAAGTCTGTTGAGTATATCTGGTAAAGTGTATGGTAGAGTTATTATTGAAAGAATTAAGAGTAAGACGGAGAATAGGATAGCAGATGAACAAGGAGGCTTTAGGAAAGGTAGGGGGTGTGTGGACCAGGTGTTTACAGTGGAACATATAAGTGAACGGTATTTAGTTAAGGCTAAAGAGGTCTTTGTGGCAATTATTGATTTGGAAAAGGCGAATGACAGGGTGGATAGGGGGGCAATGTGGCAGATGTTGCAGGTGTATGGTGTAGGAGGTAGGTTACTGAAAGCAGTGAAGATTTTTACGAGGATAGTGAGGCTCAAGTTAGAGTATGTAGGAAAGAGGGAAATTATTTCCCAGTAAAAGTCGGCCTTAGACAAGGATGTGTGATGTCACCGTGGTTGTTTAATATATTTATAGATGGGGTTGTAAGAGAAGTAAATGCGAGGGTCTTGGCAAGAGGCGTGGAGTTAAAAGATAAAGAATCACACATAAAGTGGGAGTTGTCACAGTTGCTCTTTGCTAATGACACTGTGCTCTTGGGAGATTCTGAAGAGAAGTTGCAGAAATTGGTGGATGAATTTGGTAGGGTGTGCAAAAGAAGAAAATTAAAAGTGAATACAGGAAAGAGTAAGGTTATGAGGATAACAAAAAGATTAGGTGATGAAAGATTGGATATCAGATTGGAGGGAGAGAGTATGGAGGAAGTGAATGTATTCAGATATTTGGGTGTGGACGTGTCAGCGGATGGGTCTATGAAAGATGAGGTGAATCATAGAATTGATGAGGGGAAAAGTGTGAGCGGTGCACTTAGGAGTCTGTGGAGACAAAGAACTTTGTCCTTGGAGGCAAAGAGGGGAATGTATGAGAGTATAGTTTTACCAATGCTCTTATATGGGTGTGAAGCATGGGTGATGAATGTTGCAGCGAGGAGAAGGCTGGAGGCAGTGGAAATGTCATGTCTGAGGGCAATGTGTGGTGTGAATATAATGCAGAGAATCCGTAGTTTGGAAATTAGGAGGAGGTGCGGGATTACCAAAACTGTTGTCCAGAGGGCTGAGGAAAAGTTGTTGAGGTGGTTTGGACATGTAGAGAGAATGGAGCGAAACAGAATGACTTCAAGAGTGTATCAGTCTGTAGTGGAAGGAAGGCGGGTAGGGGTCGGCCTAGGAAAGGTTGGAGGGAGGGATAAAGGAGGTTTTGTTGTGCGAGGGGCTTGGACTTCCAGCAGGCATGCGTGAGCATGTTTGATAGGAGTGAATGGAGACAAATGGTTTTTAATACTTGACGTGCTGTTGGAGTGTGAGCAAAGTAACATTTATGAAGGGGTTCAGGGAAACCAGCAGTCCGGACTTGAGTCCTGGAGATGGGAAGTACAGTGCCTGCACTCTGAAGGAGGGGTGTTAATGTTGCAGTTTAAAAACTGTAGTGTAAAGCACCCTTCTGGCAAGACAGTGATGGAGTGAATGATGTGAAAGTTTTTCTTTTTCGGGCCACCCTGCCTTGGTGGAATCGGCCAGTGTGATAATAAATAAAATATATATATATATATATAATATATATATATATATATATATATATATAATATATATATGTGTGTGTGTGTGTGTGTACTCACCTATTTGTACTCACCTATTTGTGGTTGCAGGGGTCGAGTCATAGCTCCTGGCCCGCCTCTTCACTGATTGCTACTAGGTCCTCTCTCTCCCTGCTCCATGAGCTTTATCATACCTCGCCTTAAAACTATGTATGGTTCCCGCCTCCACTACTTCACTTTCTAGACTATTCCACGACTTGACTACTCTATGACTGAAGAAATACTTCCTAACATCCCTTTGATTCATCTGAGTCTTCAACTTCCAATTGTGACCTCTTGTGTATGTGTCCCATCTCTGGAACATCCTGTCTTTGTCCACCGTGTCTATTCCGCGCAGTATTTTATATGTCGTTATCATGTCTCCCCTGACCCTCCTGGCCTCCAGTGTCGTCAGGCCGATTTCCCTCAACCTTTCTTCGTAAGACAATCCCCGTAGCTCTGGGACTAATCTTGTTGTGTGTGTGTGTGTGTGTGTGTGTGTGTGTGTATGTGTGTGTGTGTGTGTGTGTTTGTGTGTGTGTGTTTGTGTGTGTGTGTTTGTGTGTGTGCGTGCAAAAATCGTGATCAAGCGATACAAGTTGTAAAACAATCACAGGGAAGTTGAATGATATCTCTAGGGCTTTCGTGTTGCAATCAACACATCATCAGGAGCTTGCAGTGTTGCAGAAAAGAGCAAATATGATCAAGGGAACCGTCTGCTCGTGGAGCAGACTAAGCAAAATTTCTTAACCTTTGGTCTAGGAATGTTCTGCTAGTAGCACTCGCTCGTACTATATACTGTCTTGTAAATAATCACTGTACATAGTGTAAATGCTTATAGAGTTTAGTAAAGGAACATAGAGATTAAGATTTATCCCTGCTATTCTGCTTTCTCCCTGCGCTGCCTAAGTGAGGAGTTGCTGACTTAGTTACGAAGAGGTACTACGACTTACAAGACATCATCATTGATCGTAATGTGGGACCCTGTTTAGGATCCATTATTCTCTGCATTGTCTTTGCGCTACAAGCCTGCTTACTTTGCTGTGCTGTAAGTCTGCTTATGTTGTGCTTCAAGCCTGCTTACATTGTTGCGCTGCATGCCTGCTTATGTTGAGTGCTACTGGTTACAGTTGTTTGTGAGTTGAGTGGATGAGTATGGAGTAGCGCTGGCTAGTTATGCCACCTGCGCGATATAGGTTTTGGCGACAGCATATACCCTGGAAAATTTGCCCAGACTATCTCTACAGCGCTGGTGGCGAATCACTCGTTCAACTGGCACAGATTTTCAACGTATCCTTACTGCAGCACAGCTTCGTGAGAGGATAAGCAGCAAACTAACGTCATGGCGTTCCGAAATGGTACTTCAGCTGATACGGGAGCTAATTACCGTTCCCCACTTCGATTTCTTACGCGTAATGGTGCAGGGCAAACTCTTAAACAAATGTTGGACAGCCTTCCACTCGTGGAAACGGGTGGTGAAGCAAGTTTGTCCCAGGGTTATTCAGCTTCGTCAGCCCTTGAGTTAGCAAAATTTACTCGTGAACAGATTATAGAGGAGCGTGCCCTTGTTTTGGGGGAATATGATAGAGAAAAGGAGAAAAGACAATTTCGGCTTACTGGTGATGATAATTTTGGTGTTCAAAAGTCGTTGTCTTTAGCATCTCATTTCTCTGATTCAGAGCCTGAGTAGTTTTTTGAGTCTTTCGAAAACCAGGCTCGAGCACTGCGATGATGATTCGAATACTGGGCAGCACTGATTCATACAGCATAAGAATTCACTGCTGGTCTTTGTGATGAGGGCTTTTCTGATTACAGAATTCTGAAGGCGGCTGTGCTATGAGCATATCAGTGTATTCTTGCCAAATGTCGTAGAGAGTTCAAATTAACTGTCAATCCGGCCAGTCGCATGTAGTCCGGCTGCAAACTAAGATCTTTACCAAGTGGTACAGAGCAGCTGGTGTTTCTAACTTCAGCGAATTGGTTCAACTAGTAACGACTGATAATCTCCTTGAGCCGGCTGGTTAGGAAGTAAGGGCCTTTTTAGAAAACCATTCGGTGCAACTGCTATGTAGGCTGCTAAACTTGCAGATACCTTGGATGCTAACCGATAATTGGTTGATAAAACTTTTAAACTTTCTTCCCAGCAGCTTGGTATGGACAGATCGTCGTGGAAGGACCTCTGTATTTCGTCGGCGGATGGAAGCTGGCGTTGAGACACGTCACCCACCTCAAGACCAGTAAGGTGCACCAAACAAGATCCCCAAGCCCATAACCTGCTGCTACTGTGTAAGCCTGGCTACATCAAGGCCATGTGCCCAACGTTACAAAGGTCTGCTGCCAGTAGTAAGTCCAATATGCCACAACCTGTGAGCAACGTAAATTTGCTTATACATACAGAGTGAGAGTGCTTGTATTGCATCTTTCTATACTGCAAGTCAAATCTCCCTTAAAGAGCAGGACTGTCCCATTAAAGTATCCATCTTCAGGGATACTTTAATGGGGCATCTTACGAGAGGAAATACATACTTCCCATTTCTGATGAGACGTCTTTAAAGTCTTGAGTTCTATTAGAATCTTATGGGGAGCTGTTTTTCAGTTTTTTTTTTCATAAAATCTATATTAAAAGTCAGTATCACACTGGTTGTTTACCTGTAGGTATATCCGGGGGTTTCCCCATGAAAGATGCTTTACTGTTGCTTGGCAACAATATTTTTGAGCTAGACTGAGTCCCTAGCCAATTGTAACTATAGAAAACTCTTTATCTGGTCCTGATCGTAACTCGGGCAATGCCCAATGGAAAGCCTGAGAAGAATGACGACTTTACCTTGGATGACTCGGATCTTGGGTTAGACAAATTGTTGTATAAGGAAATCTGGCCAGGGCCTCGTTAATCTAGTGAAACGCCCCTGATCAAGCCCTCCTATTCTTGGGTCAAAGAATTGCCAAACGCTCCTGTCTCCATTCCCGACGGACCACCACTCCGGTCATCAGCAACGGAGGAACCTTCTTTGACTTCAGCTTCCAAAGCTGCATCTGCTGAATTCAACTCTATACAGTATATTAAAAGCCAAATATTGTTAGTCCGGCTAATGGCAAGGAGGTAGGGGAGTATCCAGATCTTGTAAGTCTTGTGATAACTAAGAAATTCAGACCTCAGGTTATGTAAGTATGTCATGATTCGTCCTTAAGACACTTGAGTGTCACTAAGATACTTTATAGGAAATCACAACACTTTGATTGACTAGGTTTACGACGAGGTGTTCGGAGTTACACTAGATCCTGACATGAGTGTCAGCAAGTGAGGAAATCTGGACACTACATCAAACCTGTACCATTTCGTCCCATACCCACTGATGGACAACCATTAAGAGACCGAATCATCGACTGTATGAAATCATTACCTAAAGCCATATATACTTATATATATACTGGTTACCTCACTCTTTTCTGTTAGTGTGAAAATGGCCCAAGTCGGACCGAAACGTCGTCGTAAGCTCCTCTCTCCTATGTGCGGGTTATTTGTATATCCTGAGGTTGTGCTTATGCCTAATATCAATACTACGGCCATCTTTACAGCCCTTATTAAATGTATATCTCACGCTGGAATTTAACGATCCATTCAAAAACATTTAGAGAAACAGGAACCCGGCTAGGAAACGTTCCACAGCCTATCATCCTCAGGCTCAAGGAGCATTAGAAAGGATTCACTAGAACTTAAAAAAAACTGAGATGCTTACTTATTGCACGCATTTTCCTACAGAATGGTAGGAATCACTTCCTCTTCTACTGTTTGTAATGCGAGAAACGGTGCAGGAATCGACAGGATACAGTCCTTTTGAGCTAATTTTTGGCCACGTATTTAAGGAAGGATGACTTGGAGAAGAGACCTTCAAGACGCCCTACGATCCTTAATTAAGAATTTACGTGGTAGGACAGTTGGCCAAGGTCAACCTGAAAACAGCTCAGGACAACATGAAACAGTATAACAAATCACCTAAATTTCGCTCCTTTGACACAGGAGAGACGGTGTTGATCCAAGAACCCATGCCAGTCACACCTTAAAGGCGAGATTTACGGGCCCTATGCAGGTGGTAAGAAAAATCCTGACCTGAACTACATAACAGCACCTCTAGATAAATCCAACCAGGGTAAGGTCCACCACATCAACCAAATTAAAAAGTTCTTTGAACCACCTCAGGTCTCAGTAATGACTTTGTCCATTGTTTCAGACCCTGCTGACGACCTGATTCATTGTACACAGCTCCTGAGGTTCAAATAAAGTTTCCCAACTCAGCCCTAATCCAGTAACTTCGCTTTATGATGTCGGGACATCCAGAAGACGACCAAATAACATTTCCAGAACTTTTGCAAACCTATCTCGGCATATTTTAATGTTCCAAAAATGTGCAACGTGGGTTATCATGATGTGGATGTGGAATCTTCAAAACCTATTAAACTTTTTCCCTACAGACCTAATCCTGAGAAGCAGAAATTACTTCAACAGGAAGTAATGTTTCTACTAGAACATGGATTGGTGGAAGAGTCTTCCAACCTATGATCCTCACCGTGTATCATGTTAAGAAACCTGATGGGGGAAGCAAGAATATTGCGAACACAGGTAATGAATGGCCTGTGTGACCTGGTCGTAATGGGAACTGGACCAAATAAACTCAGCAGTAGACTATAATGTATATTTTGCCTTCATCCACTATATACAGATATGTACACTATGTACAATATGTACAGATAGAGCAATAAGTGTACACCACGGTGACAGATGGCAAAGCAGATGCCAGAGAGAGTGCACTGTACTCAACCAGCAGGTAGGCAAGTCTGCCAATGCTTCCCACAAGTGAACCACGTTGCTTCAGCTTTGGTGAGCTTGCCTGTGACTGGTCAATGAGCCAAAGTACTGATTTAACGACGGGTACCCTATTGTTCGTTAAACCCTTAGCACCAAGTTTGCTGATTGGAAGGCAGCCTTTATAGGAGTGTGAAATACGCCGAATAAATTGTAGCATGCCACAAAGGATGTGTACAGATTACAGCAAAGCGAGTGAAGTCACATTACCAGATGCTTACCCTCTTTCTTGTATGGGCAACATAGTGGACTTTGTGAAAGGCCATTTGTTTCTAAATTAGACCTCCTTGAAGGTTACTGTCAAGTGCCTTTAACAGATAAAGCTAAGGAGATTTCTGCCTTTGTATTTAAAGGTCATTTTCAGTATACTGTGATCGTTTTGGAATGAGGAACTTGCCTGCCTCATTCCAGAAACTGATCCATCAGGCTGTTAAAGGACTGGAAGGCAGGGAGGCTTACCTGGATGATTTGGTTGTGGTTTATGATATGTAGGGTCAACAAGTGTCCCATCTAAAAGATCAGTTTGAGAGGTTCACAACATACAGGTTAATTGTCAATCTTAGTAAGTCGGCTTTACACACACATTTAAGTCGGCTTTTGGCCATTCTACCATAACTTTCCTAGACCTTGAAGTAGGCAGTGGTAAAGCGGTCTTTGCCCTTGAACCTTTCGATATGTTCTCATCCTCGTCGCAGCATGTGGTTCTAGTTTCCAGTGACCACAGCCCATTGACCTACTTCAGCTCTGAGAAATAAGAATACTTGTATCATTCCTGTGTTTTGTGCCTGCACCCCTACAACATATCAATCCATCAAATCACTGGCAAGGATAACGTTACTGCAGACTCTCTCCATGGCTTGATTGTTAGGATGCATTATTTTACGTATTGTTCACTAGGTAGAGTATATATAGCTAGCTGTTTTGTTTATCCATATGGTCCAATGGTAAATAATTTATATGAGGGGGACATATTGTTTCCGTTTGCAAGTGTCTTAGACCTAACTTAGCCCTACTGTCTACTGTCTCATTCTAGGGTTAGTCCTTAGTATTAAAATCTCTCTTCGGGTTGAGCATGGCCTACTGGATTGGATGGTTGAAAGGAACAGACGTCCAATTAGTTATCTTCGGTGCCATGGTGGCTCACCACCCATTGAGGGATGCCTTGCCTGGCTATTAGGAATAAGGAATTTATTTCTTTGCGTAGTTTACAATATTTAATTACAATTTTGATTTGCTAAGTACAAAGAAAGCCATTATCATGCCGGGGCATTTGAGGCAGACCCTTTTTTGGGGTGGGAGTGCGTCATGCGAAGAATGCGTAACAAATTATTCGACGTATGTCACATGCCCATGTAGGCATGTCCTCCCGACCAGTAAACCAGCAATTAGGTGCATAGCAGTCGGGGCCCCACTGCTATGTTAATTGCTGGTTCATCAATGAACGCCTACAAACTCCGTGAAGCGATGTCTTCAACTTGTGCAGCAAAAAAAAGTAGGCTTTCATTACCTCTGGTGGAAAACTGTTCTGACATTTGCTCTTGCTTGTATATACCATACTGTAAAGCATCCCTGTACATAGTGTAAATACACATAGAGTTGCCGAAGGAATACACTGATTTTTCTCTGCTGCCCTGCCTAGATGAGCTGCTGCTGACTTAATTACGAACAGGAGAGAAAAGCCCCACAAGATATCAGCTGTATTCTTATTAAGTTAATAAAGGAGAAATAGGGAAAGAAAACGATAATAAAGAGAACAAAAAGAAACACTATAGAGAAATGAACCTGCATTTAAAAAGATAAAACTATACGAATGAGTAGGCATGCAAAGGCCATCAAATATTAAACAGTCTTAATATAATGATGAAAGGAATGCAGGAACCCGACAAATGTAGGCAAACCACTCGTGTTACGAAGCCTGGAAATAAGCCATACTTTTGGCAGAAACTAATTGGCGTTCTGTATATCTTTGTAGAGGAAGACCTGCAGCTGTGCTTGTGTCATCGTGTAGGATGCAGTGATCAAGGCAATCATGCATTTTACACAGTATTAATTTACTGACTAAAAAAAATTGTTTTAACACAAACGGCGGCATCATACAATAAAATTATACAGAGGACAAGAGACTAGCACATATGACTAATACAAAGTACCAACAAGAAACTAGCTTGCGAGTGCAGATATCAGTATAGAACCCGAAAGAATGTTCAATGATATAGATTATATTGCATTATATATATATATATATATATATATATATATATATATATATATATATATATATATATATATATATATATATATATATATATATATATTTATATATGCAAGGAATTCGCAAGAGCAGGCGAAATATACACAAACACTGATCTCTGGCTGAAGGAGACTCGAACCTACGAACCTTGGAACAAGGTACGCAGTGCTATACTATTCTCACCACACTGGACAATACCTTGGCGTCCAGCTTGCGCCAGACGTTGATCCAAGGCAGTTTTTGTATATTTCGCCTGCTCTTGCGAATTCCTTGCATTGTTAAAATCTCTAGTAAGGCTGACGCATGCAGGGGATGAGATGAAAAGCTGTAAGCCTTCTCCCTGAAAGCTGGCTGCTTTGGATCAACGTCTAGCGCAAGCTGGACGCCAAGGTATTGTCCAGTGTGGTGAGAATGGTATAGCACTGCTTACCTTGTTCCAAGGTTCATAGGTTCGAGTCTCCTTCAGCCAGAGATCAGTGTTTATATATATATATATATATATATATATATATATATATATTATATATATATATATATATATAATATATATATATGCAAAACAACCACTGTGAAAGAATAGAGAACTTCCAAGCGCTTTCGTGACTACTCACATTATCAAGGAACAATGAAAGTAGAGCATCAAAGGAAGGTATATAAAGGGTCTACCCCACACTTCATTATCAGATCCCACAACAAAGGAACACCTGACACGCGACTCATAAGAAAAGGAACACTGCAGCAGGCCCGCCGGCCCAACTAGACAGGTCCTTCACACAACCCACCAACAAACTATTCTACCCAAGAAATAAGAATTTTAAAAATTACTATTTGTCCAATGTATGATTAAATTCTTCCCAAATTCTATTAATTATAAATGGATCTAATTTATATAAACCAAAGGAAATATTCATATTATTGTCAAAACTGCTTTTTATGAAACAAGATTCATTTATATTCCTCTCGACCATGGACTTACTTGATACAACTTCTCAACTTTTTGAAAACGAATTGGATGGTTAAAATCTCTCACTTGAATAAATAGAGCATTGGAATCTTGTCCAGTTCTAATGCTATATTTATGTTGTTTTAATCTTAGTTCGAGATTTTTACCAGTTTGACCGTAATAAACTTTATCACAAATTTTACAAGGAATCTTATAGACACATCCATCAGCATTTTGGGGGGAATTCTTTATTAAAAGTTTTTTTTACTGTATCAAGATTTTTGAATACAACTTTAATATTAAAAGTATTAAGAAGAGAAGGCATATCAACCAAGTTTTCATGGTAAGGGAGAACCAACATATTTTTAGTTGAATAAGGCTGGTTGTCCCTTTTTGGATTGTAAAAAGTATTTCTAGCTACTTTAAAAGATTTATAAATTACGTTTCATGGGTATTTCAAATCATTACCTATTTCATAAATTTTGGATATTTCCTCATCTATGAACTCAGGACTACAAATTCGTAAAGCTCTCAAAAACATTGATGAGAAAACAGACAGTTTAACTCTATCTTGATGCAAAGAATAATAGTGGACATAGGAACAGTTATTTGTAGGTTTTCTGTAAATTTTAAATTTGAATTCATTATTACCCTTAATAATTAAAACATCTAGAAAAGGCAATGAGATATTTATTGTTTCTTGATAATGTCACGAAAGCGCTTGGAATTTCTCTATTCTTTCACAGTGGTTGTTTTGCATATTCTGAAATCACCTGTTTACTGTGATCTTATTGCATATATATATATATATATATATAATATATATATATATATATATATATATAATATATATATATATCATATTAATTCAGGCTACAGACACGCCAGTTGACCCACAAGCCAGTAATTGCAGCAGAGGAAGCACTGAACATAGACTGATATAATCCCGCCTCACACTGCCCAAGCTGAGCTCAGACCAGGAAGTGCTCTTAAGAAGCCTACTTCTGCTCTTCTTCTCCTTCCGGAGGCAGGATGCCGGTGTTAGCTGTGGTTCTTGCTTACAATTTATATGGATATAAAGACACACAGTGTAGAACAAGCTTTTATTAGGACAACGTTTCGCTTAGAATAGAAAATTATTAAGTCATTACTTGAAGCTCTTCACAGAACTATACCTGTACCTGTCGACATGAAGCTTCTTCTTACAGTTTATACATATCTATAGTTGTCGCCTTTATAAAAGCTTTCTTTGCATTTTTTTTGTACATAAATCTTGTCCGGCGATTCCCATTAACAAATGTAGGGAATTATAGGTGTCTTATGGCTGATGAAGGGCTCTTGATCCTAGGAAGTTCAGTTGAAATATTCATTGTATTGGATCTAATTGCATTTCAATTTCCAGGCTTTGTTACCTTTTTGAGTTTTGCGATTCCCCAATAATAACAGTAATAATAATAACTGCAATACTACTACTACTACTACTACTAATACTACTACTACTACTACTACTACTACTACTACTAATACTACTACTACTACTACTACTAATAATAATAATAATAATGATAACTATAACAACAACAATAATAATAAAAATAATGATAATATTAATAATAATATATTATTATTTTTATTATTATATATTATTATTATTATTTTTATTATATATTTTTTATTATATATTATTATTATTTTTATTATTATAACAGGAAATTAATCATTTTCCTTTGACAAAAACTTGAAATGTATGTATTTCTTCCTCCAAAAGATGAGATATAAACTGAACAACTTTGGTCATCAATGCTTATTGCTCAGTTCTGTTAATCTGTTAAAATTTTTAAATATTATTATTATTATTATTATCTTTTGGAGGAAGAAATACATACATTTCAAGTTTTTGCCATGGGAAAAGGGTTAATTTCCTGTTATAATTTGCCTTATTTTTTAGTTAAACATAATTAAATCATGCGTTGTGGCGTGCTGATGGTGCTTTGCTAAACATTAAAAATGAGGAAATTTCTCCTGACAAAAGTCTTGGTCATATGGGTCTTAGATCCGGCGTGTTTACTTTTGCGAATTGTCCAGTCTATTTCCAGTTCGGGTATGTTTATTTATGTACCTGTCCAGTTCTGACTTTTTTACCGACATCTCTGGTCCAGTTTTGGCATGTTTACTAGTGTCCCTTGTCCAGTTATCACATGTTTACCTATGGTTTTTATCCACTTTTGACATGTTTACTGATGTCCCACGTACAATTGTGGCTCAGGTGCTCTCAAAATGTTTTCCCTTGCACTCTATCATGTTGTCCACAACACTAATCTTCATCCTCGTGGTTTCCTGTTTTGTTGAGGCTCAACATACAGATGTGCTTGCGGGCGCACTTGCTGGGGCAACACTTTTGTTCCTGGGAGCAATACCCATCAGAGGCGCAATTGGGCTGCTGCTTACCCTCTCCTGATACTAACTGAACTGTGCCTGAAGTCTTGGCCACCTACGAATATAAAACACTGGGTTAATAATGTTCCACTGAAGGAAATAAGAAAAAAGTTACAAATGTTCTTCAAGAGAATTTCGTGACTAGCACACAGTGGTTGATAAAGGAGAAAAGGAAACATAACTGTACATGAGATGTTAAAAATAATTTGAAAGAACTGACAACGTATAGCTAATAACCAGATCAACTGATGGAACAAGGGACAATAATTGTAAACTAGAAAAGAAAAGATGTCGAAAGAGACCTTTCTCCGATGGCTCACTCAATTAAGCAACCATTGTCTTTCCGTATACCTGTAATCACCGGCTGCTGGCTGATTACTGTTTTATATTCTTGGTTAAGCATCCGTTGACTTACCTGTGATTTATGCTCGTATCTGAGCATCCGCTTGTTTATCCTTGACTTATATTCGTAGTTAAACATCCGCTGGCGTTTCGGAGATAGTTTTCTATCGCATTTAAGAAGCAAAGGATAGTATCCTAGAATAACATTACGGTCTGAAGATGGTAGGTAAGTGTTACAAGGCTCTAGGAGGAGGAAAGATGGATAATTGCTTAAGGAACGGGAAACAGTGGAAAATGGTATGGCATGAGGTCCAAGGGTGGAGAGAGTTGGTAGGAGTGGTTACGGGTAAAGTTTGTGTGGAGTTGTTAGGGAGGTAAAGGACTAATGGGACAGAAACGTAGGGAAGTATGGGGCTGTAGAACGATGGGGTGAGGAATCGGTAGAATGAGCGGTCAGCGAGGACTGGACTTAACTGCCTTTCATTCTTATAACTTAAAAAATATCCTTCTGAATTTTTTTAAGCTTTTTTTTGTGTCTTCACTTTCTTGTGACTGATGTGAGAGATTCTTGTTTTAGGTTTTGGATTGCTGTATCTGCCTTTCTCTTATTTATAAATTATCTGATTCTTTTCCGATTTTGTTTGTATTGTCTTCATCTGTATATACGTGACAGTACCTCATTGTTCATTGTTCATTCTTCTGCTGTAATTGATGCCTTCAAAAGTAGTCTAATTGGTCTGCTCTGTCTCTAGGTACATGCACCAATTGTTCTAGTATCCTGTAACTTGATATATTTCAGTTCTGTCACTATATTATATACCGGTAACCCGGGCAACAAAAGGCAAGCGAGTATAATAATACGTAGCGCAGAATAAACTTTTATTCTAGAAGACTTTTCGCTTAGGACAAAGATCAGTTATGAGGGAAGTGTTTAAAATAATATCTTGTTCTACAGTATGTACCTATATTTATTTTTATTTTATCACCTCCACTATTTCATTCTCCTCCTGTAGTTAGGATGAGATATAAGGAACTATTAGCAGAAAGATGGGCTAGTGAGAATTTAGGTACTGCGGGGGTTGAAGAGGTGTGGGATAGTTTAGAAAATGATTTGCTAGAATATGGGGCATAAGTTTGCGGATGTAGGAGGATGAGTGTGGAAGGGAAGAAGAATAATGGACGGAATATGAATAATTAGGCAAACAGGATGATAAGGGAGAAAAAAGTTTGCGTATGAGAGGTTTTTACAAGCAGCAGTGATATTACGAAGGGTGAAGTACATGGAGAATAAAAGAAAGGTGATGAGAGTAGTGATAGTATGTAAAAGGAGAGTAAATAATGAAGTAGGTGAGGTGTTGTCAACAAATTTTGATGAGAAAAAGAAAACGTTTTGGAATGAGATAAATAGGTTGAGGCAGCCTAGGGAACAAATGGATTTGACAGTTAAAAACAGAATAGGGGAGTTAGTAGATGCAGATATTGAGAATATGGTAGGAATATTTTGAAGAGAGGGAGGCAGTGATTTCATATATTTGCTTTGGAGATATAACATCTTTTAGAAATAAAGAAAAGCCAGATGTTCGTTAGATATTCCTTTATTTATTTTAGCATTTTTTCTATTATTATTATAATCAAGAGGGAAGCGCTAAACCCGGAGGATTATACAGCGCCTGGGGGGGGGAGGATGTGGAAGGCATTCAGGCTTAATTCGGGGAACTGGAGCACAGATCCAATTCCCTAAATCAAGAGCCCCTCACCAACATCAAGGAACCTTCCTTGAGGGGAGCATTTTTTTTTTTTTTTTTTTTTTTTTTTTTTTTTTTTAATATCCCTGCATGACCCTTCTGGTTTCTCAATCAGTCTCATGTATTTTATCCTTCAAGAAGGTGCTATATACTCATGTGTGTCATAACATCAAAAGTGTATAATTACGACATGTTGAAGAATTAGGCAACTGATCAACAACTGGGTTTCTTTATTATGGAGACGTTTTACTAACCAATAATTTTATCAGTCTTCTGTTGTTTGTCATTGTATTATATTGATATAGCAACTGGTTGGCGAAACGTCCACCATAATAAATATACCCAGTTATTACATGTGTCTAATTCGTCAACTCATTTGTGTCCTGTATTGATACCCGTTAATATGTAGCTGAAACTGAGCAAGCTCGTAAAGTAATAATGTCCTTACCTATATCTGTGTATGTTACCTGTATCGAAGTGACTCATCTCTAAGTGTTTTAGCAACCTTTTTCTGAATATATTGTCTATTTCTTTGGGAGTAAATATGTCAGTGAAAGTGAGCTTTAAATAATTAAGAGCCTCTTACCGTCTGCTCTTATCATGGATTCACTGAAACCATCTACTCAATTTTTTAGTATCAATAGGGATATGTTGGTTTGGTGTTGCCAATTCTCTAAGTAGTTTTATCAGTTCCTCCTTGTCGTTCAGTTTTTCCATTCCTCTTCCCCCTCCCATTTTATGCTTTCACTGTTCCTACTTCCTCAATATGTAACAAGATCACAGTAAACAGTTGATATTACAGTTTGCGAAATAGTGAAATTTCCAAGCGCGTTCGTGATTTTTCACATGTAAAAATAAAAGATTTGCTTGTATGATTAATCAGGAACTGCGCCGTGACACGGGTCTTAATCCTAAGATAATCCGTCTGAGGATTGCGAAGGAGATGTCGATCTAATTCAGCGTTCTATAACCGTAATCAGGATCTTGCTGTAATCCCTGTGCGTTAAACTGCAAAACATTTTATGGTCAACAGCGTGCTGAGGCCATCAGCTCTTTATCATTGTCTCTGGGTCTTGTGTTGGGTGGTAGAGTAAATTTACAAATAAACGCATAGGCTATTTTGTTCATCATGCAGCAGAATTATAAGGCTGAGAAATCCCCTCACATACGACAATTCCCTCGTCCCATTTTAACAATTCCTCGACCATCCCGCCCACATCATAATGAGACGGATATAATATCGTATGTGAGGTGGTATCTCAGCCTTATAGGTCTTGTGCTATTTTATTATCTTTACAGGTCCTTGATAATGTGAGAAATCACGATAGCACTTGGAATTTTACTATTCCAAGTATATATATCTATATATATATATATGTCGTGCCGAATAGGCAGAACTTGCGATCTTGGCTTAAATAGCAACGCTCATCTTGCCATATAGGACAAGCGAAAATTTGTGTATGCAATAATTTCGCCAAAATCATTCTGAACCTAACGAAAAAAATATATTTCACTGTGTTTGTTTAGTATTAAATTATTGTAAACAAATCTAAAATATATTTAGTTGGATTAGGCTAAAATAAATTGCACTTGTTATAATAAGGTTAGGTAAGTTTTCTAAGATTCTTTTGGTGCAAAATTATAATTTTTTACATTAACATTAATGAAAAAATATATCTTTAAACGTATAAGAGAAAATTTTAGAAAGGACTTAATTTTAAATGAGTTCTTGCTAATTGACCAGTTTTACATATTCGGCACGACATATTTATATATATATATATATATATATAATATAATAAATATTATATATATATATATATATATATATATAGGACATATTGTGGTGTGGACGCCTCTGAGCTAATTTCACTCTACTCCCTGTTTGTGTACTAGCTCAACATGCAGTATATTATATTATTGTACCCACGAAGCAAGTGGTATTGATCAATAACAGTACTGGTGGGTACAACATCTAGCTTTGCTGGATGCAACATTGTTAAGGATTGTGTGGTCTAGTGGTCTAAAGCGTCATGCGTTTTCTCTCACCATGAGCAGGGCCAAAACGGCATGGGTTCGACTCTTTCGCTAGTGCAGTGTTGTTATTGAACAATACCACTTGTTCCGTGGGTACAATAATATGTATATATATATATATATATATATATATATATATATATATAACACATCGGCCGATTCCCACCAAGACAGGGTGCCCCGAAAATGCAAAAAACTTTCATCATCATTCACTCCATCACTGTCTTGCCAGAGGGGTGCTTTACACTACAGTCATAGAACTGCACCATTATCACCCCCTTCTTCAGAGTGTAGACACTGCACTTTTCATCTCCAGGACTCACGTCCGGCCTGCCGGTTTCCCTGAATCCCTTCATAAATGTTATTTTGCTCACACTCCAACAGCACGTCAAGTATTAAAAAACATTTGTCTCCATTCACTCCTATCAAATACGCTCACGCATGCTTGCTGGAAGTCCAAGCCCTTCGCACTAAAAACCTCCTTTACCCCCTCCCTCCAACCCTTCCTAGGTCGACCCATACCCCGCCTTCCCTCCACTACAGATTTATACACTCTCGAAGTCATTTTGGTTTGTTCCATCCTCTCTACATGTCCGAACCACCTCAACAACCCCTCCTCAGCCCTCTGTATAATAGTTTTGGTAATCCCACACCTTTTCCTAATTTCAAAACTACGAATTCTCTGCATTATATTCACACCACACATTGCCCTCAGACATGACATCTCCACTGCCTCCAGCCTTCTCCACGTTGCAACATTCATCACCCATGCTTCACATCCATACAAGAGTGTTGGTAAAACTATACTCTCATACATTCCCCTCTTTGCTTCCACGGACAAAGTTCTTTGTCTCCAAAGACTCCTAAGTGCACCACTCAACCTTTTCCCCTCATCAGTTCTATGATTCACCTCATCCTTCATAGACCCACCTGCTGACACATACACTCCTAAATATCTGAATACATTCACCTCCTCCATATTCTCTCCCTCCAATCTGATATCCAATCTTTCGTCACCTAATCTTTTAGTTATCCACGTAACCTTACTCTTTCCTATATTCACTTTTAATTTTCTTCTTTTACATGCCCTACCAAATTCATCCACCAACCTCTGCAACACACGCCCTACCTTTCCTAAAGCCTCCTTGTTCATCTGCTATCCTACTCTCTGTGTTACTCTTAATTCTTTCAATAATAACTCTGCCATACACTTTACCAGGTATACTCAACAGACTTATTCCTCTATAATTTTTGCACTATCTTTTATCCCCTTTGCCTTTATACAAAGGAAATATGCGTGCTCTCTGCCCATCCCTAGGTACCTTACCCTCTTCCATACATTTATTAAATAGCACAAACCACTCCAAAACTATATCCCCTCCTGCTTTTAACATATCTTAATCCAATCAATCCCAGCTGCCTTACCCCCTTTCATTTTACCTACTGCCTCACGAACTTCCCCCACACTCAAAACTGGCTCTTCCTCACTCATACAAGATGTTATTCCTCCTTGCCCTATACACGAAATCACAGCTTCCCTATCTTCATCAACATTTAACAATTCCTCAAAATATTCCCTCCATCTTCCCGATATAATTATATGTCTCTATATATATATATATATATATATATATATATATATATATATATATATATATATATATATATATATATATATATATATATATATACATACGTATATGTAGTGCCTAATAAGCCGAACTTGTCAAACTTTCCTAAAAATTGAACTTTTCCAAATAAATTATCTTACAAAATCATAGATAATTTTTTTTCATTGAGAAAAATATAAATGGTTTTATTTCTGGCCCAAAAGTAACTTAGAAACCCCACGTAACCTCCCTTAAATAAATAGGTTCATGCCTATACGTTAGGCAAGTGAAGAATTCCCTGTATCAAGATCCCAAGATGTTGTGTTTGACAGGAATGATGAAAAATGATTCAGAGAACCGACATGTCGATAAACTGAGGGACTGATTACATCGACTCCAGGCTGAGGGACTGATTACCTACATCTCCTTCTTCTTTTCACAATAAATATACTCAAGTGTTGCACATGAGTCTAATGTATCGACTTGTCGGTTCTCTGACCTTTTATTTACATTCCTGTCAGACACAGCAACATATCAGGTTCTTGATGCAGAGAATTCTACGCCTGTCTACCTATAGGCATGAACTACTACCACCAGTGGATTTGTTGAAGGTGACACCGCTTACGGCTGCTTCACCTCACCTATCTGCAGAATATAAGCCATATCTTTGTTCTTCTTTGTGTTGAACTGAGGAAACCATTGTGCGGCGAAACGTTTCCACAATAAAGATACCCAAGTGTTGCATATGTGTCTAATTTATCAACTTGTCGGTTCTCTGAACCGTTTATCTATATTAACTAGTTACTAGTTAATGACCAAAGTCGGACCGAAACGAAGTCATAAGTTCATTCTCGTGTGCGTGAGCTATTTGTGTATTACCACAACTACTTCGCCAGATGGGCAATTGTCACACCTTGCGTCATTTTGTACTGGAATGCGATAACAATAATGAATTCAGAGACAACTCACTCAGAAATGGTCAAGAAATGTCGAAGCATTTTATCCATAGTGTAACTACATATAGTAAACTGATCATTTTGCGATATTATACATTGTAAGGCTACAAATTTGTACAGCTATAATACTTCAAAATTGAAATGTTCAAATTTCATTGTTTAAAATACTCAATTGTAGTTCAAATTGTAAATTGTTTTCCGTAATTTTTACCAATGAATCTATCATAGCTTAGTTTATCTTAAGTTAATTTTAAGCCTGCCCATAATGCTCTGCATACAAAGGGCTTTTGATATGTACATCCAACGCTATAATTCCTTGTACAAGTATGTATCATGTCCAAATAAACTATTATTATTATTATTATTATTATTATTATTATTATTATTATTATTTTATTTTATTATTATTATTAAAATACCCTGACTTTGTCCACTGTAAATAACGCATTACCACTTATTTTTCGTATGTGTATGACCTAATTCATGTCTGCATAAATAACTCATTACGATTTTCACTAGATATAAACATGCATTATCACTGTAACTTGTTCAGCTATTAAAAAATTGCGGCTATTAAAACTACCGCCTACATTGTGGATATGGGACCCATAATAAGGACATTAAACTAAAAAACTGCTACTACTACCACTACTACTACTACTACTACTACTACTACTACTACTAACTACTACTACTATTGCTGCTACTATTAAAATAAGAAAATAAAAACTATATAATAATAAGGGTAAACTACAGTGAAATAATTTTGGGAGATGCAGCATGCAGTACTTGACTGAGGCAGCTAATGAGCTGTTAAACTAACTGACCTCGCCTATCCCGAGGATGGCAGCTACTGGCGTCACCTGACATCCTGATGATAGAAGCTACTAACTTTTGCAGCAATTTTAGAATAATATGACTTCCACCTGACGCTTCGAGTTTTATCACTTCCCTGATTGGATGCCGCAGATATTAGATGATTTTATTAGCTAGAATGTTTTTTTCAAACGAAGTGTTTGTAGTGCAAAACTTAGAGTTTTCACAGGAAGAATTCATGCAATGACACGAAGGTGATGTTGGTTTTGATTATGATGGATCGGACGTGAATAATATGATGAATTTTTTATGGTAGAATCTCAGTTGAAACTTTGTTGCTTTGTTCTTTAAGCTAATAGCTTACTGAATAATTATTATTGCAACTATAAATGGTGCAACTGTGTGTGTGTTCAGTGTCCGATGTTAGAACCTCATAAGCCCTTAAGACGTACTTTGTTTACTACCGAATTTTTCTCGGCAAACCTGGACTTACATGAACTTGTCTCGAAACACCTGAAAACTTATAGAGACACATATGAACCTGTCTTGAAAAACATGGTTTTACAGCGATGTATACGTGCATATTGAACACTCTTTCAAATACATACGTATTTGAAGCCAAGCACATGCAAATACACTTACCTTTGCCTTTTTTATTGCAAGGAAGATGCCAGAGCTCTTGCACACCTGCTCTTCTTCCTCAGGACACCGACCGTCATGAGGGTCATGGTTCGGTGGTACTGAAATTTAGGAAAGGATCTATATTTTCTTGTTCTTATTTGATATTACAGACTAGGTGTTCTTGTTGCAGTGTTGTGCATGTCGTAGCAGGAGGTGGAGTAGGATCGGGGGTTGTGTCAGTGAAGGAGCACGTGGGTGTTCTGGTGCTGACAGTGAGGAAATATGATGTATGATGCATGTGTTAGTATGGTGTATGATGCATGTGCTAGTATGGTGTATGATGCATGTGTTAGTATGGCGTATGATGCATGTGTTAGTATGGTGTATGCTGTGCGAGTTAGTATGGCGTATGATGCACGTGCTAGTATGGTGTATAATGTATGTGTTAGTATGGCGTATAACGCATGTATTAGTATTGTAATAGTGTGTATGACGTATGTGTTGTTATTATGGTGAACACGGCAGAGACTCGTCATCACTGCCTATTGCAGTGTTCCTGGCCTGCTGCAGTGTTGCTGGCCTGCTGCAGTGTTCCCGGCCTGCTGCAGTGTTGCTGGCCTGCTGCAGTGTTCCTGGCCTGCTGCAGTGTTGCTGGCCTGCTGCAGTGTTCCCGGCCTGCTGCAGTGTTCCCTGGCCTGCTGCAGTGTTCCTGGCCTGCTGCAGTGTTGCTGGCCTGCTGCAGTGTTCCTGGCCTGCTGCAGTGTTCCTGGCCTGCTGCAGTGTTCCTGGCCTGCTGCAGTGTTCCTGGCCTGCTGCAGTGTTCCTGGCCTGCTGCAGTGTTGCTGGCCTGCTGCAGTGTTGCTGGCCTGTACAGTGTTCCTGGCCTGCTACAGTGTTCCTGCCTGCTGCAGTGTTGCTGGCCTGCTGCAGTGTTGCTGGCCTGCTACAGTGTTGCTGGCCTGCTACAGTGTTCCTGGCTTGCTGCAGTGTTCCTGCCTGCTGCAGTGTTGCTGGCCTGCTACAGTGTTGCTGGCCTGCTACAGTGTTCCTGGCTTGCTGCAGTGTTCCTGCCTGCTACAGTGTTGCTGGCCTGCTGCAGTGTTCCTGCCTGCTGCAGTGTTACTGGCCTGCTACAGTGTTCCTGGCTTGCTGCAGTGTTCCTGCCTGCTGCAGTGCTCCTGCCTGCTGCAGTGTTGCTGGCCTGCTGCAGTGTTGCTGGCCTGCTGCAGTGTTGCTGGCCTTCTGCAGTGTTGCTGCCTGCTGCAGTGTTGCTGGCCTGCTGCAGTGTTGCTGGCCTGCTGCAGTGTTCGTACTTCCTTATGTTCTTATGTTAGTGGGATGGATTGTGAAGGACCTGCCTAGTATGGGCCAACAGGTCTACTACAGTGTTCTTCTTTTCTTATGTTCTTAATTAAATCGCACATTCAGCTTTCTATGATTCTTCAACGTAAACTTTACCACAGCTGATACTAGCTATAATGTACACTATCTCTATATGGTTGATGATTGTATTGCCTCAATATCCACGTGGTAAGTGTACTTCCGTGGGAATTTAATGGCTGAAGCAGCTGACTCGTATAACTATTGTGTGGATACATCAGCAAATTAGAAAATATTTGCTGCCACCCTGACATTCCCGGTGAAAACTCCCTTCCGTCCCTTCCCTTCAACTGTTAGAAACATTTCAATGACTTTATTACACGCGTTCTTTATTTCAATCAAATATATGATATTAATTGTGAAGAATTCATTGACGATGTCAGATTTAAACCAAGCCATTTTGTTTATGCTAAGCTCACATTTATATGCAAAATATGAACAATTTGATACTGGTAAGCATTCTTTAATATCATGGTTAGATTGATATAGACACAACACTAGATATGAGAAACTAAATAACACAATCAGTGAAATTTAACAGTTCGCATAAAACAGCGAGTCATCATTTTCCTCCACTTAAATTTCACTCTTACCTTCCCATATGTTGTATATATATATATATATATATATATATATATATTATATATATATATATATATATATATATATATATATATATATATATATATATATATATATATATACCACTGTTAAAGAATAGTGAAATTCCAAGCGCATTCGTGACTTCTCACAATATCAAGGAACTATAGTTCTATAGTTCCTTTTCGCCTCATCTGACTGCAGTATATAAACCACTTCTACGGTCCTATGCTGTACTTTCTACAAGATTGATGTACTGAACACATCGACTCCAGGCTGAGGGACTGATTACCTCAAACTCCTCCTCTCCTTACACCCTTCTGATTTGTATTGGACCGATGAAGCCACTATGTGGCGAAACGTTTCTTCAATAACGAGTCTCATATGTTGCATAAGTGTCGCAGTCTTCATCTTGTCGGTTTTAAACCATTTATCACAACTTCTCGTTATGATACTGCCCCGAGCTTACTAGTGAGACACCAGCAGTTTCTCACGCGCCATCATTCTACAAACAAGGTCATACAGGCCAATTGTTCCCACACATTCTTTTCTCAGTGATTAATATATTTTATGATATACCCTTTTGTATCCCCCACTTGGTAGATGAGGTAGAAGGTGTAGAGGGTTAAGCAGGAGAGGGTTTAGAATCAATCAGTGGTGGAAAAGGAGAAGGCTAAAGGGTGAGAACAAGGTAGATGGAATAGAAATAAGGCATATTGTGGGTAGTGTTGGTAGAGAGTCTGGTTGGAGGCTGACAGAGTATGGTGGAGTGGTAGACGGAAATATGGGGATTATGCAGAATTGGGAAGTGTATGGACAGTAAACAGATGGGTTATGTGGGAAGGTAGAGGAAATAAAAGTGATAAACCAAAGGTATAATATGGGGAAGATAGAGTAATAGATGAGAGGGATGAGTGAGGTAGAGGCGTGAGGAGTAAGGAGATGAAGCAAGATTAAGTGATGGGGCATGGTTGATATGATGGGGCAGAGATGAAGTGATGGGACAGGGTTGACGTGATGTGCTGAGAAGAGATGATGGGACAGCAGTAAGGTGATGGGACAAGGGTGAAGTGAAGATCAGAAGTAAAATGACTGGGCATGGGTGATGACGAATGGTTGAGGTGATTGAGCAGAGAAGTGATAGAGCAGAGGTGTAGTGATGAGCAAGGGCAAGGTGAAGGATAGCGGCAAGGTAATAAGGAAGAAATGATATGATGGGTCAGAGAGTGAGAAATATGGCAGGGGTAAGATGATGAGGACGGAGAGGTAACGAGTCAGCGGTGAAGTGATGAGCAAGGAGTGAGGTGAAGGGGAAGGTGAGGGGTGACGAAGCGGGTGCGAGGTTATGAAGCAGGTATGAGGTACTGAAGCAGGTGTGAGGTGATGAAGCAGGTGTGAGATGATGAAGCAAGTGAGAGGTAATGAAGAAGGTGTGAGGTAATGAAGCAGGTGTGAGGTAATGAAGCAGGTGTGAGGTAATGAAACAGATATGAGGTGATGAAGCAGGTGTGAGGTGATGAAGCAAGTGTGAGGTGATGGAGCAAGTGTGAGGTGATGAAGTAAGTGTGAGGTAATGAAGCAGGTGTGAGGTGATGAAGCAGGTGTGAGGTGAAGAAGCAAATGTGAGGTGATGAAGCAGGTGTGAGGTGATGAGGCAGGTGTGAGTTGATGAAGCAAGTGTGAGGCAATGAAGAAAGTGTGAGGTAATGAAGCAGGTGTGAGGTGATGAAGCAAGTGTGAGGTAATGAAGCAAGTGTGAGGTAATGAAGCAGGTGTGAGGTGATGAAGCAAGTGTGAGGTAATAAAGCAAGTGTGAGGTGATGAAGCAAGTGTGAGGTAATGAAGCAGGTGTGAGGTGATGAAGCAAGTGTGAGGCAATGAAGAAAGTGTGAGGTAATGAAGCAGGTGTGAGGTGATGAAGCAAGTGTGAGGTAATGAAGCAAGTGTGAGGTAATGAAGCAGGTGTGAGGTGATGAAGCAAGTGTGAGGTAATAAAGCAAGTGTGAGGTGATGAAGCAAGTGTGAGGTAATGAAGCAGGTGTGAGGTGATGAAGCAAGTGTGAGGTAATGAAGCAAGTGTGAGTTGATGAAGCAAGTGTGAGGTAATGAAGCAAGTGTGAGGTGATGAAGCAGATGTGAGGTGATGAAGCAGGTGTGAGATAATGAAGCAGGTGTGAGGTAATGAAGCAAGTGTGAGGTAATGAAGCAAGTGTGAGGTGATGAAGCAAGTGTGAGGTAATGAAGCAAGTGTGAGGTAATGAAGCAGGTGTGAGGTGATGAAGCAAGTGTGAGGTAATAAAGCAAGTGTGAGGTGATGAAGCAAGTGTGAGGTAATGAAGCAGGTGTGAGGTGATGAAGCAAGTGTGAGGTAATGAAGCAAGTGTGAGGTGATGAAGAGTGTGAGAGGTAATGAAGCAAGTGTGAGGTGATGAAGCAGATGTGAGGTGATGAAGCAGGTGTGAGATAATGAAGCAGGTGTGAGGTAATGAAGCAAGTGTGAGGTGATGAAGCAAGTGTGAGGTAATGAAGCAAGTGTGAGGTGATGAAGCAAGTGTGAGGTAATGAAGCAAGTGTGAGGCAATGAAGCAAGTGTGAGGTGATGAAGCACGTGTGAGGTGATGAAGCAGGTGTGAGGTGATGAAGCAAGTGTGAGATATGAAGCAGGTATGAGGTGATGAAGTAGGCTGAGGTGATGAAGCAAGTGTGAGTAATGAAGCAGGTATGAGGTGATGAAGCAAGTGTGAGATAATGAAGCAGGTATGAGGTGATGAAGTAGGCATGAGGTGATGAAGCAAGTGTGAGATAATGAAGCAGGTATGAGGTGATGAAGTAGGTGTGAGGTGATGAAGTAGGTGTGAGGTGATGAAGCAGGTGTGAGGTGATGAAGCAAGTGTGAGGTGATGAAGCAGGTGTGAGGTGATGAAGTAGGTGTGAGGTGATGAAGTAGGGGTGAGGTGATGAAGCAAGTGTGAGGTATGAAGTAGGTGTGAGGTGATGAAGCAGGTGTGAGGTGATGAAGTAGGTGTGAGGTGATGAAGCAGGTGTGAGGTGATGAAGTAGGTGTGAGGTGATGAAGCAAGTGTGAGGTGATGAAGCAGGCGTGAGGTGATGAAGCAAGTGTGGGTGATGAAGCGGGTGTGAGGTGATGAAGCAAGTGTGAGGGAATGAAGCAAGTGTGAGGGATGAGTGTGAGTGTGAAGCAGGTGTGAGGTATAAGAAGTGTGTGAGGTGATGAAGCAAGTGTGAGGTAATGAAGCAGGTGTGAGGTGATGAAGCAAGTGTGAGGTAATGAAGCAAGTGTGAGTTGATGAAGCAAGTGTGAGGTAATGAAGCAAGTGTGAGGTGATGAAGCAGATGTGAGGGTGATGAAGCAGGTGTGAGGGATGAAGGTGTAGGTGATGAAGCAAAGGGGTGAGGTAATAAGCAAGTGTGAGGTGATGAAGCAAGTGTGAGGTAAAGAAGCAGGTGTGAGGTGATGAAGCAAGTGTGAGGTAATGAAGCAAGTGTGAGGTTGATGAAGCAAGTGTGAGGTATGAAAACAAGTGTGAGGTGATGAAGCAGATGTGAGGTGATGAAGCAGTGTGAGGATAATGAAGCAGGTGTGAGGTAATGAAGCAAGTGTGAGGTGATGAAGCAGTGTGAGGTAATGAAGCAAGTGTGAGGTGATGAAGCAAGTGTGAGGTAAAGAAGCAAGTGTGAGGCATGAAGCAAGTGTGAGGTGATGAAGCACGTGTGAGGTGATGAAGCAGGTGTGAGGTGATGAAGCAGGTGTGAGGTGATGAAGCAAGTGTGAGATATGAAGCAGGTATGAGGTTATGAAGTAGGTGTGAGGTGATGAAGCAAGTGTGAGATAATGAAGCAGGTATGAGGTGATGAAGTAGGTGTGAGGTGATGAACTAGGTGTGAGGTGATGAAGCAGGTGTGAGGTGATGAAGCAAGTGTGAGGTGATGAAGCAGGTGTCAGGTGATGAAGTAGGTGTGAGTGAAGAAGTAGGTGTGAGGTGATGAAGCAAGTGTGAGGTGATGAAGTAGGTGTGAGGATGAAGAGGTGTAGAGTGATGAAGTAGGTGTGAGGTGATGAAGCAAGTGTGAGGATGATGAAGCAGTGTGAGGTGATGAAGCAGTGTGAGGTGATGAAGCAAGTGTGAGGTTTATAAGCAGGTGTGAGGTGATGAAGCAAGTGTGAGGTGATGAAGCAAGTGTGAGGTGATGAAGCAAGGGGTGAGGTGATAAAGCAAGTATGAGGTGATAAAGCAGGTAGAGGTGATGAAGCGGTGTGAGGTGATGAAGCAGTGTGAGTGATGAAGCAGTGTGAGGTGATAAAGCAGGTGTGAGGTGATGAAGCAAGTGTGAGGTGATGAAGCAAGTGTGAGGTGATGAAGCAAGTGTGAGGTGATAAAGCAAGTGTGAAGTGATAAAGCAGGTATGAGGTGATGAAGTAGGTGTGAGGTGATGAAGCAAGTGTGAGGTAATGAAGCAAGTGTGAGGGGATGAAGCAGGTGTGAGGTGATGAAGTAGGTGTGAGGTGATAAGCAGATGTGAGGTGATGACAAAGTTTGAGGTGATGAAGCAGCTGAGGAGAAGCAGGCGTGAGGTGATGAAGCAAGTGTTGAGGTGATAAAGCAGGTGTGAGGTGATGAAGCAAGTGTGAGGTGATGAAGCAGGCGTGAGGTGATGAAGCAAGTGTGAGGTGATGAGCAGGTGTAGGTGATGAAGCAAGTGTGAGGTGATAAAGCAGGTGTGAGGTGATGAAGCAAGTGTGAGGTGATGAAGCAGGCGTGAGGTGATGAAGCAAGTGTGAGGTGATAAAGCAGGTGTGAGGTGATGAAGCAAGTGTGAGGTGATAAAGCAGGTGTGAGGTGATGAAGTAAGTGTGAGGTGATAAAGCAGGTGTGAGGTGATGAAGTAAGTGTGAGGTGATAAAGCAGGTGTGAGGTGATGAAGCAGGCGTGAGGTGATGAAGTGGGTGTGAGGTCAAGGGAAAGGAGTTAAATACTTACTAGGCATGGAAGTATCTGCACAACAATAGACATCACTATCGTAGACACAGTAGTAGTAGCAGTTACTGGGGGAACCTGCTGGTCAGAGATCTTCATTAACTCTTCTGTATACATTAACTTCTGCAGGGTTACCTTCATGCTGGTAAACTTCTCATAATCTACGCAGTTGGAGTTACTCTACTCTTCTTTAATTCAACTCTGATTACAATCCATTCCTTAATATCTATATAACCCCAACGAGTTTAGCGCATTAACATAAACATAATAATTATTATATATATTCAATGCACGCGAATCGCATAATGCAGAATACAGCATAAGTTTCTTAATTAAGACATAAACACACCATATCTAATTCAAACCTTATCAAGAGACCAAAGAGACCTGTATAATTAAATGCAATAGCGCATTAAACTTCAAGACGCTCAGAAGTTGCATTATCAAGTTGTCATAATGGAAGATTGACGCTGATTGATGCATCACTCAGAAATTAATGCATGAAGAACAGTGTTTAAAATTTACAAATTTATACTGATAAGAAAAAAGCAAACTGGGACCTACCCAGGCCAGACTCAGTCCACACTTTTCTCTAAGTAAGATTCACCAGAGTTTAAGTAATTTCAAAAGTAAGTGGGTCAGTAAGTAGGTAAGTAAGAAGGATAAGAACAAAGTAAGTTTTAAAACTTTGGGAACACAAGTGTTCTTGTCCTATGAAAGTACATAATATAGATTTAATAACTAGTGAAGAATAACCAAGTGAAGTTAAACACTTGACTTATTTATAATCAGAAAAGACATTTTCCAGTTATTTCACATAAATCAATTTGATTAATAAGATTAACACTTAAAAACTTATTAAAAGTAAAATTAAGATGACGCTTCCTTAAGAAAAGCATAAAAGCACTAAGAAATTAAAGGTAACTTCGAGAAACTTCCTCTATCTATTGCAACAATGAAGCCCAAAGCAAAGAAATCTTTCGTCTTTTTTATATTATAAATCAACCATTAAAAATTAATATCGTTCACAATTGTTTTATTTTTAATCAGGGAAAAACGGTAAACCAGTAAGGGTCATATAACTCTTGAAGAATACGAATCATTCAGATTCGATCCAAGGAAGGGGAGGATAAGTCTAGTTCCTCGGATCAGAAGACCCCTCTCTTTCACAAAGACAAAATAATGCAATAGCGTAAAACAAAACTTACACTATTTTGAGATTAAAAGTGACAAAACAGTCCCTATAAACATAATACATTAATAAAATTAACCATGTTCTAAATATCTTACACACACACAGTAGAGCTACAAGTGGAGGGGGAAGCAGGAAGGCCAGGGCAAATAAAGCCAAACTGCAAGAAAGGGGACTACACGGGAATGAGGAACTTCCTGAACGGGGTTCAGTGGGACAGAGAACTGGCAGGGAAGCCAGTTAATGAGATGATGGAATATGTAGCAACAATGTGCAAGAAGGCTGAGGAGAGGTTTGTACCCAAGGGTAACAGGAATAATGAAAAAGCCGGGATGTGCCCATGGTTCACCCAAAGGTGCAGGGAGGCAAAAAAAAACAAATGTGCTACGGAATGGAAGAAGTATAGAAGGCAAAGGACCCAGGAGAATAAGGAGAGCAGTCGTAGAGCCAGAAATGAATATGCACCGATAAGAAGAGAGACCCAACGACAATATGAAAACAACACAGCAGCGAAAGCCAAATCTGACCCGAAGCTGCTACACAGCCACATCAGGAAGAAAACAACAGTCAAGGACCAGGTAATCAGGCTAAGGAAGGAAGGAGGAGAGACAACAAGAAACGACCGTGATGTGAGGAACTCAACATGAGATTCAAAGAAGTGTTCACAGAGGAGACAGAAGGGGCTCCAGAAAGACGGAGATGTGGGGCACACCACCAAGTGCTAGACACAGTACACACAACCGAGGAAGAAGTGAAGAGGCTTCTGAGTGAGCTAGATACCTCAAAGGCAATGGGGCCGGATAACATCTCTCCATGGGTCCTGAGAGAGGGAGCAGAGGCGCTATGTGTACCCCTAACAACAATATTCAATACATCTATCGAAACAGGGAGAGTGCCTGAGGCATGATAGACAGCAAATGTAGTCCCAATTTTTAAAAAAGGAGACAGACATAAAGCACTAAACAACAGATTAGTGTCACTGACATGTATAGTATGCAAAGTCATGGAGAAGATTATCAGGAGAAAAGTGGTGGAACACCTAGAAAGGAATGATCTCACCAACAGCAGCCAACATGGTTTCAGGGACGGGAAATCCTGTGTCACAAACCTACTGGAGTTCTATGACATGGTGACAGCAGTAAGACAAGAGAGAGAGGGGTGGGCGGATTGCATTTTCTTGGACTGTAAGAAGGCGTTTGACACAGTTCCACACAAGAGATTAGTGCAAAAACTGGAGGACCAGGCAGGGATAACAGGGAAGGCACTACAATGGATCAGGGAATACATATCAGGAAGACAGCAGCGAGTCATGGTACGTGGCGAGGTGTCAGAGTGGGCGCCAGTAACCAGCGGTGTCCCACAGGAGTCAGTCCTACGACCAGTGCTGTTTCTGGTATTTGTGAACTACATGACAGAAGGAATAGACTCCGAAGTGTCCCTGTTTTCAGATGACGTGAAGTTGATGAGAAGAATTCACTCGGTCTAAGACCAGGCAGAACTACAAAGGGATCTGGACAGGCTGCAGACCTGGTCCAGTAATTGACTCCTGGAGTTCAATCCCACCAAGTGCAAAGTCATGAAGATTGGGGAAGGGCAAAGAAGACCGCAGACGAAGTACAGTCTATTTGGCCAGAGACTACAAACCTCATTCAAGGAAATATTTGGCCAGAGACTACAAACCTCATTCAAGGAAAAAGATCTTGGGGTGAGTATAACACCAGGCACAGCTGAGGCACACATCAACCAAATAACTGCTGCAGCATATGGCCGCCTAGCAAACCTCAGAACAGCATTCTGACATCTTAATAAGGAATCGTTCAGGACCATGTACACCGTGTACGTTAGGCCCATATTGGAGTATGCGGCACCAGTTTGAAACACACACCCAGCCAAGCACGTAAAGAAACTAGAGAAAGTGCAAAGGTTTGCAACAAGACTAGTCCCAAAGCTAAGAGGTATGTCCTACGAGGAGAGGTTAAGGGAAATCGACCTGACGACACTGGAGTACAGGAGAAATAGGGGAGACATGATAACGACATACAAAATACTGAGAGGAATTGACAAGGTGGACAAAGACAGAATGTTCAAGAGATGGGACACAGCAACAATGGGACATAGTTGGAAGTTGAGGACACAGATGAACCACAGGGATGTTAGGAAGTATTTCTTCAGCCACAGAGTAGTCAGGAAATGGAATAGTTTGGGAAACGATGTAGTGGAAGCAGGATCCATACATAGCTTTAAGCAGATGTATGATAAAGCTCACGGTTCAGGGAGAGTGACCTAGAAGCGACCAGTAAAGAGGCGGGGGCCAAGAGCTAGGACTCGACCCCTGCAACCTCAACTAGGTGAGAACAACTAGGTGAGTACACACACACACACACACACACACATGCAGTCGAAGTGTTGTTATTGATCAATACCACTCGTTCGTGGGCACAATAATATATATATATATATATATATATATATATATATATATATATATATATATATATATATATATATATATATATACATGCATACATATATACATATATCAAACAATCGTAGGCAGGCGATCTTTATTTTGCTAGACAAGCCACAGGGCGTGGAAATCTTTACCTCAAGTACTTTCATACTTCTCAATGCATCATCAGGTGCTATGCAAAGGTGCAAGACCGCAGCTGAATGAGTGAAAAGTTTTCTCAGTGCGGGTTTGTCACCTGCCATAGCCTCTCTGGGTGCAGGTGACAAACCTGCATTCCGCTACTCTGAGAAAACTTCCCTAACTCCTTCAGCTATTGCCTTGCAACTTTGCATAGCTCCTGATGACCCACTGAGAAATGTGACGTACTTGAGCTAAAGATTTCCACCCCCGTGGCTTGTCTTGCGCATATATATATTATATATATATTATATATATATATATATATATATATATATATATATATATATATATTATATAATATATATATATTATATAATATATATATATATATATATATATATATATATATATATATATATTATATATAAAAGCTTGCCGGCGTGGAGGGAGGGAGCCAGTTTGTGGTGCTCCATACATTCTGTGTGGTTTACATGGGCCAGTTTCGGCATACATCATCGTGAGTATCCACCGGAGATTACAGAGTTGTGACAATCTTCTGTATCAGACCGTTGCTTCTGTATTAGTGAAAGTGCAGAGTACATGTTGGGATTTGGGAGTAGCGGTGGTGAGGGGATCCTGGCAGCAGTGATGTGGAGGAGGTTTTGTTTACCTCTGTGTCCGGCCGGGGTCGGGGGCTCTGGGAGGAAGTGGCCACTCACGACACCGTCATTGGATGGTGAACAGAAGAACACCTCGGTTAACAGTATGAGCATGGTGTTTAGTGTGCCAAATGGCGAGGGTTTTTTTCTAAATGGAACAATAAGTGTATAACAATTAGCAAAAGTTAGCCAGTGATGTGCATCTTGAGCGAACACACAGAGCCCCCCATCCCTGATCCCCTCCCCTCATCCCAGGATAGGCCCAGCCTAGGCCCACTGACTTGCTGACCAAGGGTGTTGCCGTTTAGTGTCCCACCAATTATAAGTCCCCCCCGCTCGCTACTCTCCCACCCTCATCCCCCATGCATCCCTGCTGTCCTTCACCCGTTACCCCACAGCTGGCGCCCTCCCACCCCCACGATATCAGCAATGTCACAAGTTGTCGAGGGTTCCCAAGAATCTTTACAACAGAGCCAAAGCCGTCGTTCACAAGGCATTTGCCGGGTGTGTTACAGGGAATGTGCACTCAGTCCCTCAACTGGCAACATCCGTGCACACAACGGATGTCTAGGCTCCAGGAGAGCTCCAAATGAGAACAACAAACAGCCCCTCCCAGCAGACAGCACTGACAGCTACCGTGAATTCACCTCTACAGAGAACCTCAAATCTGCAATCAAATTAACATCCACCAGGACTCTGACACACATCCCCAAAGCAGCTCGCCCTCAAGCTGCTAGCAAATTCACTGACCTTCTGAAGACTGTCAACGATGCTCCTTCAAACAACAGATCCCGGCACAACCTGCTGCTTTTTGGCAATGCCTGTTTGGCTGTCCCACCAAGGAGGGACAAGTCATTAGCAACACATGTTATTAGGGCAATAAATGCATTCCCAAGGGATTACAACCTCGTCCGTCTCCCTCCTAGGGCGACAAACACCTGCCGGGCAAATGCCAACAACAGGACACCCGATGCCTCAAAAATCAGAGCCCAAATTAGCAAGAAAATAGAAGAGGGTAATACTATTGGAGCTCTGAGGCTTATAACCAGTGAGGATACCATCGCTCCCAAGGACGTCAGCACGGCGCAAGCTCTGAAGAACAAACATCCACCCAGGGCTCCCAGTACCAACATTGACCTCCCTGATATTGCAGCAGGCGAAGAACATCTAATCGTACAGGATGCTAATGTGTATAAAGCTGCTATGTCATTTCCACAGGGCTCAGCAGGAGGTTTCACCGGTTTAAGGCCTCAACACTTAAAACAAATACTCAATCCAGCACTTGGTGATGTTTCAGAGAGGTTGCTGTCTGAACTCACCAAATTTTCCAACCTGTGCCTGGCTGGCAGTGTCCCAGAGGCCATCTGACCTCTCTTCTTTGGTGCCTCATTGTGTGCGATGAAGAGTCACTGAGCTCCTCAGGAGTGCTAGAATATCTGCTACACGAAAGGAGGCGCTGACCAGGGAAAAGGAAACTATCGAACTTAAGTTAAATGACTCTTACAGGAACCAGGAGAGACAAGAGGAGCTTAAAGTTATTAGTGAAATTGAAAGAAATTCAAAATATTTCTTTTCATATGCCAAAAGCAAGTCAAATACCACATCTAGTATCGGGCCCTTACTCAGACAGGATGGGACTTACACAGATGACAACAAGGAAATGAGTGAAATATTGAAATCCCAGTACGATTTTGTGTTTAGTGAACCACTAATCAGTCTGAGGATCGACGACCTAAATGATTTCTTCATGAATGAGCCTCAAAACTCCATGAATGTATGCCAGATTTCCGACATTACCCTAACTCGATAGACTTCGAGAAAGCCATTGACAACATGCCCATGCACTCAGCCCCGGGCCCAGACTCGTGGAATTCTGTTTTCTTTAAGAACTACAAGAAACCCCTCTCGCGTGCCCTAAGTACACTATGGAGGAGGAGCTTGGACATGGGTGAAATTCCACAGTCACTTAAAACAACGGATATAGCCCCACTCCATAATGGTGGCAGCAGAGCATTAGCTAAGAACTATAGACCAATAGCTCTACGTCCCACATAAAAATCTTTGAAAGAGTGCTAAGAAGCAGGATTGCAAATCACCTGGATTCCCAAAATCTGCACAATTCCAGGGCAACATGGGTTCAGGGCAGGTCGCTCCTGCCTCTCACAACTACTGGATCACTATGATATGGCCTTGGATGCACTGGAAGAAAATCAGAATGCAGATGTAATACACAGAATTTGAAAAAGCATTTGACAAATGCGATCATGGCGTAATAGCCCATAAAATACGTGCTAAAGGAATAACTGGGAAAGTGGGGAGATGGATCTTCAACTTCCTAACAAATCGAACACAAAGAGTAGTCGTCAACAGAGTTAAATCGGAGGCTGCCATAGTGAAGAGCTCTGTTCCACAAGGCACAGTACTCACCCCCATCTTATTCCTCATCCTCATATCAGACATAGACAGAGATATACATCACAGCACTGTATCATCCTTTGCGGATGATACTAGGATCTGCATGAGGCTGTCATCTGCTGAGGACGCGGTTAACCTCCAAGAAGATATAAACAAAGTTTTCCAGTGGGCAACGGTAAACAATATTATGTTCAATGAGGACAAATTCCAACTACTCCATTATGGAAAACTGGAGGAGATAATAACTAGAACAGAGTATACTACAGATTCTGGCCAAACAATAGAGCAGAAAATAATGTAAGGGACCTGGGAGCAGTAATGTCTGAGGATCTCACTTTCAAGGATCACAACAGTGCCACGATCGCACGTGCAAAGAAAATGATAGGATGGATAATGAGAACGTTCCAAAAGAGAGATGCCAAGCCAATGATGTTCCTTTTCAAATCACTTGTTCTCTCTAGGCTGGTATACTGCTGTACATTAACATCTCCATTCAAAGCAGGTGAAATCGCAGATCTAGAGAGTGTACAGAGATCCTTTACTGCACGTATAAGTTCTGTCAAGCACCTTAACTACTGGGAACGCTTGGAAGCACTTGACTTGTACTCGTTGGAACGCAGGAGGGAGAGACATATCATAATCTACACTTGGAAAATCCTGGAACGAATGGTCCCAAATCTGCACACAGAAATTACTCCCTACGAAAGTAAAAGACTGGGCAGGCGATGCAAAATGCCCCCAATTAAAAGTAGGGGCGCCATTGGTACACTAAGGGAAAACACCATAAGTCTCCGGGGCCCAAGACTGTTCAACAGCCTCCCATCAAGCATTAGGGGAATTGCCAATAAACCCCTGGCTGCCTTCCGGCATTGACCTAAAGTCAATGCCGGATCAGCCGGGCTGTGGCTCGAACGTTGGACTGCGTGCAGCCAGCAGTAACAGCCTAGTTGATCAGGCCCTGATCCATCGGGAGGCCTGGTCATGGACCGGGCCGCTGGAGCGTTGATCCCCGGAATAACCTCCAGGTAACCAGGTGCCCTTCGGAAAAAGGATGGAGGAATCAGGCCCATTGCAGTGGGCAACACCCTTCGGCGCCTAGTTGCCAAGGCTGCAGTAAGAATGGTGAGTCAAGAGGCTGCTGCAATGCTGAAACTAACTCAGCTCGGTTTCGGCGTTCAACAGGGCTGTGAAGCAGCGTCCCACGCAGCACGAGTATATATCAAAGACATGTCCGATGAAAAAGCCTTGGTCAAATTGGACTTTGCCAACGCTTTCAACTCGGTCAGAAGGAATGCTGCTCTCCAGGCAGTTTATAGAAACTTCCCTTCCCTTTATTCCTTCATAGAATCGTGTTATAGTGTGACTTCCAAAATATTGTTTGGGGACCATGAAATTGACTCATGTGAGGGCGAGCAACAGGGGGACCCTCTCGCCCCCTTTCTATTGCGTTTGGTCATCAAGGAAGTCACAGAAGCACTCTCCAGCGAGCTCAATATCTGGTTCCTGGATGATGGTACCCTAGCTGGCACAACAGAATCTCTCCTAGAGGACATCAGTAAAATTAAAGACATGGGAGAAAGCCTGGGCCTTTCTTTAAACCCCACCAAATGTGAAATAGTTTCTACCAATCGACAGATGATTCAGAATATTAGCGCCGTTTTACCAGGAGCACGAGCCATTGATCTAGCCAATAACACTCTCCTTGGTGCTCCTCTTGGGTCCAATGCCATCGATCTGATCTTAGAAAAAAAGTCTCAGACCTCCAGACGATGGAAAGCACGATGAAAGACATTGACACACATGATGCCTTCTGCCTACTCACCAGGTGCCTGTCAATCCCAAAACTAACCTACTTTCTGAGATGCTCTCCAGCCTTCAGCAGTCCAAAACTCAAGGAATATGACTCTCTCCTTAAGACCATGCTAGAGAGTGTATTGAATCTTTAACTTGAAGATGGACAGTGGGTGCAAGCCTCACTTCCGGTCAGGCTTGGGGGGGCAAAAAGTACACAGATCCTCCCAGATTTCTCTACCAGCTTTCCTATCCTCTTCCATAGCATCAAATGAGTTGATAAGACCTCAGTGACTCAGCAGGAATACAGGACCCTAGCTATGCCAGTGCCATCACTGAATGGGAGACTCTTGCTGTTCCAGCATCAAACCCTAGTGCAGTACTGGCTCACAAACAGTCAAGCTGGGATGGCCCGATCGCTGAAAAGGTGCTTGCCTACATGCTCAGGGCTGCAACATCAGATAGGGAGACTGCCCGTCTCCAGGCTGTGAGCGCACATCACTCCGGGAACTTCCTCCAAACAGTTCCCATATCGGCAATTGGAACGCGACTCCACCCTAAGACCCTCCGTATTGCAGTGGCTCTGGGCCACAATTCACACAATTCACACGGAATATACATGTATTTGCGGCAAAGCGCAAGCAGACCAATACGGTCTACATTGGTCTTAACTGTTCCAGAACCAAGGGCTGGCATGCAAGACACAATGAGGTCAACGACATCATTAAGAGAACCCTTGCTACAGCTGGATGCCCAGCAGAGAGGGAGCCCTGATCACTAGCAGCCAACAATACCCACAACCTAGCAAACTGCCCCAACGGGATCACCATCTATCCTTGGAAGAATGGCAAGCTCTTAGCATGGGACTATACCTGTGTGTCCACACTGGCTGACACCTATATCCATCACAGTGTGGGGTGACAGGGAGGAGCTGCTGGCCACAGGGAGGAGTACACGATCAGCAAGTACAGGGACATAAGCCAACAGTATCAATTTGTCCCAATGGGATCAGAGACCATGGGATCATGGGGAAAAAATGCCACACGTTTCCTTAAAGAATTGGGTTCCAGACTCATCGAAACCACCAGGGACCCAAGCCACTTTCATGTTCCAGTGCCTCAGCGTGGCCATCCAAAGGTGAAATGCTTGCTGCATACTTGGCTCGTGTCCGACTTCGGAGGAGCTGGAGGAAATTCATGATCTTTAATACATTGTACCATCGTATTCATGTCTGTGTTTTTCTGTAAATGTATTCTGTTTATTAATAAATGTTCACATATAATATCAAAATATAGGGGGTGGTAGAAGAAAATATTCAAACAGCTCCGGGAAAAACCTTGAGTTTTTCCTGAGGTACGTTTATTGTCTTCTCTGAGGATGAGGGTCCCCATTCCAGCTATAGAGGTGGTACTTCCCTATATCATATATATATATATATATATATATATATATATATATAGTATATATATATATATATATATAATATATATATATAATATATATATATGTCGTGCCGAATAGGCAGAGCTTGCGATCTTGGCTTAAATAGCAAACGCTCATCTTGCCATATAGGACAAGTGAAAATTTGTGTATGCAATAATTTCACAAAATCATTCTGAACCTAACGAAAAAAATATATTTCACTGTGTCTGCTTATTATTAAATTATTGTAAACAAATATAAAATATATTTAGTTAGGTTAGGCTAAAATAAATTGTTCTTGTTATAATAAGGTTAGGTAAGTTTTCTAAGATTCTTTTGGTGCAAAATTAAAAATTTTTTACATTCTCGTTAATGAAAAAAGTATATCTTTAAACGTATAAGAGAAAATTTTAAAAAGAGCTTAATTTTAAATGAGTTCTTGCTAACTGACCAGTTTTACATATTCGGCACGACATTAATATATAATAATAAAAATATATATATATATATATATATATATATATATATATATATATATATATATATATATATATATATATATATAATATATATATATATATATGATAAAATATATAAATATTGCAGAACAACCACTCTGAAGTAATAGTGATATTCCAAGCACTTTCGTGACTTCTCACATTACCAAGGAACTATAAAATAAAAGGTTAAGAGGAAGGAATATAAGGACGAGACTACAACTCGCTCCCCCTCCCCCTAAAAACACCTGACTTTTTATGATGATGTAGGTAGGTAGTCAGTGATCCGTGAAACCCCAGCTTATATTCTAACCATAAATTTGTCTAATAATTTCATTAATTTTATTAATTATAAATGATTCAAATTTTATTAACCAAAAGCAATGCCCGTTTTATTTTCAAAACTACTTTTTATGAAGCATGATTCCATTATATTCCTGTCGACCATGGACTTGCTAGATACAACCTTTCTCAGCTTTTTGAAAATCAATTGGATGGTTAAAATCTCTCACATGAATTAAGAGATGATAAAAATTTTTGTCTACTTCTAATACTATATTTATGTTATTTAAACCTTAGTTCAAGACTTTTACTAGTTTGGCCGCAATAAACTTTATCACATATGTGACAAGGGCTCTTACAAACACACCCGTCAGCATTTTTGGGAATTTTTTTTATCAAAAGCTTTTTAACTGCATCAAGATTTTTAAATACAACTTTGATATTAAAATTAATAAGTAGAGAAGGCAAATCAACCAAGTTTTCATGGTAAGGGAGAACCAACATATTTTTAGTTGAATAAAGTTGGTTGTCCCTTTTTTGAATTGTAAAAAGTGTTTCTAGAAATTTTAAAAGATTTTTCAATTAAGTTTCTTGGGTATTTTAGATCATTAGCTATTTCATAAATTTTGGAGATTTCTTCATCTATGATCTCTGGACTACAAATACGTAAAGCTCTCAAAAACATCGATGAGAATACTGACAGCTTAGCTCTATCTTAATGTGAAGAATAATAGTGTACATACGAACAGTTATATGTAGGTTTTCTGTAAATTTTTAATTTAAAGTCATTGTTGCCCTTAATAATTAAACATCTAGAAAAGGCAATGAGTTATTTGCTTCATACTCGCAGTAAAGTTTATAGAATGGGCTAATCTATTTAATTTAACAAGGAAATGGTTTATATCTACATTCTTAGACATAAGACACAAAATATCATCAACATATCTAAACCACTTAGTTCTATTAGGAAAGATTGAGTTAAGCAGTCTTGCTTCAAAAAAATCCATGTATAAGTTACTAAGACAGGTGAAAGAGGATTTCCCATTGCCATACCAAACTTCTGAGTAGAAAACTCATCATTAATTACAAATTTTGCATCGACAACGCAAAGTTTAATAAGTTTAATGATAGTAGGAACTGGCAATGGTAAATCGTAATTAACAAGTTCTTCAGATAAGAAACTTAATAAATCATCAACTGGAACTTTTGTAAACAAGGAAGTAACATCAAAACTAACCATGTTGAAATCATTTAAGTCAGTTCACTAAATCTATGTTGTTTTTATCATTAAAGTTAGAAATTTTTCCAACACAGGGCTAAATATGTGTACAAGCTATTTAGATAATTCATATGAAACTGAACCTAGGAGCTAATAATTGGTCTAACCGGATTACCTGGCTTGTGTGTTTCTATTAATCCAAACATGTAGGGTAAAGATGGATTAGTGGAAGTAATTTTTTTAATTAATTCATCTTTTTAATTAATTCATCTTTACTTCCACTAATCCATCTTTACCTTATATGTATGGATTAATATAAACGCAATGAAAGAAGAGGCACATGTCAGGTGTGTGGAGAGTATCGAGCAAGCAAGAGGAACGGCCTCATTCGTGCACACAATGGGTGTGCTGGATCACATGTGACCCCAGCAGAGAGCAGCCCACAGACTCCACAGGTAGATGACAATTTCAATGGCAACCTCCTCACTTGAGAAGATCTGATGGCATTCAGATCCCCTACTAGCAGTACCCTATCTCATATTCCTAAAGCGGCTCGTCCATATACTGCAGAGAAATTCACAGACCTTCTTAAGCAGGTGAGTGGAGATTCCACCAACTTAGAAGCCCGAGGCACCATCAAAGCATGGCGCAACCTACTCCTGTTCGGCAATGTCTGTCTTGCAGGTCCTGAAAGATGAGGCAAACTGCTAACCACATTAGTCATCAAGGCAGTGCGCAACTACCCAAGAACAGATAATTGTGTCCCTCTGCCCCATCATCGCAGGAATCACAGGTAGACCCGATAAAAATTTCACTGCAAACGAGAAAATTTGCGCACAGGTTAGCAAAAAATCGAAGAAGGTACACTGGAAGCAATCAGAATAATTACAAGTGACGACACTGTTGCTCTCAGCGATGAGGCCACAGCCCAAGCACTAAGAGACAAGCACAAGGTACATCATAGTCGTCAACAACAACCCTGAGGAAGACCTCATCACTGAACAACTAATTTTACCAGAATCAGAAGTCTATAAGGCGATATTGTCATTTCCAGCAGGATCTGCAGGAGGTTACACTGGAATTCGACCACAACACCTCAAAGAAATGGTAAATGCAGTACTCGGCACATCTGCCTCATTTCTTCTCTGTGAGTTAACAACCTTCGTCAGCAACTGCCTGGCTGGGCAGATTTCAGAAGAAATTAAAACTTTCATTTTTTGGACCCTTATTATGTTCTTTGAAGAAGGACGGGGGAATCAGACCCATTGCTGTTGGTAACACTCTTCGCCGTCTCTTTGCCAAAGCAGCAGTAAGAAACATTCGCCTAGAAGCTGCCAGTTTACTTTAGTCACACCAACTGGGCTTTGGGGTCTTTCAAGGGAGTGAAGCCGCAGTTCATGCGGCAAGGGCCTACATCAGGGACTTACCAGAAGACAAAGCCATAATAAAGTTGACTTTAAAAATGCCTTTAATATGGTGAAAAGAGGTGTGGTCTTGCCAGTCGTTCGGGATCGGTTCCCCAGTCTTTTTCCCTTCATTTCAGCTGGCTACGGCAAACCCTCAATTCTTTTGTTTGGCGAACAGGAAATTCCCTCATCAGAGGGTGTTCAGCGGGGTGATCTACTCGCTCCACTTCTCTTCTGCTTGGCAGTAACAGAACTAAATTCCAGCTACGCAGCGACCTCAACATCTGGTATCTGGATGATGGCACTCTGGCAGGTACTGAAGAGACCCTGCTAGAGGACCTACAACTGGTGAAGACACAGAGAGAAGCCTTGGGACTCATCCTCAATCCCTCCAAGTGTGATATCATCACTACGAACCAGGAAATAATCACAGTTGTGCGAACAATCCTTCCTGAAGTCTCTACTACCATTCCATTCAACAGCACCCTCTTGGGAGCATCGCTGGGTCATCAAGCCATCGACACGGTCCTCAAGAACAAACTGAATCCCCTAAAGAGAATGGAGGAAAGAATATGCGATCTTCTTGATGCCCATGATGCTCTGTATCTCCTCACAAGGTGTCTTGCTCTGCCAAGACTCACTTCCTGATGTGCGCACCCTCTTTTGACAACCCAACACTCAACGAATATGACTCACTCTTGAGATCAGTCTTTAAGAAGGCACTGAATCTGTCACTGGAAGATCAGCAATGGGATCAGGCAACCCTCCCAGCGCGACTGGGAGGTACAGGGGTGAGCAAAGCAATCCAGTGAATTAGTCAAGAAGATTGTCCCCGAACGCTTGAGAGGCGCGGTAGGAGCTCAAGACCCGAGGTTCATTGAAGCAGCCATGGGGTGGGACAGTGGGACACCCTTGCCGACTCCTCCAGCAGACCAGCTCCTCTCAAAGAGCACTAACAGTCCCACTGGGACAAACCAATCATGGAAAAAATTGCCAACACATTGTTCACCAACACTTTAGGAAAGGACAAAGCTCGTCTCCTAGCGGTTAAGGCACTATATTCAGATTTCCTTCTAGGTGTTCCCAATTCTTCCCTGGGCACTCGACTCGACCCACAGGCCATTCGGATTGTTGTTGCTCTTCGTTTAGCCACCCCCATATTCACCGAACATAAGTGTATTAGCGGCAGGGCGACAGCTGATCAATTCGGACTTCATGATCTCGTGTGTCACACATCTGAAGGGAAATATGCTAGAAATGAGGTCAACGACATCATAAAGAGCAGCCTCGTCACAGCCCATTGCCCAGGACAACGGGAACCCCAAGTGCAGAGGTCTGACGGAAGTCAAAAGCATCCTGATGGAGCCACTATGCTACCCTGGATGGATAGTAAGCAGATTGCCTGGGACTACACCTGTGCTGCCACATTGGCAGACACCTACTTGCCATACTCTATAGCTGAAGGGGGTGGAGCTACCAGCCACACGGAGACCCAGAAGACCCGCAGATAAGAAGACCTTCCCCCTTGCTATAACTACATCTGAATAGGGTCGGAGACCCTTGGAGCATGGGGCACGTGTGTTCTAAAGTTCCTCAAAGAGCTGGGTGAAAAACTCATCATAGAAACCAAGGATCACAGGGTGGCCAGGTTCCTCTTTCTAAGAAACAGTGCTGCGATCCAGAGGGGAAATGCCTTCAGCATTCTGGGCATGCGGCCCACCACCAGGGAGCTGGACAATGCATTCGAGATGTAGCTCTGGATGTTATCTATGTCGTTCTACTCCCTGTTTTGTTTTTGTCAATGAATTCTGTCTTTAAATAAAATCTACATAAAATATAGAATATAGGAGTAATTTGTGTATGCAATAATTTCGCCAAAATCATTCTGAACCTAACGAAAAAAATATATTTCACTGTGTTTGTTTAGTATTAAATTATTGTAAACAAATCTAAAATATATTTAGTTGGGTTAGGCTAAAATAAATTGTTCTTGTTATAATAAGGTTAGGTAAGTTTTCTAAGTTCCTTTTGGTGCAAAATTATAAATTTTTACGTCAACATTAATGAAAAAAATATATCTTTAAACGTATAAGAGAAAATTTTTGAAAGGACTTAATTTTAAATGAATTCTTGCTAAATGACCATTTTACATATTCGGCACGACATAATATATATATATTAAATATATATAATAATATATATATATATATATATATTATATATATATATATATATATATATATAATATTATATAATATATATATATATAATATATAATATATATATATATATATATATAATATATATAATATATATATATATATATATATATATATACATTTTATTATCACACTGGCCGATTCCCACCAAGGCAGGGTGGCCCGAAAAAGAAAAACTTTCACCATCATTCACTCCATCACTGTCTTGCCAGAAGGGTGCTTTACACTACAGTTTTTAAACTGCAACATTAACACCCCTCCTTCAGAGTGCAGGCGCTGTACTTCCCATCTCCAGGACTCAAGTCCGGCCTGCCGGTTTCCCTGAATCCCTTCATAAATGTTACTTTGCTCACACTCCAACAGCACGTCAAGTATTAAAAACCATTTGTCTCCATTCACCCCTATCAAACACGCTCACGCATGCCTGCTGGAAGTCCAAACCCCTCGCACACAAAACCTCCTTTTCCCCCTCCCTCCAACCTTTCCTAGGCCGACCCCTACCCCGCCTTCCTTCCACTACAGACTGATACACTCTTGCAGTCATTCTGTTTCGCTCCATTCTCTCTACATGTCCGAACCACCTCAACAACCCTTCCTCAGCCCTCTGGACAACAGTTTTGGTAATCCCGCACCTCCTCCTAACTTCCAAACTACGAATTCTCTGCATTATATTCACACCACACATTGCCCTCAGACATGACATCTCCACTGCCTCCAGCCTTCTCCTCGCTGCAACATTCATCACCCATGCTTCACACCCATATAAGAGCGTTGGTAAAACTATACTCTCATACATTCCCCTCTTTGCCTCCAAGGACAAAGTTCTTTGTCTCCACAGACTCCTAAGTGCACCACTTACTCTTTATATATATATATATATATATATATATATATATATATATATATATATATATATATATATATATATATATATATATATATATATATATATATACGTAGTGCCGAATAGGTAAAACTGGTCTCTTAACAATCACTCATTTAAAATTAAGTCCTTTCTAAAAAATTCTCTTATACATTTTATATATTTTTTCATTTATGTTAATATAAAAATTAATGATTTTGTACCAAAAGAACCTTAGGAAAGTTACCTAACCTTATTATAACCGGCGCAATTTAATTATTATAAACACAATTTTAATAATATAAAATAATAGTAATAAGTTGATGCTGTTTCTCCTGCAAACAACTTCCAGAAGTGAAATGATAAATGACCAATTTTCTAAATGTTTAGTTTATTCTTTATTTTCTACTGATTAAAATATTTTTGACTGGTTGTGTACATGGGAAGAAGAACATTTGATTACCCTCGTGCAGTCGACAGACTCCACACCTAACAAACCAACCAACAGTTGTGTATTCAACAACGAATAATATTTAGTTACAAGAAATAATGGCAACCAATATTATAAGTCAGTTTCATGTTGTGGTCCCGACTTTGAGACTTAGTTCGGCGTCGTGTTGAGAAATCACAACTTTTTATTTTTAACAGGTGATCAGTGTAATCTGTGTACCTTTCTTTATGCCTCTATGCGAACCTGTCCATCAAGTACCATTCACTAATTATTGAGGTCGCGCACATTCTCTGTGATGACAACCTCGGTCAAGTTTGTGACTTTTTCTTTATTTTGATAATTCAGTTACTGCTTGCTGTATTCACTCTTCCTCCTACGTAACTTTTGACTATATTGGCTTTTACAACCAATAATGCTAGTTGGTAATTGTTACTGGCAGCACACGCACGCACATTTTAGCACAAGCAAATATTATAACGAATAAATGAACGGCAGGAAGGCTGCAGAGAGGCTAGAGTTAAGCGAATATTGCTTCACACTGCTCGTTAATCTTTATCTAGAGTGACTCACTTGAAATTCTAAATTACCTGAAATATACACGAGAGTACATGGGAGAGACTGACAGCAGAGGACTTAAAGGTGCATACAGAGACTACCTGCTGAGAACTATTTACTTTTACTTAGACTGGGATGTCTCGTGTATTATCTTGGTGCATGAGTCAGGGATTAAGAAACAAGGCTACCCTCCCACCCTCCAATCCACACGACCACTGCTGGCATGAACACAGGGGAAAGCATATTCCGTTCCATTTGGAAAAATGGAATGGAATTTACCGGAGATGAAGTGAATGGAAGACGTTAGCTACACACAGGAAACCCTGGGTGCTTAACGACAATCGTTATTTTGCGTCTGAAATACGAGAAATCTTGCATAAAGTTTATGCTCAACAGCTAAACGCAGTCCCGGAATTTGTCTCTTTGTTGACAGTAAGCGGTGAGCAGGTCCAGGTTACATTAAGTTTTTTTTTTACCTCAGATCATTTCCACGTTCGACACTCTCTAAGATAAACAGCTAACAACCAGACACCTGTGTCACAGCTATGAAGTGAACAGAGTCAGTAGGTGTAAGGTGACTTATCCAAACGAATCGAACTCGAGATATTTCTTTTGTGAGCCGAACAATCATACCACTGAAAAAATTCCTCCATTCCCGTATTTTCTTGCAATTTTTAAAACCAGTTTAATGTTCTTAACACCAGGTTTAACTTACTTAGAGTAGCTCATCCTCACGTGGTTATGTATTTGTGGTGTTTGAAGCAACTGTATGTGCCCTTCACTATGGAGTGTGGGAGGAGGTGAGTGCAGCGGTACTCAAGAACAGGTCGTACCAGACAGCCACTGGTAGAGACCTACTCCAGGTTACTGGGTCGCAAATCATATGAGGTAACACTCACTCTCAATCTCTCTCTCTTTTTTTTTTTTTTTTTTAACGGGTTGCCCAAGGTTAAGTCCCTAGCTTTATTGACAGCTATTTTACAGTTTAAGGATCTCCTAACTTTTATTGGCAACCCCTAAGAGCTGTTACCTACACCCACTCTCTCTCTCTCTCTCTCTCCCTTCTCCCTCTCTCTTCTCTCTCTCTCTCCTCTCTTCTCTCTCTCTCTCTCTCTTCCCCTCTCTCTCTCTCTCTCTCTCTCTCTCTCCTCTCTCTCTCTCTCTCTCTCTCTCACTTGCCCTCACAAATGCAATGGAATTCTTCAATTACATTTACAAAAGAAAGATACAGAAATTCCTACAGATGTGTTAACAATGACTCAGCTTAAAGAACGCCTCCCTCAAAAAAAATTGAAAGCTTTTCAGGTAAGGTAAAATATCGTGGTAAAGTTCTTCAGACTTAGATCATGTACCAGTGATTCTTCAATAAGAAACAGTGAGTTATTTAAATAATGAAATGCTGGAATGTGAAGAGAAGGTTCCCGCAGAGATCGGTCCTCATTTCAGTCCTGTTCTCAATATGCACAAATGATCTAAAACAGAGATTGCCTCAAAATTTACAATATTTACTGAAGGCACGAAATTAGGGATAAGTTAATATTTAGTGATCGATTTGCCTTAAGAACTAGCTAGGGTGGCACCAAGGTCGAGAGAGTGAAGGATGAACTAGCTAGGCTGGCACCAAGGTCGAGAGAGTGAAGGATGAACTAGCTAGGCTGGCACCAAGGTCGGGAGAGTGAAGGATGAACTAGCTAGGCTGGCACCAAGGGCGGGGGGTGAAGGATGAAAATTTGCTTGCGGCACCAAAGGGGGGGGGGAAATGAAGGATAACTACTAGGGGGGCACCAAGGCGGGAGAGTGAAGGATAACTAGCTAGGCCCGGCACCAAGGCGGGGGAAATGAAGGGTTTAATAGCTAGGCTGGGACCAGGGGCGGGGGAGTGAAGGTGAACAAACTAGGGTGGCACCCCAAGGGCGGGGAGTGAAGGGTGAAAATCCCAGGGTGGCAAACCCAAAGGGCGGGGGAGTGAAGGATGAACAACTAGGGGTGGGACCAAACGAGGATGAAGGATAACCTAGGCTGGCACCCAAGGGCGAGAGAGTGAAGGATGAACTAGCTAGGGTGGCCCCCAAGGTCGAGAGAGTGAAGGATGAACTAGCTAGGGGTGGCACCAAGGCCCCGGGGAAATGGGAAGGGTGAACTAGCTAGGCTTTTTACCCAAATTTGGGGAAGGGGAAGGGTGAAAATACTAGGTGGGAACCCCCAAAGGGCGAGAGAGTGAAGGGTGAACCAACCAAAGGGTGGCACCCAAAGGGCGGGGGGAGTGAAGGATGAACTAGCTAGGGCTGGCACCAAGGTTGGGGGAGTGAAGGTGAACAAACAAAGGGTGGCACCAAGGTCGGGAGAGTGAAGGGTGACTAGCTAGGGTGGCACCAAGGGCGGGGGAGTGAAAGGGTGAAAATACTAGGGTGGCACCAAGGTCGGGAGAGTGAAAGGAAAAACTAGCTAGGGGTGGCACCCAAAGGGCGGGGGAGTGAAGGGGGAACAGCTAGGCTGGGGACCAAGGTCCCGGGGGAGTTAAGGATGAACAAACTAGGCTGGCAAACCCAAAGGGCGGGAGAGTAAGGAAAGAAATAGCTAGGCCGGCACCAAGGGCGGAGGGGGAAGATGAACAGCTAGGCTTTGGGACAAAGGTCGAGAGAGTGAAAGGTGAATTAGCTAGGCTTGCATTAAGGGGGCGAGAGAGGAAGGATGAACTAGCTAGGCTGGCACCAAGGGCGAGAGAGTGAAGGATGAACCCACTAGGCCGGCACCAAGGTTTGGGGGAGTGAAGGATGAAAATAGCTAGGCGGCCCCCAAGGTCGGGAGAGTGAAGGAAAGAATTTGCTGGCTTGCATCAAGGTCGGGGGGAAATGAAAGGGTGAACTAGCTAAAGGCCCGGCACCAAGGTCAGAGGTGAAAGGAAAGAAAATTTGCTAGGCTTGCATCAAGGTCGAGAGAGTGAAGGAAAGAAATAGGCCCAGGCTGGAAACCAAGGTCGAGAGGTGAAGGATGAATTAGCTAGGCTTTTTTCAAGGTCCAGAAGAGAAAAGGGTGAACTAGCTAGGCGGGACCAAAGGGCGAAAGGAAGGATGAACAGCTAGGCCGGCACCAAGGGCGGGAAGGTGAAGGATGAAAATAGCTAGGCTGGCACCAAGGGCGGGGGAGGAAGGATGAAAAGCTAGGCTTTTTCATCAAGGGGCGAGAGATTTAAGGGTTTACCTAGCAAAGGGTGGCACCAAGGTCCGGAAAAAGTGAAGGAAGAACTACAGGGCCCGGCACCAAGGTCGGGGGAGTGGGAAAGGGTGAAATAGCTACCCGGCACCAAGGCGGGGGAGGGGAAGGGTGAATTAGCTAGGCTTTCATAAAAGGGCGAGAGAGTGAAGGGGTGAACTAGCTAGGCTGGCACCAAAGGGCGAAAAGAGGGGAAGGATGAAAAAAAGCTAGGGTTGCATCAAGGTCGAGAGAGTGAAGGAGAACTACTAGGCGGGACCAAGGGCGAGAAGTGAAGGTTTAACAAACTAGGCCGGCCCCCAAGGGGCGAGAGAGTAAGGTTTAACCCAGGGTAGGCTGGCACCCCAAAGGGCGGGAAGTGAAGGATGAAATTAAACTAGCTTGCATCAAGGGCCCAGGAGTGAAGGGTAACCCAGCAAACTGGGAACCCAAAGGGCGGGAAAGTGAAGGGTAATTAGTAGGGTTGCTCAAAGGTTTGAGAAGTGGGAAAGGGTAACTAGCTAGGCTGGGCCCCAAAGGGCGAGAAAATGAAGGAAAGAATTAGCTAGGGTTTTTCCTCAAGGTCGAGAGAGTGAAAGGGTGAACTAAGGGAAAGGGTGGGGACCAATCGAGAGAGGGGAAAGGGTGAACTAGCTAGGCCCCGGGACCAAGGGCCGGGGGGGAGTGAAGGATGAACCAAACTAGGCAGGCCCAAGGTCGGAGAGGGAAGGAATGAATTAGCTAGGCTTGCATCAAGGGCGAGGAGAGGAAGGAAGGGAAATAGCTACTGGGACCAAACGGGGGAAAAGGGGAAGGGTGAATTTCTAGGCTTCATCAAGGTCGAGAGAGTGAAGGGGTGAAATACTAGGGTGGCACCAAGGCGGAGAAATGAAGGGTGAACTTTGCTAGGGTTGGCACCAATGTCCGGGGGAGTGAAGGATGAATTAGCTAGGCTTGCATCAAGGTCGAGAGAGTGAAGGATGAACTAGCTAGGCTGGCACCAAGGTCGAGAGAGTGAAGGATGAACTAGCTAGGCCGGCACCAAGGTCGGGAGAGTGAAGGATGAACTAGCTAGGGTTGGCACCCCAAGGGGCGGGGGATGAAGGATGAATTAGCTAGGCTTGCATCAAGGGGCGAGAGAGTGAAAGGATTAACTTTGCTACCGGCCCAAGGGCGGGGGATGAAGGGTAACTAGCAGGGGTTTCACCAAGGGCGGGGCAGTGAAGGATGAAATACTAGGCCGGGCCCCCGGTCGGGACAGGGGAAGGGTGAAAAAAGCTAGGCCCTTTCACCCAAGGTTTGGGGGAGTGAAGACGAACTACTAGGGTGGCCCCCAAGGCCGGGGGGGCGAAAATTTAACAAGGCCTGGCTTTTCATCAAGGTTTGGGAGAAATGAAGGATGAACTAGCTATGCTGGCCCCAAGGGCGGGGGAGGAAGGATTTAACTAAACTAGGCTGGGGAAACCAAAGGGCAGGAAGTTAAGGATGAACAGCTGGCTTGCATCAAGGTCGGGGGAGTGAAGGAAGAACTAAACTAAGGTCACCAAGGTCGGGAAGGGGTGAAGGATGAACCCTAGGCTGTCCAAAAAGGGGCCCGGGGGAAAAGGGAAAGGGTAAACAGCAGGCCCGGGCAAACCCAAAGGGCGGGGAGGAAAGATGAACTAGCTAGGCTGGCCCCAAAGGGTTTGGAGAGTGAAAGGGTGAAAAGCTTTGGGGTTGCATCAAGGTCGGGAAATGGAAAAGGGTAAATTAAAACTAGGGTGGCCCAAGGGCAGGAGAGTCATGGATGAAATACTTTAACTCGCACTAAGGCAAGGAGTCAAGGATTAAAAATAGCTAGGGAGGGAACCCAAAGGGCAGGGGTCAAGGATAAACTGCTAGGGTGGCACAAAAGGTTTAGGGAGTCCCAAAGGGTAACTATTTGGCTGGCACCAAGGGCGGAAAGTCAAAGGGTGAAAATTAGGGGGGCGCCAAGGTCGGGGGAGTGAAGAATGAACTAGCTAGGGTGGCACCCCAAAATCGGGAAAGTCAACGATTAACTAGCTGGGTGGAGCCAAGGTCGGGGGAAATAAGGATGAAATTTGCTAGGCTGGGGGACCAAGGTCCGGGAGAGTGAAAGGGTGAACTAGCTAGTTGGGGAACCAAGGTCGGGAGAATGAAGGATGGGAAATAGCTAGGGTGGCGCCAAGGTTTGGGGAAAAAAAAAATGACTAGCTAGGCAGGCACCAAGGTCGGGAAAAGTGAAGGATTAACTAGCCCAGGGTGCACCCAAAGGGCGGGAGAGTGAAGGAGAACTAGCTAGGGGGGCACCAAGGCGGGGGAGTAAGGATGAACTAGCTAGGGTGGCACCAAGGGCGGGAGAGGGGAAAAAGGGTGAACTAGCTGGCCCCGGGACCAAGGGCGGGAGAGTGAAGGGTAACAAGCTAGGCCAAACCCAAAGGGCGGGAGACTGGGAAAAATGAACTAAACTAAGCTTGGGGAAAAAAGGTCGGGGGAGTGAATGATGAACTAGCTAGGCTGGGGCCCCAAAGGGCCCGGGAGGAAAAGGAAAAACAGCTAGGTTTGGCACCAAGGTCGGGAAGCGAAGGATAACCCAGCTTTGGTTTTGGGACCAAGGTAGGGGGAGTGAAGATGAAAATACTAGCTGGCACCAAAGGGCCGGGGGGGAAATGAAGGGTGAACCCACTAGGGGGCACCAAGGGGCTGGAGAGTGAAGGATAACTACTAGGGGTGGCAACCCAAGGGGGCCCCCGGGAAAAGTGAAGGTAACTACAAAGGGTGGCACCAAGGTCGGGAAGTGAAGGTGAACAAACTAGGCTGGCCCCCCGTCGGGAGAGTGAAAAGGGTGAAGTAGCAAAGGGAGGGGACCAAGGTTTGGGAGAGTGAAGGATGAACTAGTAGGCCGGGACCAAAGGGCGGGAGAGTGAAGGATGAACTAGCTAGGCTGGCACCAAGGTCGGGAGAGTGAAGGATGAACTAGCTAGGCTGGCACCAAGGTCGGGAGAGTGAAGGATGAACTAGCTAGGCTGGCACCAAGGTCGGGAGAGTGAAGGATGAACTAGCTAGGCCGGCACCAAGGTCGGGAGAGTGAAGGAAGAACGCAAGGGCCGGGACCAAGGTCGGGAGAGGAAGGGTGAACACTAGGCTTGGGACCAAGGTCGAAAGAAGTGAAGGATGAACAACTAGGGTGGCAACCCAAAAACGGGAGAGTGGAAAAATGAACCTTTCTAGGGTGGCACCAAAGGGCGGAGAGTGAAGGGGAACTGTAAATTAAAAAAAAAAATAAAAGGGAATTCATTTTTTAGCATATTAATAAATGTAAAATTTATAAACGTACAAGGAAAACGTTCTTTACATAAATTATATGGAAGTCAAATTTCATTTTAAGTAATAAATATATATATATATTATATAATAAATATATATATATATATATATATATAAAATAAAATAGATAATATTAAAATTATAATATATAAAATTTTATATATATATATATAATTTATATATATATATAAATATATATTGGCCCTCGTTTTTCGTAGTTCTCGGCAATCGTAAATTTCGCCCCAAACAAAGGGGGAAATTTTCGTATAAACATGGAAATCGCCTTTTTTATGGGTTTACTCGCGAAAAGTAGGTTTTGTCCAGGACGCTTACGCCCTGGTGTGAGCCGGGGCGGCCTCCCTCCCCCCCAAATTTTTGGGATTGTTTACCCGTGAGGAAGGTCCCCCCAAGTGGCCCCCCCCCCCCCTTTCGAAATATTTTAAAAATAAATTTCCCCTTTATTTTTTTGTGCTTGCAAGTACTAAAAAAGCTAAACCCTCTCCAAAGAAAACTCCCAGGGGCCCAAACCTGTGGTAAAGGGAAAGGGAAAAAATATGTTTCATGACAAAGTCCCCGGGCCATTTTTGGGAAGTGGGTTTAAAGAGAGGGCCCGAAAACCCGAGCTCTCTCCCCCATTTCTTTGCGAGAAAAGGACTAGAGTGACTCTCAAGGGGGTCCCAGTGGGATTTAAAAAACAGGAAGAAAGCAACCCCAGGGAAAGCAATTGGTACCCCGGGGGTTGCTGGGAAAAAGGGGTTCCCCTTCCCCAAAATGTAAACAATCCAATTTCTCCTTCCCCCATCCCCCCATACACAAAGAAGAATCTCCAATAAAGGGGAAGTGTTATGCTGTTTTAAAGTTTCAATTTATCTTTTTCCCCTTGTAAATTTTTTAAAGTACTACATGTATATTTCAAAGTAAAAATTTTTTTTGTTTTAATACTTTTGAGTGTCAGAAACGGTTTAAAATTGTATTTACTTATTTCTTATGGGAAAATTGATTCGCAAATCGAAAATTCGTTTATAGTAGTTTCCTCCAGGAACGGTTTTAATTACGAAAAACGAGGGACCACTGTATATATATATATATAATATATATATTAAAATATATTATATATATATATATATATTATATATAATAAAATATATATATATATAATATATATAAATATATATATATATATATATTTTATAAATATATATAAATATATATATAATATATATATATATCACACTGGCCGATTCCCACCAAGGCAGGGTGGCCCGAAAAAGAAAAACTTTCACCATCATTCACTCCATCACTGCTTGCCAAAGGGTGTTTTACACTACAGTTTTTAAACTGCAACTTAACACCCCTCCTTCAGAGTGAAAGGCACTGTACTTCCCATCTCCAGACTCAAGTCCGGCCTGCCGGTTTCTCTGAATCCTTAATAAATGTTACTTTGCTCACACTCCAACAGCACGTCAAGTATTAAAAACCATTTGTTTCCATTCACTCCTATCAAACACGCTCACCCCATGCCCGCTGGAAGTCCAAGCCCCTCGCACAAAAAAACCTCCTTTACCCCCTCCCTCCAACCTTTCCTAGGCCGACCCCTACCTCGCCTTCCTTCCACTATAGACTGATAAACTCTTGAAATCATTCTTTTTTGCTCCATTCTCTCTACATGCCCGAACCACCTAAAAAAACCCTCCTCAGCCCTCTGGACAACATTTTTTGATAATCCTGCACCTTCTCCTAACTTCCAAATACGAATTCTCTGCATTATATTCACACCACACATTGCCCTCAGACATAACATCTACACTGCCTCCAGCCTTCTCCTTGCTGCAACATTCATCACCCATGCTTCACACCCATATAAGAGCATTGGTAAAACTATACTCTCATACATTCCCCTCTTTGCCTCCATGGACAAAGTTCTTTGTCTCCACAGACTCCTAAGTGCACCGCTCACTCTTTCCCCTCATCAATTCTATGATTCACCTCATCTTTCATAGATCCATCCGCTGACAAGTCCACTCCCAAATATCTGAATACATTCACCCTCCCTCCCTCCAGTCTGATATCCAATCTTTCATCACCTAATCTTTTTATCCTCATAACCTTATTCTTTCCTGTATTCACTTTTAATTTTCTTCTTTTACATATCCTACCAGATTAATCCACCAACCTCTGCAACTTATCTTTAGAATATCCCAAGAGCACAGTGTCATCAGCAAAGAGCAACTGTGACATCCCCCACTTTATGTGTGATTCTTTATCTTTTAACTCCACGCCTCTTGCCAAGACCCTCGCATTTACTTCTCTTACAACCCTATCTATAAATATGTTAAACAACCACTGTGACATCACACATCCTTGTCTAAGGCCTACTTTTACTGGGAAATAATCTCCCTCTTTCCTACATACTCTAACTTGAGCCTCACTATCCTCGTAAAAACTCTTCACTGCTTTCAGTAACCTACCCCTATACCATACACCCGCAACATCTGCCACATTGGCTCCCTATCCACCCTGTCCCTACGCCTTCCAAATCCATAAATGCCACAAAAACCTCTTTAGCCTTAACTAAATACTGTTCACCTTATATTTTTTCAAATGTAAACACCTGGTCCACCCCCCCCCCCCCCTACCTTTCGTAAAAACCTCCCTGTTCATTTGCTATCCTATTCTCCGTCTTGCTCTTAATTCTTTTAATAATAACTTACAATACACTTTACCAGGTATACTCAACAGACTTAAACTCCCTATAATTTTGGCACTCTCTTTGTCCCCTTTTCCTTATACAAAGGAACTATGCATGCTCTCTGCCAATCCCTAGGGACCCTACCCTCTTTCCCTACATTTATTAAATAATAAACACCAACAAATCCAAAAAATATATCCCCACCTTCTTTTAACATTTCTATCTTTATCCCAGCTGCCTTTCCCCCTTTCCCTTTTATCTACTGCCTCACGAACTTCCCCCACACTCACAACTGGCTCTTCCTCACTCCTACAAGATGTTATTCCTCCTTGCCCTATACACAAAATCACAGCTTTCCCTATCTTCATCAACATTTAACAATTCCTCAAAAAAATTCCCTCCATCTTCCCAATACCTCTAACTCTCCATTTAATAACCTCCCCTCCTATTTTTAACTGACAAATCCATTTGTTTTTTCTAGGGTTCCTTAACTTGTTAATCTCACTCCAAAACTTTTTCTTATTTTCAACAAAATTGTTGATAACATCTCACCCACTCTCTCATTTGCTCTCTTTTTACTTGCCCTTTACCACTCTCTAAACCTCTTCTGTTTTTCTCCATATACTCTTCCCTCCTTGCATCACTTCTACTTTGTAAAAACTTCTCATATGCTTACTTTTTCTCTTTACTACTCTCTTTACATCATAATTCCACCAATCGCTCCTCTTTCCTCCCGCACCCACTTTTCTGTTACCACAAACTTCTGTGAACACTCTAACACTACATTTTTAAACCTACCCCATACCTCTTCGACCCCATTCCTATGCTCTCATTACCCATCTATCCTCCAATAGCTGTTTTTTTCTTACCCTAACTGCCTCCTCTTTTAGTTTATAAACCTTCAACTCTCTCTTCCCTGATGCTTCTATTCTCCTTGTATCCCATCAACCTTTTACTCTCAGTGTAGCTACAACTAAAAATTGATCTGATATATCTGTGGCCCCTCTATAAACATGTACATCCTGAAGTCTACTCAACAGTCTTCTATCTACCAATTCATAATCCAACAAACTACTGTCATTTCGCCCTACATCATATCTTGTATACTTATTTATCCTCTTTTTCTTAAAATATGTATTACCTATAACTAAACCCCTTTTTATACAAAGTTCAATCAAAGGGCTCCCATTATCATTTACACCTGGCAACCCAAACTTACCTACCACACCCCCTCTAAAAGTTTCTCCTACTTTAGCATTCAGGTCCCCTACCACAATTACTCTCTCATTTGGCTCAAAGGTTCCTATACATTCACTTAACATCTCCCAAAATCTCTCTCTCTACTCTATATTCCTCTCTTCTCCAGGTGCAAACACGCGTATTATGACCCACTTTTCGCATCTAACCTTTACTTTAATCCACATAATCCTTGAATTTACACATTCATATTCTCTTTTCTCCTTCCATAACTGATCCTTCAACATTATTGCTACCCCTTCCTTAGCTCTAATTCTCTTAGATACTCCAGATTTAATCCCATTTATTTCTCCCCACCGAAACTCCCCTACCCCATTCAGCTTTGTTTCGCTTAGGGCCAGGACATCCAACTTCTTTTCATTCATAACATCAGCAATCATCTGTTTCTTGTCATCCGCACTACATCCACGCACATTCAAGCTTCCCAGTTTTATAAAGTTTTTCTTCTCTTTTTTAGTAAATGTTTCCAGGAGAAGGGGTTACTAGCCCATTGCTCCCGGCATTTTCGTCTCCTCATACGACACGCATGACTTACGGAGGAAAGATTCTTTTCCACTTCCCCATGGACAATAGAAGAAATAAAGAAGAACAAGAGCTATTTATAAAAAGGAAAAAACCTAGATGTATATATATATATATATATATAATATATATATATATATATATATATATATATATATATAATATATATATATATATATAAATGCATGTGCGTGTCTGTGAAGTGGACCAAACTGTAAGTAGGAGTAGCTAGATATCCCTGTTAACTATTACGTTTATGAGACAGAAAAAAACACCAGCAATCCTACCATCTTTGTAAAACAGTTACAGGTTTCTGTTTCACAGTCATCTGGCAGGATGATAGTACTTCCCTGGGGGGTTTTGCTGTCTACCAGCCCTACTACCTACAATATAAAATATATTTATATTTATTTTTTTATTACACACTGGCCGATTCCCACCAAGGCAGGGGTGGCCCAAAAAAGAAAAATTTTCACCATCATTCACTCCATCACTGTCTTGCCAGAAGGGTGCTTTACACTACATTTTTTAAACTGCAACATTAACACCCCTCCTTCAGAGTGCAGGCACTGTACTCCCATCTCCCGGACCAAGTCCGGCCTGCCGGTTTCCCTGAATCCCTTCGTAAATGTACTTTGCTCACACTCCAACAACACGTCAAGTATTAAAAAACCATTTTTCTCCATTCACTCCTATCAAACACGCTCACGCATGCCTGCTGGAAGTCCAAGCCCCTCGCACCAAAACCTCCTTTACCCCCTCCCTCCAACCCCTTTTCCCAGGCCGACCCCCACCCCGCCTTCCTTCCCCTACAGACTGATAAAACTCTTTAAGTCATTCTGTTTCGCTCCATTCTCTCTACATGTCCGAACCACCTCAACAACCCTTCCTCAGCCCTGTGGACAAAAGTTTTGGTAATCCCGCACCTCCTCCTAACTTCCAAACTACGAATTCTCTGCATTATAAATTTACACCACACATTGCCCTCAGACATGACATCTCCACTGCCTCCAGCCTTTCCTCGCTGCAACATTCATCACCCATGCTTCACACCCATATAAGAGCGTTGGTAAAACTATACTCTCATACATTCCCCTCTTTGCCTCCAAGGACAAAGTTTTTTTGTTCCCACAGACTCCTAAGTTTCACCACTCACTCTTTTTCCCTCCATCAATTCTAAGATTTAGCTCATCTTTCATAGACCCATCTGCTGACACGTCCACTCCCAAATATCTGAATACGTTCACATCCTCCATACTCTCTCCCTCCAATCTGATATTCAATCTTTCATCACCTAATCTTTTTATCCTCATAACCTTACTCTTTCCTGTATTCACCTTTAATTTTCTTCTTTTGCACACCCTACCAAATTAATCCACCAATCTCTGCAACTTCTCTTCAGAATCTCCCAAGAGCACAGTGTCATCAGCAAAAAGCAACTGTGACAAGTCCCACTTCTTCTTTGATTGTTTATCTTTTAACTTCACGCCTCTTGCCAAGACCCTTGTATTCACTTCTCCTACAACTCCATCTATAAATATATTGAACAACCATTGTGACATCACACATCCTTGTCTAAGGCTTACTTTTACTGGGAAATAATCCCCCTCTCTCCTACATACTCTAACCTGAGCCTCACTATCCTCGTAAAAACTCTTCACTGCTTTCAGTAACCTACCTCCTACACCATACACTTGCAACATCTGCCACATTGCCCCCCTATCCACCCTGTCATACGCCTTTTCCAAATCCTTAAATGCCACAAAAACCTCTTTAGCCTTATCTATATTCTGTTCACCTATATGTTTCACTGTAAACACTTGGTCTACACACCCCCTACCTTTCCTAAAACCTCCTTGTTCATCTGCTATCCTACTCTCCGTCTTACTCTAAATTCTTTCAATAATAACTCTACCATACACTTTACCAGGTATACTCAACAGACTTATCCCCATATAATTTTTGCACTCTCTTTTGTCCCCTTTGCCTTTATACAAAGGAACTATGCACGTTCTCTTCCAATCCCTAGGTAGATTTATTAAATAATAGAACCAACCACTCCAAAACTATATCCCCACCTGCTTTTAACATTTCTATCTTTATCCCGTCAATCCCAGCTGCCTTACCCCCTTTCATTCTACCCACTGCTTCGCAAACTTCCCCCACACTCACAACTGGCTCTTCCTCACTCCTACAAGATGTTATTCCTCCTTGCCCTATACACGAAATCACAGCTTCCCTATCTTCATCAACATTTAACAATTCCTCAAAATATTCCCTCCATCTTCACAATACCTCTAACTCTCCATTTAATAACTCTCCTCTCCTATTTTTAACTGACAAATTCATTTGTTCTCTAGGCTTCCTTAACTTGTTAATCTCACTTCAAAACTTTTTCTTTTTTCCACAAAATTTGTTGATAACATCTCACCCACTTTCCCATTTGCTCTCTTTTTATATTGCTTCACCACTCTCTTAACCTCTCTCTTTTTCTCCATATACTCTTCCCTCCTTGCATCACTTCTACTTTGTAAAAACTTCTCATATGCTAACTTTTTCTCCCTTACTAGTCTCTTTACATCATCATTCCACCAATCGCTCCTCTTCCCTCCTGCACCCACTTTCCTGTAACCACAAACTTCTGCTGAACACTCTAACACTACATTTTTAAACCTACCCCATACCTCTTCTACCCCATTGCCTATGCTCTCATTAGCCCATCTATCCTCCAATAGCTGTTTATATCTTACCCTAACTGCCTCCTCTTTTAGTTTATAAACCTTCACCTCTCTCTTCCCTGATGCTTCTATTCTCCTTGTATCCCATCTACCTTTTACTCTCAGTGTAGCTACAACTAGAAAGTGATCTGATATATCTGTGGCCCCTTTATAAACATGTACATCCTGAAGTCTACTCAACAGTCTTTTATCTACCAATACATAATCCAACAAACTGTCATTTCGCCCTACATCATATCTTGTATACTTATTTATCCTCTTTCTTAAAATATATATTACCTATAACTAAACCCTTTTCTATACAAAGTTCAATCAAAGGGCTCCCATTATCATTTACACCTGGCACCCCAAACTTACCTACCACACCCTCTCTAAAAGTTTCTCCTACTTTAGCATTCAGGTCCCCTACCACAATTACTCTCTCACTTGGTTCAAAGGCTCCTATACATTCACTTAACATCTCCCAAAATCTCTCTCTCTCCTTTGCATTCCTCTCTTCTCCAGGTGCATACACGCTTATTATGACCCACTTCTCGCATCCAACCTTTACTTTAATCCACATAATTCTTGAATTTACACATTCATATTCTCTTTTCTCCTTCCATAACTGATCATTTAACATTACTGCTACCCCTTCCTTTGCTCTAACTCTCTCAGATTCTCCAGATTTAATCCCATTTATTTCCCCCCACTGAAACTCTCCTACCCCCTTCAGCTTTGTTTCGCTTAGGGCCAGGACATCCAAATTCTTTTCATTCATAACATCAGCAATCATCTGTTTCTTGTCATCCGCACTACATCCACGCACATTTAAGCATCCCAGTTTTATAAAGTTTTTCTTCTTCTCTTTTTTAGTAAATGTCTACAGGAGAAGGGGTTACTAGCCCATTGCTCCCGGCATTTTAGTCGCCTCATACGACACGCATGGCTTACGGAGGAAAGATTCTTTTCCACTTCCCCATGGACAATAGAAGAAATAAAGAAGAACAAGAGCTATTTAGAAAAAGGAGAAAAACCTAGATGTATGTATATATATATGCATGTGCGTGTCTGTGAAGTGTGACCAAAGTGTAAGTAGGAGTAGCAAGATATCCCTGTTATCTAGGGTGTTTATGAGACAGAAAAAGAAACCAGCAATCCTACCATCATGCAAAACAGTTACAGGTTTTTGTTTCACAGTCATCTGGCAGGATGGTAGTACTTCCCTGGGTAGTTGCTGTCTACCAACCTACTACCTATATATATATACATTATATATATTATTTAATTTTATTAACACATCGGCCGAATCTCAACAAGGCAGGGTGGCCCGAAAAAGAAAAACTTTCATCATTCACTCCATCACTGTCTTACCAGAAGGGTGCTTTACACTACAGTTATAAAACTGGAACATTAACACCCCATCCTTCAGAGTGCAGACACTGTACTTCCCATCTCCAGAACTCAAGTCCGGCCTGCCAGTTTCCTTAATCCCTTCATATATGTTACTTTGCTCACACTCCAACAGCACGTCAAGTATTAAAAAACATTTGTCTCCATTCACTCCTATCAAATACGCTCACGCACGCTTGCTGGGAGTCCAAGCCCCTCGCACACAAAACCTCATAGACACATGTGTGACACGTCCACTCCCAAATATCTGAATACATTCACCTCCTCCATACTCTCTCCCTCCAATTTGATATCCAATCTTTCGTCACCTAATATTTTTGTTATCCTCATAACCTTACTCTTTCTATATATTCACTTTTAAATTTCTTCTTTTACAAACCCTACCAAATTAATCCAAATTAATTAGTAAAAATTAAAATGTTCTCTTATACGTTTAAAAATATATTTTTTTCATTTATGTTAATGTAAAAATTAATAATTTTGTACCCAAAAAAAAAAAATAGAAAACTTGGCTAACCTTATTATAACAAGCGCAATTTAATTTAGACTAATCCAAATAAATATATTTTAGATAAGCTTATAAAATTTAGTAAGAAACAAACACTATAAAATATATTTTTTTTCGTTAGATTCAGAATGATTTTTAAGAAATTATTGCATACACAAATTTTCGCTTGCCTTATTCGACAAAAAAAAGCATTGCTATTTAAGCCAAAATCGTAAGTTTACCTATTTCGCACGATATATATATATATAATATATATATATATATATATATATATATATATATATATATATATATATATAATGTATATATATATATATATATAATAATATATATAATATATATATTTTATATATATATATATATATATATATATATATATATATATATTATTGTATCCACGAACGAGTGGTATTTAATCAATAACAACACTGCGACTAGTCGAGCACTCGAACCCATGTTGTTTTGGCCTGCCTCACGGTGAGCATGCTGGGTGCGTGATTCTTGAAGGATTTGGTGGTCCTGTGGGTTAGAGCGTCCTGTGATTTTTCGCTCAACATGAGGTGGGCGAAAACGACATGGGTTCGAGTCCTCGGCTAGTCGCATTGTTGTTATTGAATATATATGTATATATGTACTTCCACATAAGATCTTTTTTAAGTTATTGATTGCGGCTCACTCTATGTGTGCCCAGATATTGCTGGTTATGCTAGATATTCTTTTTATTTTGTGGAAAAAACATTGCATTTCTGGTTATTATACCTTTTTATATGTTAACAGATTCCTGTTAACTGAGCATAAGACATTTGTTCATTTATTTATGCAAGAGCATTTTTCATTTGCTGCTAAATACAACTTCCTTATATTACCAAGAGCAAAATGCATCCTCAATACAGTACAACTTATCCAGTAGCTACCCCAGAGATTAGTGCCTTTAGTGCTATGTGTATTAGTGATACATGATACATAGATGTTTGCTGACAAGCATGAGATCCTGCAACATATGGAAGTGTGTAGATATAATGTTATACACTAACACATGGATGTCTACTGACAGTATATGATCCACTAACACATGCTTGTGTACTGTTATTAACACACTGTTGCGTGCTAACAACATGTTATCCAGCATCACATGGATATGTACTGACAGTATATGATCCACTAACACATGGATGTCAACTGACAGTATATGATCCACTAACACATGGATGTCAACTGACAGTATATGATCCACTAACACATGGATGTCAACTGACAGTATATGATCATCGACACTTGGACACGTACTGACAGCAAGCGCAGTAAAATAATTAGTCTCTCCTTACCCCTTATTCTTGTCACTGCATCAGTTTCAACATCTTTTTCTGAAAAATTCCAATTATTCAGTAAAATTTAAAATATTATGAAATGTTCAAAAACTCATCGGGAAAACAATGGAGTTTTCTGACTCCACTGCATAGCATAAAGTTTTCCAGCGGAAAATGACGAACATTACAATACTATCACGTTATAAGTTCGTCCGCAATAGTATAACATCTGGACATTTACATGACTATCCCAGTAAGTATCTTTCTAGCATGTCCAAGTAAAATACTGCATCAGGAAAGTTAAAAAAAAACGATGACACATACACACACACACACACACACACACACACACACACACACAACATCTAAATACAAACGTATACGCAAAGTTTATCAGGTCTGAAACGGGTTTTGTATCACACAGGAGTTCAAAGGATGGTGCTGAAGAGACGGTGAGAGTTATTTAGCAGAACATTGTATAGGCAAACTGGTGTCACAGATTCTAAGAATGAAACTTTACGGTGACAAATGGAACCAGCAAACTTTAGGAAAGATATTTATTATGCTGTATAAAACATTAGCTAAAGAGAATAACGAAAGCAATTTACGAGAGCCATGCAAACGTGATCAGCACCTCATTTAAGAATGAACCAGGAATAGAAAAAAAAATAGCAGCTCGAGGATCAGTTACGTGTCTTTCTTAGCAATAGCAATTATTTCTGGGATCAGTACAGAACTCCTTGTCTTAGGAAATATTTGGTCAAACAGTCTGCAGCCAAAGAAATTTTGTGTGACAAATATACGAGTATAAATAGAAGGCAACGTAGCTCACAGGGCAATCACCAGCAACCTGAATGGTCACGCAATGTCTGGCTAACCTTCAACAGGCAGCATGTTCCTAGTTAGGACGGTCATGAAATCATTACGATATTATACCAGAGTTGAAAACTCATTCGCCTTCCCCGTCAACACAGCATTGGGAGAGGCAGACTAAGTAATTGCCATAATGAAAGAGACAATGAGGGTTCAAGTGAACAAAAAACTGAAAAGTGCAACACAGTTGGGCCAATTAGAATAATCATTAGCGAAGATTCTATTGTCTCCGGGAATACTCAGAGTGTTCAAGCACTGAGAAAAATCACCCTGCAGGAGTAACCAGGGGCACCAGCAGATGTAATACCGATGTTTCTATATTTATGCAGGAATCAGACGTCTGGCTCTATGAGGGGTCCACAAGAATAAGGCCCCAACATTTAAAAGGGTTAGTTAATCCATTTCTTGAGCAGAATGCGGAGACTCTCCTATCGGAAATCACGAGGTTCGTCAACGACTCCTTGGCTGTTCTGATCGATATTCATCAAGAATTGCAAGAAACCATTGTAACGTGCCTTAAATATTCTATGGAGAGATGCCTATACTCTGGAATCGTCCCACAGTAGTTAAAAACACTGATGTTGACCCTCTCCAACAAATGTGTAAATTAGTAATGACAGAAAATCTATAGACTAGTAGCCCTAACATATATTATCAAAAATTTTGAAAAGGTTAGAAGAGCAAGATTATCAATCACATAGTATCGCAGCAATTACACAACCCAGACTAACATGGGTTCACAACAGGTCGCTCCTTTATTTCGTAATTACTAAACCACTAGGACATGGTCTTGGATGCACTAGAAGACAAGCAAATTACAATGTTGTATACAGAGACATTGCTATAGTCATTGATAAGTGCGATTATGGGGTAATTGCAAACAAAATGTGTGCAGAATAATTGTGAAGGGGGTCAGATGAATATTAAACTCTCTAACAAATAGAACCCTAAGGGTAAGAGTAAACAAAGGGTAATTATGAGCAACTAGAGTGATAAGTTCTGCCTCCAAGGCACGATACTCGCCCCCTTCTCTTTTTCATTCTCATTTATATCATAGATAGTACAGTGGCTGAAACAAATCACGGATTACCCTCACTCTGAAGAGGAAACTTTAGACAACGTTTCGGTTCGACCTGGAACGTTATCAAATAATATCTCGGTAATTTGCTTTAATTGTAAATTTTTAAGAAGCGAGATCGCCACCTAGATACCCATCTGTTACACTACAAAGGGCAACATAAGTTTAGAGCAGGCCGCTCCTGCCTGTCCCAGCTACTGGATCACTATGACAAGGTCTTAGATGCTCTGGAGGACAAACAAAATGCAGAAGTAGTATACTTTGCGAAAGCCTTTGAGAAGTGCGACCATGGTGTCATAACGCACAAAATGTGTAATAAAGGAAGAGCAGGAAAAGTTGGTAGATGGATCAACAACTTCCTAACAAACAGAACACAAAGAATAATAATAAACAGAGTAAAGTCTGAGAGGGCTACGGTGAAAAGCTCTGCTCCACAAGGCACAGTACTCGCCCCCATTTTGTTCCCTGTCCTCATATCTGACATATACAGAGACCTAAGCCACAGCACCTAAATTCAGATGTCATTCTTTGCGGATGACACCCGAATTTTCATGACGGTGTCATCCATCAACAACACAGCAAAATTCCAAGTGGACATCAACCAAATCTCTAAATGAACAGCGGAAAACAATATGAAGTTCAATGAAATTTTTTTTTCAATTACTTCGATATCGAAAGCTCGTGGAAATTAAAATTGTATTGGAGAATGAAACAAATTCCAACCACAAAATAGAGCGAAATACTAATGTGAAGGACCTGGGAGTGATAATGTCGGAGGATCTCACTTTCAAAGATCACAACAATGTATCTAACACATCTGTTAGCAAAATACTAGGATGGATAATGAGAACCTTCAAAATTAAGGACGCCAAGCCCATGATGATTCTTTTCAAATCACTTGTTCTCTCTAGGCTAGAATATTGCTGAACACTAACAGCTCCTTTCAAGGCAAGGGAAACTGCAGATTTGGAAAATATACAGAGAACTTTCACGGCACACATAAGTACGATAAAGCACTTAAATTACTGGGAATGGTTGAAGTTCCTTGATTTGTATTCCCTGGAATGCAGGCGAGGAAGATACATGATAATATACACTTGGAAAATCCTAGAGGGACTGGTCCCAAATTTGCACACTGAAATAACTCCCTACGAAAGCGAAAGATTTGGTGGGAGATGCAACAATATTCCCCAGTGAAAAACAGGGGCGCCACGAGTACGATAAGAGACAACATACAGGGGCCCAAGACTGTTCAAATGCTTCCCAGTATACAAAAGGGGAATCACCAATAGACCCCTGGCTGTCTTCATGAAGGCGCTAGACAGGCACCTAAAGTCAGTACCTGACCAACCGGGCTGTGATTTGTACGTCGGCTTACATGCCGCCAGCAGTAACAGCTTGGTTTATCAGACCCTGATCCACCGAGAGACCTGATCACAGACCGGACCGGGGGGGGGCGATGATCCCCGAAACCCTCTCCAGGTATACTCCAGGTATTAGTATATTCCATATTCAAGTATACTGCTTTGGGAGCAATTATTTCTGAGAGTGAAATTTAATGTTGCAAGTTTATAAAAACTATTGTTCACTTACTCAACGAATTGCTGTCACTATCTTATTATTAAGTCGATCATTGATTTACTTTTAATAGACAATAACTAACAGAAATATTCGTTATTGTGCAATAAGCAACTTATTCGCTATCAAACAATAACCAAATCAAACTTTACCTTCCAATAACTATATTCATTACCATGCAATATTTGTATTCATTAGCCTGCAACATTCAAATCATTCTTTACCCTGTAATAACCAAATTATGCATAAGTATTGAATTAGAAATTTTTTAATTACCATGTAGTAAGCAAATAATTCCTTAAAATACAATAATCACAAAATTCGTTACTATATAATAATCATATTTTTGATAACAAAAAACAATAACCAGGTCATTGATTATCATATAAATATATAACCATTCATAATCAACTGATAAAAACATTTAGCATACAGGAAATACATTCATTATCAAACAAAAACCATTTAATTCATTACCTTGCAAAACTATTCAATTCAATTCCATGCAATAACCATGCAATTCATTATCATGCAATGACCATTCAATTCATTACAATGCAATAAACATACAATTCATTACCCTGCAATAACCATTTAATTTATTTCCATGTAATAACCAAACAATTCATTCCATGCAAAAACCATACAATGCATTACAATGCAATAACAATTCAATCCATTACCAGATATTAACCATGTAATTTATTACCTACCAATAACATACAATTTATTTCCTACTATAATCAAACAATCCACTACCATGCATGACCATACACTTTATTTCATGCAATTACCATGCACAGTCGCTATAAACAACGACTATAGCCTCATTCCAAACAGGAGGCAGCAAAGCGATAGCCAATAATTATAGACCGATAGCTCTAACGTCCCACATTTCAAATATCTTTGAAAGAGTTCTAAGAAGCATGAATGCTACCACTTGGATTCTCAACAACTGCACCATCCAGGGCAACATGGGTCTAGAGCAGGTCGTTCCTGCCTCTCGCAACTGCTCGACGACTGTGACATGGTTCTGGTTGCACCGGAGGACTAACAGAATGCACATGTAGTATACACAGACTCTTCGTACAAAATGAATGCTAAAGGAATAGCTGGAAAAGTGGGAAGATGGATTTTTAACTTTCTGTCCAACAGAACACATGTAATAGTAAACCGAGTTAAGTCAAAGGCTGCTGCTCTGTTCCACAAAGTACAGTACTCCTCCCCATCCTGCTCCTTATCTTCAGTTCTGACATAGACGATACTAGAACTTGCACGAGAATGTCATTCATTGAGGACATGGTAAATCTCCAGGAGGATATAAACAAAGTTTGCCAATGGCCCGCGGACAACAATTTGATGTTCAATGAGGACAAATATTAGTTACTCCTTTACGGAAAACTTGAAGAAATAATACCTAGAAGGGAGCATACAACCAATTCTAACCACACAATAGAAAAAATAACTAATGTGAAGGACTTTGGACTGTTAATGTCAGAGGGATCGCACTTTCAAGGATCACAAACGCGTCAATATCTCATCTACGAGGAAAATGATAGGATGGATAATAAGAACTTTCAAAACAAAGGATGCAGTTCCAATAATGATCCTCTTTAACTCATTTGTTCTCTCTAGGCTGGAATACTGCTGTACACTAACAGCCCTATTTAAGGCAGGTACAATCACAAATCTAGGGAATATACAAAGAACCTTAACTGCACGTATTAGTTTGGTCAAACCCCTTAATTACTCGGAACGCTTGAAGTCCCTTGACCTGTACTCCCTGGAAGGCAGGCGAGAAAGATATATCATAATGTTCACCTGGAAAATCCTTGAGGGACTGGTCCCAAATCTGCACAAAGTAATCACTCCCCACAAAAGTAAAAGACTAGGCAGACGGTGCTACATACCAAAATAAAAAGCAGGGGTGCCTTGAGAACAATAAGAAAAAATACAATAAATGTCTGGGGCCTAAGACTGTTCAACAGCCTCCCGTCGTCCATAAAGACTATTTTTAATAGCCCCTTGGGTGTCTTTAAGAAGGAACTGGACAGATACCAAAAGTCAGTGTTTGACCAGCCGGGCCGTGGTTCTTATGCTGGATTGCTTGGCCAGTAGAACAACCAGTGACAGATGCAATAATCATACTATAAATTACCATGCACAATCCATAAAAACTTTACCATGCAACAACCATACAATTCATTACCATGCAATAAATATATTCTTCATAATCGTGCAATAAACATACAATTCATTGTCATGGAATACCCATACAATTCATCACCATGCAATAACCAAACAATTCATCACCATGCAATAACCAAACAATTCATCACCATGCAATAATCAAACATTCATCACATGCAATAACCAAACAATTCATCACCATGCAATAACCAAACAATTCATCACCATGCAATAACAAACAATTCATCACCATGCAATAACCAAACAATTCATCACCATGCAATAACCAAACAATTCATCACCATGCAATAACCAAACAATTCATCACCATGCAATAACCAAACAATTCATCACCATGCAATAACCAAACAATAAGTTACCATTCTAAAGTCGAATAACTCATTATGCTAAAATTACACTTGATTATCATACTATAACTATCCAGTTGAATATCAAGCAATAACAACATATTTTTTTACAATACAATAACGATAGATTTTTACCATGCAATAACTATACAATTCATTACTATGCAATAACCATACAATTCATTACCATGCAGTTACAACTGATTTTTTTACTATGCAATAATCATTCAATCTATTACCATGCAGTAAATTCATCATTATGTAAAAACAGTGTTTTATTACCTAGCAATCACTTGTCTGTTTATATATTGGAGACAATCGTGAAGAAATGTGAGTGCTTTTCTTCAGTTTATTTATTATTGTATCATCATGCAACCACACACAAACACTTAAATAAGAGCAGCTATTCAAGGGAGATTATTTACATGACCAGATGCAAGAATTTGGAGGTAAAGATGGAAATTTAACTCTCAAGAGACACAAGGTGACATCAGGACACATTCATCATTTGATTAGTAGTGTGCTGAGCAGTGACACAGTGTGCTGAGCAGTGACACAGTGTGCTGAGCAGTGACAGTGTGCTGAGCAGTGATAGTGTGCTGAGCAGTGACACAGTGTGCTGAGCAGTGACACAGTGTGCTGAGCAGTGACACAGTTTGCTGGGCAGTGATACAGTGTGCTGAGCAGTGACACAGTGTACTGAGCAGTGACACAGTGTGCTGAGCAGTGACACAGTGTGCTGAGCAGTGACACAGTGTGCTGAGCAGTGACACAGTGTGCTGAGCAGTGACACAGTGCGCTGAGCAGAGACAGTGTGCTGAGCAGTGACAGTGCGCTGAGCAGTGACACAGTGTGCTGAGCAGTGACACAGTGTGCTGAGCAGAGACAGTGTGCTGAACAGTGACACAGTGCGCTGAGCAGTGACAGTGTGCTGAACAGTGACACAGTGCGCTGAGCAGTGATAGTGTGCTGAGCAGTGACAGTGTGCTGAGCAGTGACACAGTGTGATGAGCAGTGATAGTGTGCTGAGCAGTGACAGTGTGCTGAGCAGTGACAGTGTGCTGAGCAATGACACAGTGCGCTGAGCAGTGACACAGTGTGCTGAGCAGTGACACAGTGTTCTGAGCAGTGACACAGTGTGCTGAGCAGTGACACAGTGTGCTGAGCAGTGACAGTGCGCTGAGCAGTGACACAGTGTTCTTAACAGTGACACAGTGTGCTGAGCAGTGACACAGTGTTCTGAGCAGTGACACAGTGTTCTGAGCAGTGACAGTGTTCTGAGCAGTGACACAGTGTGCTGAGCAGTGACAGGTGCGATGAGCAGTGACACAGTGTTCTGAGCAGTGACACAGTGTGCTGAGCAGTGACACAGTGTTCTGAGCAGTGACACAGTGTGCTGAGCAGTGACAGTGCGCTGAGCAGTGACACAGTGTTCTGAGCAGTGACACAGTGTGCTGAGCAGTGACACAGTGTTCTGAGCAGTGACACAGTGTGCTGAGCAGTGACACAGTGTGCTGAGCAGTGACACAGTGTGCTGAGCAGTGACACAGTGTGCTGAGCAGTGACACAGTGTGCTGAGCAGTGACACAGTGTGCTGAGCAGTGACAGTGTGCTGAGCAGTGACACAGTGTGCTGAGCAGTGACACAGTGTGCTGACAGTGACACAGTGTGCTGGCAGTGACACAGTGTGCTGAGCAGTGACACAGTGTGCTGAGCAGTGACACAGTGTGCTGAGCAGTGACACAGTGTGCTGAGCAGTGACACAGTGTGATGACCAGTGACAGTGTGCTGAGCAGTGACAGTGTGCTGAGCAGTGACACAGTGTGCTGAGCAGTGACACAGTGTGCTGAGCAGTGACAGTGTGCTGAGCAGTGACACAGTGTGATGAGCAGTGACAGTGTGCTGAGCAGTGACACAGTGTGCTGAGCAGTGACAGTGTGCTGAGCAGTGACAGTGTGCTGAGCAGTGACAGTGTGCTGAGCAGTGACAGTGTGCTGAGCAGTGACACAGTGTGATGAGCAGTGATAGTGTGCTGAGCAGTGACAGTGTGCTGCGCAGTGACAGTGTGCTGAGCAATGACACAGTGCGCTGAGCAGTGACACAGTGTGCTGAGCAGTGACACAGTGTTCTGAGCAGTGACACAGTGTGCTGAGCAGTGACACAGTGTGCTGGAGCAGTGACAGTGCGCTGAGCAGTTGACACAGTGTTCTTAACAGTGACACAGTGTGCTGAGCAGTGACACAGTGTTCTGAGCAGTGACACAGTGTTCTGAGCAGTGACACAGTGTTCTGAGCAGTGACACAGTGTGCTGAGCAGTGACAGTGCGATGAGCAGTGACACAGTGTTCTGAGCAGTGACACAGTGTGCTGAGCAGTGACACAGTGTTCTGAGCAGTGACACAGTGTGCTGAGCAGTGACAGTGCGCTGAGCAGTGACACAGTGTTCTGAGCAGTGACACAGTGCGCTGAGCAGTGACACAGTGTTCTGAGCAGTGACAGTGCGCTGAGCAGTGACACAGTGTGCTGAGCAGTGACACAGTGTGCTGAGCAGTGACACAGTGTGCTGAGCAGTGACATAGTGTGCTGAGCAGTGACACAGTGTGCTGAGCAGTGACAGTGTGCTGAGCAGTGACACAGTGTGCTGAGCAGTGACACAGTGTGCTGAGCAGTGACACAGTGTGCTGGGCAGTGACACAGTGTGCTGAGCAGTGACACAGTGTGCTGAGCAGTGACACAGTGTGCTGAGCAGTGACACAGTGTGCTGAGCAGTGACACAGTGTGATGACCAGTGACAGTGTGCTGAGCAGTGACAGTGTGCTGAGCAGTGACACAGTGTGCTGAGCAGTGACACAGTGTGCTGAGCAGTGACAGTGTGCTAATCAGTGACACAGTGTGCTGAGCAGTGACAGTGTGCTAAGCAGTGACACAGTGTGCTGAGCAGTGACACAGTGTGCTGAGCAGTGACAGTGTGCTGAGCAGTGACACAGTGTGCTGAGCAGTGACACAGTGTGATGAGCAGTGACACAGTGTGATGAGCAGTGACAGTGTGCTGAGCAGTAACACAGTGTGCTGAGCAGTGACAGTGTGCTGAGCAGTGACACAGTGTGCTGAGCAGTGACACAGTGTGATGAGCAGTGACACAGTGTGATGAGCAGTGACAGTGTGCTGAGCAGTAACACAGTGTGCTGAGCAGTGACAGTGTGCTGAGCAGTGACACAGTGCGCTGAGCAGTGACACAGTGTGCTGAGCAGTGACAGTGTGCTGAGCAGTGACACAGTGTGATGAGCAGTGACAGTGTGCTGAGCAGTAACACAGTGTGCTGAGCAGTGACAGTGTGCTGAGCAGTGACAGTGTGCTGAGCAGTGACAGTGTGCTGAGCAGTGACAGTGTGCTGAGCAATGACACAGTGTACTGAGCAGTGACGTAGTGGAAGCAAATACAAAACAGAGCTTCACGAACAGATGTGAGTAGGATGATTTACCTTAACGACGGAACCAAGAGCTAGAGCATTTCCTACCCGAGCATCAGTGACGTTGAGTTATAAGGACGCTCTGTATGACACTACCAACACCCACCCCAACACCTTCACTCACCCCACCACCACTCACCCTAGCACCACCACTCACCCTAGCACCACTACTCACCCCTGCATTACCACTCACCCCAACACAACCACTCACCCTTGTTAGTGTAGTAAGGGTGGTTGTCATCACAACACTTGTAGGAGGTAGAGTCTGGGATCTTACACCAGTACTTGCAGGAGAGAGCAGGACCTAGTACACACAACACCACTACTAGTAGAGCTTCTCGCAGCATCCTCGCTCTCCTCTGCAACAGCAATGTTTAAAAGACGATGAGCTGCAACTGAACAAGACTTTTAGGAGATAAGGTGCAAGAACAATGTTTATGAGATGATGGTCTAAGATGCAACAACAAGGATTAGGGAATGAGATAGATTTGCTAAGATTAGTTGCATGTGCATGAGGTATAGGTATTATTTTTATAACAGAGACCTGGTTCAACCTGATTTCTAAATGCGTTCTGAATGTTCCATAGAAGGCTATAAATTATTTCAAACTGATAGGGTCTACGTAAAGGGCGGTGCAGTGGCGATGTAGTCAGAGATAGTTTGAGCTGTTGCATTAGACATGCAATAAAAGTGGAAGCGACGGATACCGAATATTTTTGGCTACAGTTTTTCGGTGGATGTTAAAAGTTAATCTTGGATGTGATTACTAGGCTTCCAATCCTTGATAGGGAACACTGTAAACTTGTATGGAACGATATTACTGAGGCATCTTGATACGAGAACGTTGTGTTAAATAGAGATTGTAACTTAGCCAAAATGACTGGAGCAATTTGACAGGAAATCTTGAGTATAACGAATTTTTTGATACGATCCATAATTGTTTTTAAAACAGTTTGTGATAGAACCAACTAGAGGAAATAACCTGTTTGACTTGGTTCTTGCCAACAAGGAATCACTAATAAATAATCTTGAGGTTAATGATGAGCTTGGGGGATGAGATCATAAATCATTTGGTTTCAATATATCATGAAATTACCTTAAAAACAAGAATCAAGTCAAGGTCCCTGATTTCTGTGCAGCCGATGTTTTGGGACTGAGAGATTATCTGGAAGTGTTCAACTTGTGTGACCTGACAAGTCATTATCCTGTGGGCCATATAGGTGGAGATGGGTGTCAATCTGACGTTTTCAAAGCATAGTTCAAGCTACCCCAGGCAACATTTGTTTGTCCAAATAGGAAAATTTGATTAAACAAAAGTGGCCCTAAATGGTTAAACATTAGATAAAGGCACCTCATAGGTCAAACGTTTGATAAATCTGCTCAGACGGACAGTAAATATTTAGTGAACTGAGAAAATTCATACATTACTTACTGGCCACAACGCAAAAATCTTGGATATCGTCTATTACTATAGTAAAAAAAAAAAGATAAGTTATAGTCACGATTATATGATAAATTTAAGAGAATTTTGGATTTTTTTTAGTAATATAGATGCTTCTAGTTAATTTTTATCTTCTTGCCTCGAGAAGAGAGTTTACTGAGCACCGTCCCTCATGCTGTGAATCACCAAACTGCCATAAAGACTGTAGAAATCAGTGCAAATAGCTGACTCACCAGTGATGTCATCTCCGTGCTTGGTTATTGCAGCATTCAAGTATTATTGCCTTTACAGATTATTTTATAACAAAACTTTGAGTGAATTAGCATGTAATATCGGAGACTGCTTGAGCCGCAGTCATCACATTGATCACGGTTCTAGTTGTTAAACAAGGCAGACATGGAGGCTGTTTATCTGTACCGTCTGATAGTAACCACACGTCCATTCATGTCTTGTAAAGGCAGTACATTTGACTTCATTATTCCTACAAGAGGCTATATACCTGACGGTTTTCTGACTTGGCCACCGGTTAAGAGAAGTAAGATAATAACAAGGACTTCAACCATGACAAAGGAAGATCCTAGGAGAGAAGGAAACTTAATCAAGAGAAAGAAAGACTTTGTCCAGGGGAAAGAAAGACTTCGTCCAGGGGAAAGAAAGATTTTGTCCAGGGGAAAGAAAGACTTCGTCCAGGGGAAAGAAAGACTTCGTCCAGGGGAAAGAAAGACCCTAAGTCAAATGAAAAGGACAATCAGAGAGGAGATTATTATTATTATGATAATGAAATTAAGCACTAAATGTGTAAGGGTCATGCAGCATTCCTATAAATGTAGGCGTGTACGAAGATATGAGTCAGGAGACAAGATTAAGATGGCTGATAGTAGAGAAGAAGGTTAGGCTTTTGTTAGTGTACAGAAGTTATGGCCTAACAAAGACTAGTCTCAGTGTCAAGGATCAAGAAGTCTTGAGTTCTCTTGTGACGGAAGACCAGAAGTGAATGCGAGTCCTGGGTTGCGTCTGGTCTTCTTCTACTTTTTCTTCATCTTTTTCTTCTTATTCTTCTTCCTCCTTCTTTTCTTCTTCCTCTGTGATGTTGTTCAATCCTACTTAGCTAAATTTGTTCTCTGTCCTAGCCAGTTTAGAGTTTTAATGATCACATTACTTTATAGTTTCGTATACAGTGATGTAATCATAAAATTCTATTTTCGTGGAGCACTGTTGAGGAACGATTTACTGTGGAATCTCGTGAATCAGTGAGGATATATGGCAGTAATTCCAAGAGCTCACCGAGTACATACTGTCTTCACATAAAACGTAGAAAGACTTATGTAATTTAAAGTATTTTGTGTCATGCAGGGATTTCTTCCAGAGATAGTGCATTAATGTGTCATGCAGTCTTATTTGCGTAGATGATGCGTTTAGAGGTATTTACGGACAACGAAGTTTTTTATTATTTGGAAGATCGTTGACGCACAAATGCACACCTCAGAATCCATCCAAAAAAATAAAAACTTTTAAAGGAGTGGACCGGTAAGCCAGCGAAAGGCCTCGGTCACAGAGCCAAAATCTCTCGTGCCAGGTCATCATCTAAGTCTCACGTCATGTTTCCTCAGCGGTATCTAAGCTTTTACTATTGCCTGGGAACATGTTTCTCTCCTACCATCCTCATCGCCTCCCTGAGAAGATTGATTGACAGCTTTATAATTTTAATTAACTTTAGCTTATTAGCTATTTCTAAGACAAGACCTTCAATCTGTATCAAAATTTTTTTATTATCTTTTAATATGTGCTTTGGTTTTGAAAATTATTTATATTAAAGTTCTCAGCATTTGTGAATCAAAATGACATGACTTTGTCACCTTAGTTGATGTAATAGAATGAAAATACTTATTACTGAGCATGTTTTAATTTATCATAGCGCAGAAAATGAGAACAAGATGCTAGTCGGCTGACACCAGGAGCAGTTGACATGATTATTTGTTTGTATAATAAATGATAATGGTGCTAACGTAACCCAGAGTTCTATTAATCAACTTTGTATTATTAGCTGAAATGCTTAATACATCTTTAATTAACCTGATTAAATTAAGCTAGACATGCATCACTCCGCTTCTCGTGGCATTTTAGAGATGAATTCTAAGTTATAAATGAAAAACTTATATTTTTCACAACAGATATATAATTATTTATAAATTTTTAATGCATCGACAATCTTCCATAAAGACAAACATGAATCAAAGAGTACACATTAACCATTACTTGCTCCCATGCTGCTTTTCCAGCAGGGTACTGGAACCATGGAAAATGTTATGTCGATAGGCTTTCTCTAATAAATGTTCTGAACTATACTTAAGTGTCTTTTTGTTCCACACAGGCGCAATGATCCACAAACTGATGAACCAGGGATCCCCAGCTGTGAATCACTCAGGAGTCCTGGAGAGCAGGTAGCAGGTCAGCCACAATACACCTCACTCCTCGAGCTCTTACATAATGCAAGGGCTGGGCTAAAGGTTAACAAGTAACTCTAAATTCTCCCTCTCTCCTCACCTCCTAATCGCTTCATTATCATTAATAGTTGAGTTTCATCCGTGATCCAGACGTGGAGCTCCAGACGTGGAGCTCCAGACGTGGAGCTCCAGACGTGGAGCTCCAGACGTGGAGCTCCAGACGTGGAGCTCCAGACGTGGAGCTCAGACGTGGAGCTCAAGACGTGGAGCTCCAGACCTCAATCTTCAGACCGTGTGCTCCAGACCTCGAGCTCCAGACCTCTAGCTCTAGACCTCGAGCTCTAGCCACTGCTCCAGACCTTGAGCTCCAGACCTGGGGCTCCAGACCTTGAGCTCCAAACCTTGTGCTCAAGACCCCATAAGCCCAACGTCGTGCTCTTTACCTTTTACTCCAGACCTTGTGCTCCAGACCTTGTGCTCCAGACCTTGTGCTCCATACCCCATGCGCCCAACGTCGTGCTTCAGACCTCTTGTGAGTTAAACATTGAGAGCCAAGAAATGTCACCGCAAATGACCAATTATTGGACGGGTGAGGTAGTTAGGTCAGCTTTATTCGCGGATCCCTACATGCGCGGAGCCAAGTCGCAGGAGATGTCTTGATCAAGGGATTTGCAGCTATTTTTGACATGTTAAGATCAAATCTGCTTGCCTCTCATTCCCAATTCTTGAGGCACTGTACTAAATACAAGGGTTTAGCGCTTCTCAATAAACATTAAAATAGTTTCATTACGCATGTAAAACGTGTTGATTATACGATCACATAATTTCAAGGAGATAACTCGCTAACTCATGTCAGGCAAGAATGTAATTTTCTAAGGCTCTTTTGGTACGAAATTTATTAATTTTTACATTAACATAAATGAAAAATTACATATTTAAGGGAAAATATCAAAAAGGACTAAATTTTAAATGAGTTCTTGCTAACTCACCAATTTTACCTATTCGGCACGACATATATATATACACACACATATATATATATATATATATATATATATATATATATATATATATATATATATATATATATATATATATATATATATATATATATATATATATATCCTAGGTAATAGGTTGGTTAACAGCAACCGCCCAGGGAGGTACTACCGTCCTGCCAAGTGAGTGTAAAACGAAAGTCTGTAATTGTTTTACATGATGGTAGGATTGCTGGTGTCTTTTGTCTGCCTCATAAACATGCAAGATTTCAGGTATGTCTTGCTACTTCTACTTACACTTAGGTCACACTACACATACATGTACAAACATATACATACACACCCCTCTGGGTTTTCTGCTATTTTCTTTCTAGTTCTTGTTCTTGTTTATTTCCTCTTATCTCCATGGGGAAGTGGAACAGAATTCTTCCTCCGTAAGTCATGCGTGTTGTAAGAGGCGACTAAAATGCCGGGAGCAAGAGGTTAGTAACCCCTTCTCCTGTATATATCACTAAATTTGAAAGGAGAAACTTTCGTTTTTCCTTTTGGGCCACCCCACCTCGGTGGGATACGGCCGGTGTGTTGAAAGATATATATATATATATATATATATAATATATATATATATATATATATATATATATATATATATATATAAATATATATATAATATAATATATATATATATATATATATATATATATATATATATATATATATATATATATATATATATATATATACATACATAATATATATATATATATATATATATATATATATATATATATATATATATATATATATATATATATATAATTTCATTCTAGTTCCTGTTTGGTGTACTAGTACAACGAGCAGTATTTTATATTATTGTGACCACCACTCGTTCGTGGGCACAATAATATAAAATACTACTCATTGTACTAGTACACCAAACAGGGACTAGAATGAAATTAGCCTAGAGTCATCCACACCATCGTGTGTCCTTGGGTAGCGAGTACAACATCCAGTTCCGCTGGATGCCCTACTCTTATGGATTGTATGGTTCAGTGCATAAGGGCGTCATGTGCTTTCGCCCACCATGAGGCAGGCCAAAGCAGCATGGGTTCGAGCCCTTGGCTAGTGCAGTGTTGTTACTGATCAATACCACTCGTTCGTGGTCACAATAATATATATATATATATATATATATATATAATATATATAAAATATATATATATATATATATATATATATATATATATATATATATATATATATAAAAGGAAAAACGAAAGCTCCTCCTTTTAAATTTAGTAATATATACAGGAGAAGTGGTTACCAGCCTCTTGCTCCCGGCATTTTAGTCGCCTCTTTCGACACGCATGGCAGTTTCCCACCAAGGTAGGGTGACCAAAAAGGAAAGAAAACCAAAAGGTAAGAAAAAACTTTCATCATCCAATACTTTCACCATCATTCATACATAATCACTGTCTTTACATAGGCTCTCAAACACGACAGTTTAGATGCCCCTCCAAACAGCCCACTTCCAGGACTCAAGTCTGGCTAACCGGTTTCCCTGAATCCCTTCACAAAATAATACCCTACTCACACCCTAACAGCACATTTGGCCCCAAAAACCATTCGTCTCCATTCACTCCTATCTAACATGCTAACACGCTCACGCATGCTTGCTGGAAGTCCAGGCCCGTAGCACACAAAACCTTTACCCCCTCTCTCCAACCTTTCCAAGGCCAGCCTCTATCCCACCTTACTTCCACTGCAGATTTATACCCTTTCCAGGTCATTCTATTTCGTTCCATCCTCTCTAAATGTCTGAACCACCTCAGCAACCCTTCCTCAGCCCTCTGGATAATACTTTTAGTAACCCCGCACATTCCCCTAGTTTCCAAACTACGGATTCTCTGCATTATATTTACACCTCACATTGTCCTCAAACAAGACGTCTCCATTGCCTCCAGCCTCCTCCTTGTTGTAACATTCACCACCAATTCTTCACACCCATATAAGAGTGTTGGCATGATTACTCTCATACATTCTCCTTTTTGCTTCCATGGATAATGTTCCATTTCTCCACTGACTCCTCAGTGCACCACTCACCTTTTTCCTCTCATCATTTCTATGATTCACCTCGTCTTTCATATACCCATCTGCTGACAAGTCCACTCCCAAATATCTGAATGCACTTAATGCCTCCAAACACCCTCTCTTCAGTCTTACATCCAATCTTTCATTACCTAATTTTTTATCATCATCACCTTACTTTTTCCAATGTTCACATTTAATTTCCTTTTTTACAGGCTTTACTACACTAACCACTGCAACTTCTTGTGACTAGTCTTGTTGCAAACTTTAGCAACTTATTTCATTTATTGCCGTGCTTGACCAGGTGTGGGTTCCATACTGGTGCTGACGAACACGGTGTAAAGGGTGTTAAAATACTCTCATTAAATGTTGAAACGCTCTTCTTAGGTTTGCTAGGCTCCCATATGCTGCGACAGTGATTTGGTTGATGTACGTCTCAGGGAATGTGCTCTGTATGATGCTCACACCAAGATTTTTTCCTTGAGTGAGGTTTGCACTCTTTGACCTACAAGCTTGCACTCCGTTTGCGATCTTCTTTGTCCTTACCCAAGTTTTATAACTTAGCACTTGGTGAGGTTTAACTCGAGGAGCTATTAATTGGATCAGGTGACCAGCCTGTCCAGCCCCCATTGTAGTCTTTTCTCATCCTTGTCCACTTGTATTCTCATTATTAGTTTCACGTCATCTGTGAACAGTGACACCTCTGAATCTATGCCTTCTATCATATCACACATATATACAAGAAACCGCACCAGCCTAAGAGCTGAACCTTCTGGAAACCCACTCTACACATTGGCTCACTTACACTCTATGTCGCGTACCATCACTCGTTGTTTTCTTCCTGTTAGGTATTCCCTCATTCATAACAGTGCTTTACCTGCTATTCCTGCCTGCTCCTCTAGGATTTGTACCAGTCTCTTGTGCATTACTGTATTGAAAGCCCTCTTACAGTCCAATAAAATGCAAACTTACCATCCCTCTCTTTCCTGTCTTACTTTTGTTTCTTGATTAGAACTCGAATAGGTTTGTGATACAAGGTTTCCCATCCCTGAAACAGTGCTGATTCTCGTGTATAACATCATTCCTTTCTAGGTGCTCCATATCTCTTCTCCTGATAATATTCTCCATGACTTTCCATACTATACATGTTAGTGAAACTGATCTCTAGTTTAATGCTGCCTGTCTCCTTTCTTAAAAGTTGGGACTACATTTGCTGTCTTCCACACCTCTGGTAGTTTCCCTGTCTCGATATTTTGATAGATTTGTTCAAGATTCTTGTCAGCGGCACACACAGTGCGTCTGCTCCCTCTCCCAGAACCCATGGAGAGATCTTACCTGTGTGTGTGTGTGTGTGTGTGTGTGTGTGTGTGTGTGTGTGTGTGTGTGTGTGTGTGTGTGTGTGTGTGTGTGTGTGTGTGTGTGCGCGTGTGTGTATGTGTGTGTGTGTGTGTGTATGTATGTGTGTGTGTGTGTGTGTGTGTGTGTGTGTGTGTGTGTGTGTGTGTGTGTGTGTGTGTGATGTGTGTGTGTGTGTGTGTGTGTGTGTGTGTGTGTGTGTGTGTGTGTGTGTGTGTGTGTGTGTGTGTGTGTGCGCGCGCGTCTATATGTGTATATAACAAAAAATTTAGTTTTCACTTAGTTGTTATGTGCAAGAAAACTTAGATTGTAATATGAGAATAAGTTGCAAATGAAGCAGCAACGCGGAGCCCTAAATAAAATTCGGGCAGGACGTGAAGGACAGGTGGATGTTTTCACCTGTCTGTTTCGTAAAGATATTTTTAGATGCAATGAGTCTTTATTGTTAGTTGCATTACAATAAATTACGTTTGTGGTATTTTTATTTCGTGAAAGTTTTCGCAAATGTCCAATATTTATTTTGCCGAAATTGAAGTATTGAAATGCGACATCTCTTGCCTGTGACAGAATAGTAATTACACGTTATAAATTAAAATTGTCGCTGTCAATAGTCATTATAAGTGGAGAGAGAAACGATCAGCATCATTTTGGTAATTGCAAGTGTATTTTAATAGAAATATCGTACATGTGAGAAATGAATCAGCAACACCACAAATACTCCAAACTGTTTGTGTGTATTCCCATGTTTATACTTACTTATATTTAGTTGCAGAGTTGAGTCTCAGCTCCTGGCCCTGCTTCTTAATTTTCCGTTTGCCGCATTTGATTCCTCCCATCCTCCTCGGTTCTGTTTTTTCGATTCTTAAAACTATGAATGGAGTCTAACTCCACTACTTCGTCATCAAGGTGTTTCGTCTTCTTGACAACCCTGAGGCTTCTTCAGTACTCGACTGAAGAAGCCTACTGTGTAGGCGAAACATTTCAGAATAAAGATGCCTAACTGTTGCCTATGTGTCTTAGTTACCATTTTGATATTCAGGAGAAGATATTAGTTTAAAATAAAGACAAATAAATAAAATCCTCTCGAGATTAACAATTTCTTTTGCTGAATTGTCGGAGGAATGTGATTCAGCCATACACTGAGAGCCATTATTGAAGGTGAGAAAGTTAGTGTGGTAGGTGATTCTCGGATTACATTTATAGATAAGACTTAGAAAGATAGAAAGACTATAGCTGAGTTGGTGGATATAGTTTTCATATTAGGATACATTATAAATGTTAATGAGAACAATGTTATTAACTGCCTCGGAGTCGAAGGAAATGATGTTAAGAAATATAGGAAAGAAGACCTTACCAGGTATTTATTTATTTATTTATTTATTTATTTATTTATTTATTTATTTATTAATTTATTTATTTATGTATTAATTTGAACATGATACAGAGAAGTACAAAAGAATACAGTTAAATGCAGCATGCCAAAGCCACTTGAATGCATAGCATTATGTGCAGGCTTAAAATTAACTTAAGATTAACTGAGCAATGAAGTATTCAGTGGTAAAACATTATTGTAAACAGATAACAAGCACAAATGAGTATTACAAAAACAGGTCGTATGGTTGCTTGCATTGCTGTACAAACAGTATTTATTTATTTATTTATTTATATATTTATTTATTTAATTTGAACATGATACAGAGAAGTGCAAGGAATACAATTTTTAAAGTGCAGCAGCCAATAATGAGATACAATTTATGAAATACAATTATTCAGTATTTATTTAGTTGTGGGTGAGTAAGTAATTTTTGAGAAGAGACTTGAATTTATAAACAGACAGTGTTTCTTTTATATTCACAGGTAATAAATTCCAGATTTTAGGGCCTTTTATGTGCATTCAGTTTTTGCATAGCGTGAGATGGACACGAGGAACATCAAAGAGTGATCTGTGCCTTGTGTTATGGTAATGTGTTCTGTTAAGGTTGGTAAGGAGACGTTTGAGGGGAAGGTTCATATCAGAGTTAAGTGTTCTATGTATGTAGTAGGTGCAGTAATAAGTATGGATGTTTTGTATGGTGAGTAGGTTTAGAGTTTTGAATATTGGTGGAGTGTGCTGCCTGTAGTGGGAATTTGTTATCATTGTGACTGCAGCCTTTTATTGGGTAATTAATGGTCTGAGATGGTTTATTGTTGTTGAGCCCCATGCACAAATTCCATAGGTGAGATAGGGGTAAATAAGTGAGTGATATAGGGCCAGGAGGGCTGACTGTGG
>NC_069426.1:20238408-20262275 GCF_026875155.1 Cherax quadricarinatus
TTAGCTGTTTTTCACAAAGAAAAATAATTTTATTTAGAATCGATTAACATTTTTTCCTAACGAAACCAATTTTGTCACATGATGTTAGTTTAGCTGTAACTTTATTGAATAGTTATTAGCTGTTAACTTTAGGTAAAACTGTATTAATCTATATAAACCTAACCCAGCCTAATCTTGAATAACCAATAAAATATTTATAGGAGATTTAACTGAAGTAGAAATCAACGATCTGTATTGTGTACGAAAACAGCCGTATAATTTTGAGGAAATGTTGTGGCTTTAATTAGTAACTGTCTTTAATCCTTATGCAAGTTCCTCCTGTAACTGTTACATCCTGTTGTTTACCTTCTCGAGAGAACAATGTAATTGTTTACTGGCGAAATATAATCATAACTGTTTATTCTTGACCTGTATTATTATTATTATTATTATTATTATTATTATTATTATTATTATTATTATTATTATTATTGTTATTATTATTATTAATGTCATTATTATAATTATTGCATTCATTGGGAGCGCTAAACCTGTATGGACAATGCAGATCCTGGATGAATGGGAGGCATTTCGGTTCAGTTCAAGAAAGAGAGCTCAGGTCCAATTCCTCGGTTCAAGGATCCGTCACCAGCCTCAAGGAGGAGTTATATGGATGTTAGGAAACATATATTCAGCCTTAGAGATTGTCAGGAAGTGGAACAATCTGGAGAGCGAAGTTGAGTCAGGACCTATACATAGCTTTACGATGAGGTACTATAAGGCTCTTGGATCAGAGAGAACGTGAACCTACTAGCGACTAGCGATGAGGCAGAGCCAGAAGTTATGAGTAGACCCTTACATATAACGACTTGTACAGAAAAAACTTCCAGTCACCTTGGAGAATATAAGTCACAATAGTGTTGCTGACCATTACACAACTAACCCTCAACTGAAGAGAAAATATAAACTTCGTCTTTGATTCATTTCCAGCTGGTTATTGCTGGGGTTGTCTTGGGTCCTTCCTCTCTCCTCTTACCCTCTACATCTCGGTCATACACGAACAGTCATACACCATTCCTGGCCTTATGAGCCCAATTATACCTGTTCATAAAACTGTGAGACTGTGCTCTCACAAATTTCTCCTCCAGATTAATTTGATTCCTGGAAAATTACCTTTTAAAAACACTAAGACTCATTTGCATCTTTAACATCTACCTAGGTTTCTTTGTCCCCGGTACATGATACAAATAAAGAAGTCAAGGAAATATAGGGTAGAGTGAGGAATGTACTGCAAAATTTTTGTCACCATAAAAGTTTGGCGTAAAGTTAAAAACCGGAGAGTCGTTAATATTTCAAAGACTAGAAATATAGGAAAGGCAACGAACAGGAGATTTCAAGAGAGTAGAGAGTTACGGAGAGAAGGCAGTCCGTTTAGCACATGAGAAGGCACGGCTTATGAAATCGAAAGGGTAGCCAAGGCCAGAGAACGAATTACGAAGAGCGGAAATTTTCGAGCCAAGAAACTGAGGGGTCATAAATGCAGAGGGCAAGGAGAAAGAGAGAAGTAAGAACAGCTTTCTTGACATGGAGCAGGGTAAGAAAAGTACTGAATGTATATATCCCTGAGCATAAACTTGCGATAAACTAGAAAAGAATAGCCTGCAGCCGAGCGATGGACATGAACATCAAGGAAAGGAAGCAAAGCGTTAGATTCCCATTCAGCTGTGAACGTGATGGAAAAAGCAAGATTGTTAAGGGCATCGAGAAGTGGTTGGAAGAGACTGGAGTCATGGGGTCAAAGAGCAAAGATGTCATCTAGCGGAGCCAGAGGGAAGGACGCATACCAATAGTTGGAAGAAGAACAGTTTCGAAGTATTCCATGTCAATGTTAGCAAGAACAGGGGATAGAGGAGAGCCCATAGCAACACCGAAATTTTGAAAATAAAATTTACCTTGAAAGGAAGAAGAACTGGAGTCTGCACAAAGGTGAATAAGATCAAGGAAGACATAAGTAGGTATAGGGAGATGAAGTAACCCCATTGTCCTTCTCTCGGAGAAAATTGAGAACATCATCAAGAGAAACATTAGTGAGGACGGACTTCATACTATTGGTGTTCGTATGTGAGTATGTGTATGCATGCGCACATACGCGTCTGTGTGTACTTATATGTGGTTGTAGAGGACAATTCATAACTCCTGGCCCTACCTCTTCACTAGTCGCTAATAGGTCCACTCTCTCCCTGACCCAAAAGCCTTATCGTGCCTCTTCTTAAAGCATTGTATAGGTCTTGCCTATTCACTCTCTAGATTCTTCCACTTCCTGACAACTCAAAGACTGAATAAATATTTCCTAATATCGCTATAACTCACCTCAGTTTTTAGCTTTCAGTTGTGTCCTCTTTTTCCTGCGTCCTATCTCTGAAACACTGAAACATTCTGGCCCTGTCCACATTTTCAATTCCTCTCAGTATTTTATACGTCGCTATCACGTCCCCCATATCTCACCTGTCCTCCAGTGTCGTTATGTTGAGTTCCCTTACTCTTTCCTCACAGAACATAACCCTTACCTCCGAGACTACACTTCTTACAAACTTCTGCACTTTTTCCAGTTACTGACGTGTTTGACCATATATGGGTTCCATACTGGTGCTGCATACTCTATTATGGGACAAGCGCCCATAAGCTGCAGCTGTTACTTGATTGATGTGCGCCTCAAGTGTGCTCGGGATAATGTTCACCCTAAGATCCTTTTCTTAGAGTATGGTTTGCAGAATTTGACCACCTAGCGGCTAGGTGGTCAAATGCTGCAGTACTCAGTCTATAATCTTTGTTTTTCCCGAAGCTTCATGACTTTGCACTTGGTGGAGTGAAACTCGAGGAGCCATTTGATGGAAGAAGCTTGCAGCTTGTCCTCGTTTTACTCGATCCTCGTCGCGTACTCACCTAGTTGTGGTTTCAGGGGTCGATTCTCAGCTCCTGGCCCCGCCTCTTCACCGACCGCTACTAGATCAAACTTCCTTCTCCAAGAGCTTTATCAAACCTCTTCATAAAGCTATGTATGGATCCTGCCTCCACTACAGTACTTCCCAGACTATTCCACTTCCTGACAACTCTGTGACTGAAGAAATATTTCCTAACATCCCTGTGATTCATCTGAGTCTTCAACTTCCAAATGTGACCCCTTGATGCTGTGTCCCATCTCTGGAACATCCTGTCTGTCCACCTTGTCGATTCCTCTCAGTATTTTATATGTCGTTATCATATCCCCACTATCTCTCCTGTTATCCAGTGTCGTCAGGTCGATTTCCTTTAACCTCTTCTCGTAGGGCATACCCTTTAGCTTCGGGACTAGTCTTGTTGCAAACTTTTGCACTTTCTGTAATTTATTACGTGCTTGGCTGGGTGTGGGTTCCAAACTGGTGCTGCATACTCCAATATAGGCCTAACGCGCAGGGTGTACAGGGTCTTGAACGATTCCTTATTGATATGTCGAATGATTATTTTAGGTTTGCTAGGCCCCCATATGCTGCAGCAATTATTTGGTTGATGTGCGCCTCAGCAGATGTGCCTGGTGTTATACTCACCCTAAGATCCTTTTCCTTGAGTGAGGTTTGTAGTCCCTGTACTCCGTTTGCGGTCTTCTTTGCCCTTCCCCAATCTTCATCACTTTGCACTTGGTGGAGTTGAACTCCAAGAGTCAGTTTCTGGACCAAGCCTGCAGCCTGTCGACATCCTTTGTAGGTCTGCCTGGTCCTCGTCCCATTGAATTCTTCTCATCAACTTCACATCATCCGCAAACAGGGACACTTCTGAGTCTATTCCTTCTATCATGTCGTTCACATATTCCAGAAACAGCAACGACCCTAGGACTGATCCCTGTGGAACCCCGATCGTCACAGGCGCCCACTCTGACACCTCGTCACGTAAAAATGGCTCGCTGATGTCTTCCCGACAAGTATTCCTTGATCATTGTAATGCCTTCAGTGTTATACTTGCCTGATCCTCCAGCTTGTGCACTAATCTCTTGTGTGAAACTGTTTCAAAAGCCTTTGTTCAGTCAAAGAAAAAGCAGTCTACCCACCCCTTTCTCTCTCTTGTCTTACTGCTGTCACCCTGTCACAGGACTACAGCAGGTTTGTGAAACAGGATTTCCCGTCCCTGTGTGTGTGTGTGTGTGTGTGTGTGTGTGTGTGTGTGTGTGTGTGTTGTGTGTGTGTGTGTGTGTGTGTGTGTGTGTGTGTGTGTGTGTGTATTCAGAAAGTTTAGGCTAAATGTATAAAGCTGCAGTAGGTCACATGACTCAAAAATATTTGATTCTGCGTAAAAATTTAACACTGAGTGAATACGTGTAAAATCTGCATAATTTTGCATGAGTGTCAGTGTGTAGGTGAGACCTGTTGTACCCAGCACAACTTTCTCTGGCGTAGCTGGTGCGGCCTTGACCAAGTCTGGGCTTCAGAGACGGGAGTGGACCCAGAAACCTGCCGTCATCCTCACCAATATTGCTTATGCTGTTATGAGTGAAAGCGAAATTTAAGTCTCTAATTTCAAGATATGTCTTACTATTTGGTAGTTATTTAATTAGACGGATACCAAAAGCCAGGACGCTAGCAGTTATTTAACTATATTTTCCTTGTAAATAAATGTTGTATAGAGAAATCTGATTTACCCTTTTTCATTACTTCGATCAAACTTGATTACCCCAGACGTTGTATGACATCCTGTCTCTGTCCACCTTGTCAATTCCTCTCAGTATTTTCTATGTCGTTATCATATCCCTCCTATCTCTCCTGTCCTCCAGTGTCGTCAGGTCGACTTCCCTTAACCTCTCCTAGTAAGACATGCCGCTTAGCTCCAGGATTTGTCTTGTTGCAAACCTTTGCACTTTCTCTAATTTCGTGACGTGTTTGACCAAGTGTGAGTTCCAAACTGGTGCTGCATGCTCCAGTTTGGGTCTGACGTACACGGTATACAGAGTTTTGAGTGATACCTTGCTCAGGTGTCGTAACGCTTTTCTTAGGTTTGCCAGACTTCCAAATACTGCAGCAGTTATTTGGTTCGTGTACCCCTCAGGAGATGTGCTGGGTTTTATATTCTTCCTAAGATTTTTGCTCCCCCCCCAAGCCTGTACTCTGTTTGCAGTGTTTGTATTTACCTGTATGTGGTTGCAGGGGTCGATTCACTGCTCCTTGGCCCGTCTGGTCACCACTGTGTGTGTGTACTCACCTAGTTGTGTATGTGTGTGTATGTGTGTGTGTGTGTGTGTGTGTGTGTGTGTGTGTGTGTGTGTGTGTGTGTGTGTGTGTGGTGTCTGTGTGTCTGTGTGTGTGTGTGTGTTTGTGTGTGTGTGTGCGTAAGGGGAGGATAGTACTCAGGGTTGGACTTCCTGTTGAGGCAGCATAGTCTCAAAAGGAAAAAACCACCTGAAATACTCCCAGTTTATAACAAAAAAGGCACAATACCGTGACTGGAACGATACACAAATAACCAGCACATACAAGAGAGAAGCTTACGACGACGCTTCGGTCCGACTTGGACCATTTACAAAGTCACACTAACCAGAAGTGGAGCAGGGCGGCTATATATAGGCAGGAAGAGGTGGTGGTAGTAGTAGTAGTAGTACAAGAATGGTATATAATACCGACAAGATGCGCATGTGTCTTAATTTCATCTTGTCGGTATTATATACCATTCTTGTACTACTACTACTACTACCACCACCTCTTCCTGCCTATATATAGCCGTCCTGCTCCACTTCTGGTTAGTGTGACTTTGTAAATGGTCAAGTCGGACCGAAACGTCGTCGTAAGCTCCTCTCTTTTATATGCGGGTTATTTGTGTATACTCCCAGTTCATTGTCTTGGATTCGTTATTTATTCCAGAGATATTAGTCACTATTGAACCAGAATGTTGAACTAAATCGTAATAAGCGGATTTATGGTACTAATATTTGTTCGTATATTTTAGTGGAAATTGGAGGGTCACATCCCTGCTCAGGATAATGAAAATTAGAAAATAATAGTACAATAGTAGTAGGTTGGTAGACAGCAACCACCCAGGGAAGTACTACCGTCCTGCCAGATGACTGTGAAACAGAAACCTGTAACTGTTTTGCATAATGGTAGGATTGCTGGTTTCTTTTTCTGTCTCATAAACACGCTAGATAACAGGGATATCTTGCTACTCCTACTTACACTTTGGTCACACTTCACAGACACGCACATGCATATATATATATACATACATCTAGGTTTTTCTCCTTTTTCTAAATAGCTCTTGTTCTTCTTTATTTTTTCTATTGTCCATGGGGAAGTGGAAAATAATCTTTCCTCCGTAAGCCATGCGTGTCGTATGAGGCGACTAAAATGCCGGGAGCAATGGGCTAGTAACCCCTTCTCCTGTAGACATTTACTAAAAAAGAGAAGAAGAAAAACTTTATAAAACTGGGATGCTTAAATGTCCGTGGATGTAGTGCGGATGACAAGAAACAGATGATTGCTGATGTTATGAATGAAAAGAAGTTGGATGTCCTGGCCCTAGCGAAACAAAGCTGAAGGGGGTAGGGGAGTTTCGGTGGGGGGAAATAAATGGGATTAATCTGGAGTATCTGAGAGAGTTAGAGCAAAGGAAGGGGTAGCAGTAATGTTGAATGATCAGTTATGGAAGGAGAAAAGAGAATATGAATGTGCAAATTCAAGAATTATGTGGATTAAAGTAAAGGTTGGATGCGAGAAGTGGGTCATAATAAGCGTGTATGCACCTGGGAAGAGAGGAATGCAGAGGAAGAGAGAGATTTTGGGAGATGTTAAGTGAATGTATAGGAGCTTTTGAACCAAGTGAGAGAGTAGTTGTGGTAGGGGATCTGAATGCTAAAGTAGGAGAAACTTTTAGAGAGGGTGTGGTAGGTAAGTTTGGGGTGCCAGGTGTAAATGATAATGGGAGCCCTTTGATTGAACTTTGTATAGAAAGGGGTTTAGTTATAGGTAATACATATTTTAAGAAAAAGAGGATAAATAAGTATACAAGATATGATGTAGGGCGATATGACAGTAGTTTGTTGGATTATGTACTGATAGATAAAAGACTGTTGAGTAGACTTCAGGATGTACATGTCTATAGAGGAGCCACAGATATATCAGATCACTTTCTAGTTGTAGCTACACTGAGAGTAAAAGGTAGATGGGATACAAGGAGAATAGAAGCATCAGGGAAGAGAGAGGTGAAGGTTTATAAACTAAAAGAGGAGGCAGTTAGGGTAAGATATAAACAGCTATTGGAGGATAGATGGGCTAATGAGAGCATAGGCAATGGGGTCGAGGAGGTATGGGGTAGGTTTAAAAATGTAGTGTTAGAGTGTTCAGCAGAAGTTTGTGGTTACAGGAAAGTGGTGTGGGAGGGAAGAGGAGCGATTGGTGGAATGATGATGTGAAGAGAGTATAAAGGGAGAAAAAGTTAGCATATGAGAAGTTTTTTACAAAGAAAGAAGTGATGCAAGGAGGGAAGAGTATATGGAGAAAAAGAGAGAGGTTAAGAGAGTGGTGAAGCAAGTAAAAGAGCAAATGAGGAGAGTGGGTGAGATGTTATCAAAAAATTTTTGTTGAAAATAAGAAAAAGTTTTGGAGTGAGATTAAAAATTAAGAAAGCCTAGAAACAAAATGGATTTGTCAGTTAAAAATAGGAGAGGAGAGTATTAAATGGAGATTTTAGAGGTATTGGGAAGATGGAGGGAATATTTGAGGAATTGTTAAATGTTGATGAAGATAGGGAAGCTGTGATTTCGTGTATAGGGCAAGGAGGAACAACATCTTGTAGGAGTTAGGAAGAGCCATTTTGTGAGTGTGGAGAAGTTCGTGAGGCAGTAGGTAAAATGAAAGGGGGAAAGGCAGCCGGGATTGATGGGATAAAGATAGAAATGTTAAAAGCAGGTGGGGAATATAGTTTGGAGTGGTTGATGCAATTATTTAATAAATTGGGATGAAGAGGGTAAGGTACCTAGGGATTGGCAGAGAGCATGCATAGTTCCTTTTATAAAGGCAAAGGGATAAAAGAGAGTGCAAAAATATAGTGGGATAAGTCTGTTGAGTATAACCTGGGAAAGTGTATGGTAGAGTTATTATTGAAAGAATTAAGAGTAAGACGGAGAATAGGATAGCAGATGAACAAGGAGGCTTTAGGAAAGGTAGGGGGTGTGTGGACCAGGTGTTTACAGTGAAACAAAAAAGTGAACAGTATTTAGTAAGGCTAAAGAGGTCTTTGTGGCATTTATGGATTTGGAAAAGGCGTATGACAGGGTGGATAGGGGGGCAATGTGGCAGATGTTGCAGGTGTATGGGTAGGAGGGAGGTTACTGAAAGCAGTGAAGAGTTTTTACGAGGATAGTGAGGCTCAAGTTAGAGTATGTAGGAAAGAGGGAAATTATTTCCCAGTAAAGTAGGCCTTAGACAAGAATGTGTGATTCACCGTGGGTTTTTTAATATATTTATAGATGGGGTTTGTAAGAGAAGTAAATGCGAGGGTCTTGGCAAGAGGCGTGGAGTTAAAAGATAAAGAATCACACATAAAGTGGGAGTTGTCACAGTTGCTCTTTGCTGATGACACTGTGCTCTTTTGGGGATTCCCGAAGAGAAGTTGCAGAGATTGATGGATGAATTTGGTAGGGTGTGCAAAAGAAGAAAATTGAAAGTGAATACAGGGAAAGAGTAAAAGGGTTTTGAGGATAACAAAAAAGATTAGGTGATGAAAAATTTGATATCAGATTGGAGGGAGAGAGTATGGAGGAGGTGAATGTATTCAGATATTTGGGAGTGGACGTGTCCCGCGGATGGGCTATGAAAGATGAGGTGAATCATAGAATTGATGAGGGGAAAAGGGTGAGTGGTGCACTTAGGAGTCTGTGGAGACAAAGAACTTTGTCCTTGGAGGCAAAGAGAGGAATGTATGAGACTATAGTTTTACCAACGCTCTTATATGGGTGTGAAGCGTGGGTGATGAATGTTGCAGCGAGAAGAAGGCTGGAGGCAGTGGAGATGTCATGTCTGAGAGCAATGTGTGGTGTGAATATAATGCAGAGAATTCGTAGTTTGGAAGTTAGGAGGAGGTGCGGGATTACCAAAACTGTTGTCCAGAGGGCTGAGGAAGGGTTGTTGAGGTGGTTCGGACATGTGGAGAGAATGGAGCGAAACAGAATAACTTCAAGAGTGTATCAGTCTGTAGTGGAAGGAAGGCGGGGTAGGGGTCGGCCTAGGAAAGGTTGAAGGGAAGGGGTAAAGGAGGTTTTGTGTGCGAGGGGCTTGGACTTCCAGCAGGCATGCGTGAGAGTGTTTGATAGGAGTGAATGGAGACAAATGGTTTTTAATACTTGACGTGCTGTTGGAGTGTGAGCAAAGTAACATTTATGAAGGGATTCAGGGAAACCGGCAGGCCGGACTTGAGTCCTGGAGATGGGAAGTACAGTGCCTGCACTCTGAAGGAGGGGTGTTAATGTTGCAGTTTAAAAACTGAAGTGTAAAGCACCCTTCTGGCAAGACAGTGATGGAGTGAATGATGATGAAAGTTTTTCTTTTTCGGGCCACCCTGCCTTGGTGAGAATCGGCCAGTGTGATAAAAAAAAAAAAAAAAAAGTTTTGTAACACTATTGTACAAAACTTAATTTCATAATGATATAAAAACAATGAAAAAAACTGATTGTGAGTAACCGGCATAAAAAATTAAACTCCACTAAAACAGGTAATACAAGTGTAACAGGAATTACAGGATAGTCGGCAGAGGGAAGGTGACGGTGTGTGATGATAATGGTAAAAATCCAGTAGTAGCTGGAGGCCAGACTGTTGTGTACGGACTGCGACGGTGCTGCTGACAGTTCAAGCCTAGCTAGACAGCTTGTGAACTAGTGTAATCGCTTAGTTCAGCTGAAATGCTTATGTTCTGCTGAATTCTGAACTGAGCTGTGAGATTCTGTTCCTCATAAAGATGAATCAGGTGTATTTAGGGATGAACATATCTGAAGGTAAAAGCTGTTTTGTTTCATGATAACCTTAAGTTATACCAGTTCCACACTCAGTTACAATTGCACTTGACAACACCTGCACTTGTGGGGGATCCACACACCTTGGGAGAGGACGGAAGAGCTTTGTGAGTGAAAAATGGGCGACGAGGCTTTCCTGGCTACACACAGAGAAACAAACAGAAAAATTAAGATGATAAGGGGAGAAATCAAATGGAACACGCCTATCTCTGACCTACAGGTGGCTCTGGCAGAAGAGCAGAAGAGATATATGAAAAAAAAAACAGCCTGGGATAAGTAGCCACAAAAACAAACCAGAAGAGAACTAGATTTCAGTCGCTGCACGATCCGAGAAATGCATTCACGTCTTGCATAAATCCACCCAGTTCCCAGTACGTCAATGCATGTGATTTGAGCAGAGCAGAATGTGCCATAAATTTTTGTTTTAGTTAAATATTACCATTGAAGATCTGAAGCGAATCAGAGGAGGCATTAACAAGTCACCACACTGAAACTAAGAGTTTCAGTGTGATGACTTGTTAATGCCTCGTATGACTCTCTGCAGATCTTCCTTTGTTAAGAAATTTTGAAGAAATCTGAATAAGTCATCTTTATTTTTTTTTATTTTAACGGGCAAACAATTAATACAGACCAAAGAGATCAATATTCCAAAATACAAATGCACAGTTTAAAGAGAACAAAATATGAAAAAAATACTAGTGCATGAAGCTGGAAGACGCTGGTAAGCTGAAGGTAACTTAATGCGACACTCAGAAATTATCGCATGAAAAGCAGTAGTTCAATTTACCTAATTGTTTTCCATAAGGAAATCCATCTCAGACCTTCACAGGCAAAAATTAATCCTACCTTTTCTCTTAGAAAGATTGACTGTCGTTGAGGTTAATAAATGAATTTTAGTCAGAAAATATTCTAATACACATAGATTTTTTTTATTAACACATCAGCCGATTCCCACCAAGGCAGGGTGGGCCAAAAAAAGGAAAACTTTCATCATCATTCACTCCATCACTGTCTTGCCAGAGGGGTGTTTTACACTACAGTTTATAAAACTGCAGCATTAACACCCCTCCTTCAGAGTGCAGGCACTGTACTTCCCATCTCCAGGACTCAAGTCAGGCCTGCCAGTTTCCCTGAATCCCTTCATAAATGTTACTTTGCTCACACTCCAACAGCACTTCAAATATTATAAAACATTTGTCTCCATTGAATTATCCTGGGTTATTAACATTCTGAGTTATTCTGGGTTACTAACACTCCAGGTTATCTTGGGTTACTAACACTCCAGGTTATCCTGGGTTACTAACACTCCAGGTTATCCTGGGTTACTAACACTCTGGGTTATCCTAGATTACTAACACTCCAGGTTTCCTGGGTTACTAACATTCTGGGTTATCCTGGATTACTGACACTCCAGGTTATCCTGGGTTACTAACACTCCAGGTTATCCTGGGTTACTAACACTCCAGGTTATCCTGGGTTACTAACACTCTGGGTTATCCTGGGTTACTAACACACGCTCACGCACGCTTGCTGGAAGTCCAAGCCCCTCGCACACAAAACCTCTTTTACCTCCTTCCTCCAACCTATCCTAGGCCGACCCCTACCCGGCCTTCTCTCCACTACAGATTTATACACTCTCGAAGTCATTCTGTTTCGTTCCATTCTCTCTACATGTCCGAACCACCTCAACAACCCTTCCTCAGCCCTCTGAACAACAGTTTCGGCAATCCCACACCTCCTCCTAACTTCCAAACTACGAGTTCTCTATATTATATTTACACCACACACATTGCCCTCAGACATGACATTCCCACTGCCTCCAGCCTTCCCCTCACTGCAACATTCATCACCCATGCTTCACACTCATATAAGAGCGTTGGTAAAACTATACTCTTATACATTCCCTTCTTTGTTCCCAAGGGCAAAGTTCTTTGTCTCAACAGACTCCTAAGTGCACCACTCACCTTTTCCCCTCATCTTTCATAGACCCATTTGCTGACATGTCCACTCCCAAATATCTGAATATATTCACCTCCTCCATACTCTCTCCCTCCAATCTGATATCCAATCTTTCGTCACCTAATCTTTATGTTATCCTCATAACCTTACTCTCTCCTATATTCACTTCTAATTTTCTTCTTTTACATAACCTACCAAATTCATCCACCAACTTCTGCAACTTCTCTTCAAAATCTCCAAAGACAACAGAGTCATCAGTAAAAAGCAACTGTGGCAACTCCCAATTTGTGTTAGATTCTTTATCTTTTAATTCCACACCTCTTGCCAAGACCCTCGTATTCACTTCTCTTACAACCCCATCTATAAATATATTGAACAGCCACGGTGACATCACACATCCTTGTCTAAGGCCTACTTTTACTGGGAAATAATCTCCTTCTTTCCTACATACTCTAACTTGAGCCTCACTATCCTCGTAAAAACTCTTCACTGCATTCAGTAACCTACCTCCTATACCATACACCTGCAACATCTGCCACATTGCCCCCCTATCCACCCTGTCATACGCCTTTTCCAAATCCTTAAATGTCACAAAAACCTCTTTAGCCTTATCTAAATTCCGTTCACTTATATGTTTCACTGTAAACACTTGGTCTACACACCCCCTACCTTTCCTAAAGCCTCCTTGTTCATCTGCTATCCTACTCTCCGTCTTACTCTTAATTCTTTCAATAATAACTCTACCATACACTTTACCAGGTATACTCAACAGACTTATCCCCCTATAATTTTTGCACTCCCTTTTGTCCCCTTTGCCTTTACACAAAGGAACTATGCATGCTCTCTGCCAATCCCTAGGTACCTTACCCTCTTCCATACATTTATTAAATAATAGCACCAACCACTCCAAAACTATATCCCCTGCTTTTAACATTTCTATCTTTATCCCATCAGTCCCAGCTGCCTTACCCCCCTTTCATTCTACTCTCTGCCTCACGAACTTCCCCCACACTCACAACTGGCTCTTCCTCACTCCTACAAGATGTTATTCCTCCTTGCCCTATACACGAAATCACAGCTTCCCTATCTTCATCAACATTTAGCAATTCCTCAAAATATTCCCTCCATCTTCACGATACCTTTAACTCTCCATTTAATAACTCTACTCTCCTATTTTTAACTGACAAATCCATTTGTTCTCTAGGCTTCCTAAACTTATTAATCTCACTCCAAATCTTTTTCTTATTTTCAACAAAATTGGTTGATAACATCTCATCCACTCACTCATTTGCTCTTTTTTTATATTGCTTCACCACTCTCGTAACCTCTCTTTTTCTCTCCATATACTCTTCCCTCCTTGCATCACTTCTACTTTGCAAACACCTTTCATATGCTAACTTTTTCTCCCTTCCACCAATCGCTCTTCTTCCCTCCTGCACCCACTTTCCTGTAACCACAAACTTCTGATTAACACTCTAACACTACATTCTTAAACCTACCTCATACATCTTCGGCCACATTGTCTATACTCTCACTAGCCCATCTATCCTCCAATAGTTGTTTATATCTTACTCTAACTTTTAGTTTATAAACCTTCACCTCTCTCTTACTTGATGTTTCTATTTTCCTTGTAGCCCCTCTACCTTTTACTCTCACAGTAGCTACAACTAAAAAATGATCTGATATATCTGTGGCCCCTCTATAAACATGTACATTCTGAAGTCTACTCAACAGTCTTTTATCTACCAATACATAGTCCAACAAACTACTGTCATTACGCCCTACATCATATCTTGTATTCTTATCCTCCCTATTTTAAAATATTTATTACCTATAACTAAACCCCTTTCTATACAAAGTTTAGTTAAAGAGCTCCCATTATCATTTACACCTGGCACCCCCAAATTTACCTACCACACCCTCTGTAAATGTTTCTCTTACTTTAGCATTTAGGTCCCTTACCACAGTTACTCTTTCACTTGTTTCACAGATTCCTATACATTCACTTAACATCTCCCAAAATCTTTCTCTCTCCTGTACACTCCTATCTTCTCCAAGTGCATACACGCTTATTATGATCCACTTTTTGCATTCGACCCTTATTTTAATCCACATAATTCTTGAATTTACACATTTATATTCCCTCTTCTCCTTCCTTAACTGATCCTTCAACATTATTGCTACCCCTTCTTTAGCTCTAATTCTCTCAGATACTCCTGACTTAATCCCATTTATTTCTTCCTATCGAAACTCCCCTACCCCCTTCAGCTTTGTTTCGCTTAGGGCCAGGACATCCAACTTCTTTTCATTCACAGCATCAGCAATCATCTCTTTCTTGTCATCCGCAGTTCATCCACGCACATAGATGTCATAGGCACATAAAAGAAGACTATTTAGATTTAACAGGCCTAATATGAAAAAATTGCACACAGTGACTTATTTTTTAATCAGTAAATACATTTATAAATGTGACACATTAAAACTTACAAAGACTAAGATGAAGGCAAAATTCCTCAGCGGATAATACATTAGCACTTAGAGCTTGAAGCCTACCGGAAAATACACAGAATGCAACAAAATTTACACCTTCACAGGCTAAGTTCATCCATTTCATACCACTGAAGTGATTCGTTATTGACAACGTTTCGCCCATACAGTATGCTTTATCAGGTCGCAAGTGGTAAAATAGCACATACACATACCATAAACAAAATCAATCTTTTTGCTATATAAGGTACAAAAACGTTGAAGTTTTTAAGCTGATCAGATGAAGCTCATTAAAGCAATCTAGTTGAAACTAATTTCGGGAACTGTCTATATAAAACTGAGCAGATGGCTCCTACTCTTCTCAATTCCTCCACGATCCTTCGTCTAGCAACAGCTGACCGTGGTCGAAAATTTGATGCCGATCGCATAAGGCGTTCTGATGCTATAAACGAAAGCATTCAATGAAGTTTATTGGTACGATAACACTAGTTTACCGAGGATAACAAAAAGGCACAATACCGTGACTGGAACGATACACAAATAACCCGCACATAAAAGAGAGAAGCTTACGACGACGTTTCGGTCCGACTTGGACCATTAACAAAGTCACACTACAGTGTGACTTTGTCAATGGTCCAAGTCGGACCGAAACGTCGTCGTAAGCTTCTCTCTTTTATGTGCGGGTTATTTGTGTATGTTTACCGAGGGACGGTTCTAGCATCACGTCGCACAATATTTAATGGTTCAGTTTTTTTTGAAGCAGTATTATATTCAAAATTCTCTACATTTCCATAAGAAAAAATTTGATTTTATGTTTATTTAAGAACGACCAATTTGAGAGGGGAGGGGAGAAATATACAATTAGCAAACTGGTACGTACAACTCGAAACTTCAGTGCAAATTGTTTCTAATTAAGATAGTAAATACTGAAGTGTTTAAGGCATTCTCTAGTTAATATATAAAAACCAACTTATTTAATAAAATTGGCAATTTAGAATTTACATAACTAAAAGTGAAAATCATGCCTTTTTTTTTTTAAATAAAACCCTTCAACACTGAATGCTTGAATCCTACCAGCATAAAACACTCTCCAGTAGTTGCCCTGAATCTAATGATTCCAAAATTTTTAATTTCGTTAAAATTTCTAATTTATACCTAACGAACACAATCTGATCTTATAGGAAACATAAATGGCAAAAAATTTTGGAGCAGATTAGAATACCTTTCTCAGTTACTCAGGGTTTTTAACAATTCCAAGTACTTTTGGGAAAAATAAGTGAATTTTTAAAAATTTATTCGCAAAAAAGCATTTTAATGGGTAAAATCCTGTCCATAAGTTTCAAAACCCGTTAAAATATAAGGCATTAAAAGGAAAGACTAAAATATTTTTAATATGATTAAAAAAAATTTAAAAATTTTCATCTATTTTACACATAAAACTTCACATGTTTACTCCAAACTTGAATTTTTATTCTCTTTGTCAACAAATTAAGAAGACTTTTTTCAACGTTTAAAGCTACCCGCAGAGATTTTTGAAATTTAACCCTAAGTACCCCGGGATGTGGGAATGGGTTAATTTTAGGCAATTGTTTTTAGAAACTTTCCTTAAGTTACTGTACCCCAGCGATGAAAATTTGAAGCGTTAGATAGACTTTTTTTGTTATGACGAAAAAAAAAAGTTGGAGGAAAAAAAAAAAAATTTCGGCAACTCCATAATGACCCCCTTCAGAATCCCAAAAAAGCCAAAAAGGGCTTTTTCCCTAAAAAAAAACAAAATATAAACATTTTTTACTAAGGAAGGTGGTTTCATACTATCTTGTTTTTTCGTTAATCATTTATTTTGAAAAATGATACTTAATAACAAAAGGAAAGAGTTCCCATTTTCTCATGCTATTTAATTTGTTCGGGATGTGTAAAATTTTCAAGAAAATAAAATTTTATACCCAATATTGGCTGGTTTTTTAAAATGGATTTTTAAGCACCCGAGAGTCATCCATTAAGGGTTTGCACAAAAACTTTTTCCTCCCGGGAAAAGAAACTTTATTAATCCTAAAATGGGCATCTTTTTTTAAACTTCAGTTATGTATTGATAATAACACACCTTTGGGTGAAAAATTATCATTTATCATAACTGAAATTTCCAATATATTTTTAACACTTTGGGACCCGTGGCATAATACGAACTGTATTGTCTTTTTCGAAAATATGAGTGAAAGACGATCTTTTATTTAAATGATAAACACTGTAGGCAATTTATAGACATTTAAATTTTCATACAAGACAGAACTGCCCTTTGTAGTGCAAACCCTTTTGACGGCGATATTCTTACCTTGATGAGCCAGGAAATTAACAAGTGGGAAATGGACGAAAGGGGAAAGTTCAAGTTTTATAAAGACTAAAAAAAGGGAAATTTAAAAAGGAAAGACAATATTTTTAAAGCCTGTTGCTCTAAGGGTTTAACTTGTGATGGATAATAAAACCACAGTGTTATACAGTCGGTATAAAATTAAAACAAAAAATTTGGTTGCACCTTTAAGAAAGAAAAGACTTCGCAAGGCCAAAGTAAAAAATTCCACTTACCACCCTGCATTCAGGCTCAGCTACACGATACACCAATGTGTAAACCCAATCTGTGCCAGAATTCTTCCCGTGTTAAAAATTACAAAGATCTATGTAACGGGTTAGGGTTTTGAGTTGCCTGAGTCCCATGTTCTTTTTCTTAAAGGGGAAATAGGGGAAATTTAAAAGCTCAATATTTTTTATCTTCAGTACTAATGATAAATAATTACGATCTTCGACGCGAATTTTTTAAAATGGGCAGTTTTCCTGTTTTTTGCATTCTGTCCCAAACAATGCATGACCTTTTTATGCTGTCTTAGGGATCAAAAGAAGTATTTTTAGGGCATAAAAGTCAATAACAAAAAACGGTGCAGAGACCCCCAAAATATATTTCATGAAAAAAAAGTTTCCAAAATTTTTTGTTTTCGTTATAAATGTAAAGGAAAAACGTTTTAAATACAAAAATAATACTGAAAAAATCAAATTATCGAAAAAGGGGAGAACATTGTGTTGTTCATCAAGCCTTTAAGTGATATAGATGAGCATTGCTGTGCAAAAATGCTATTGAATCTAGTGTTTTGTTTTTGTGAAGATGTTTGACCTTTATTTTAATTTAAATTTCATTAATCAAGAAATAGGAAAAAATGTTCTTTAAAAACAAAAAGTTTAAAATAAAAGCGATTGTACTACTTACAAAACTGCAGCAATCCACAGTTGATAGAAGATCAATAGTTTTATAAAGGGGCAAAATATGGGGAACACCCTCAGACGTTAACAAAGCCTGGTGAATAGTTCTCTATTAAAGATTAGTAACTATAAAACTCATTAAAAATATAATAAATATAACTGTTACAGTAACCTTTTCAAATTTCAAGGGCCCGGGACACTTATGTGTCAATCATTTTTTTTTAAATAAGTTTCGCTTTAAGGTATCAAAAAAGCAATCGCCCTACGTTTACTTAAAATTTTCAAGACTTATGCCTATAAAAAGCTGCTGCACATTGAGTTTTTTTAAGAATTTACCCTCAATTTCTGATCTCTGTGGGTAGAAAATTCACCTAAAAAGATTGCTTCCCAACGCTAAGGGGGGGAAAAAAACAAATTCCAACAATTTTAAAAAAAAACAAATCCTAACAAGGACTGTTAACCCCTTTTTGGGCCCCCTTCAACTTTCATCGACACTTAATCTTGATAAATAATTTTTCAATTTTTAATTAGGGGGACTCCCCGGTATTAAAAATATTATGTTCATGTTGCAGAAAGATTAAAGTACCAAATATTATTAAAAAATTAATTTTTTTTAAAAATGAATAAGATCCAATATATCCTTAGAAGAAAAATTCTAAAAAAAATTTTTTAAAAAAAATACATTTGAAATAACTTAAAACATCCCGTAAAAATAATAAAACTTGCAGTGTTCTGTACATCATGGGTGGTGGGATGGAAATTAAAGATTTTAAAAATATGAGGGAAATGCTGTAAGAAAAAAAAAAAAAATGTTTATTTTTTGGAAATTATTGGCAGCGTAATCATGAGAAAAACTGTCAGTGCACATATGAGCTTTTTTCATCATTTTTATTAAACATCGTTCCCAAATTTAAAATTTCATCTCCCCCGAAAGAACAAATTTTTGAAGTGGCGCGAGGATCACTTGAACGTCACGAACTTTTGTTTATTGTTCAAAAAAGTTTTCGTATTCCTGTAAAAAAAAATTTATTACATTATTTTTTTTTTTTCACCCGGGCGATTCCCCCAAGCAGGGGGGCCCGAAAAAAAAAAACTTTCACCTCATTCACTCCATCACTGTCTTGCCAGAAAGGGGGTTTCACTACAGTTTTTAAAAAGAAAAATTAACACCCCCCCTTCAGAGTGCAGGGGACTGTACTTCCCCTCTCCGGATCAAGTGGCCTGCCGGTTTCCCCCGAATCCCTTCATAAATTTACTTTGCTCACACTCCAACAGCACGCAAGTATTAAAAAACCCTTTGTCCCATTCACCCTATCAAAACGCTCACGCAGCCTGCTGGAAGTCCAGCCCCTCGCACACAAAAAACCCCCTTTTCCCCCTCCCCCCAACCCTTTCCCGGCCCACCCCTACCCCCCCTTCCTTCCATACAGACGAACACTCTTGAATCTTTGTTTGCTCCTTTTTCTTCTCATTTTCCGAACCACTCAACAACCCTTTCCTCCCCCTCGGACAAACATTTTTGGTAACCCCGCCCCTCCCCAAACTTCCAAATACGAATTCTCTGCATTATTCACACCACACATTGCCCTCAGACATGAATCTTCCACTGCCTCCAGCCTTCTCCATCGCTGCAACATTCATCACCCACGCTTCACACCATATAAGAGCGTTGGTTAAAACTATACTCTCATACATTCCCCTCTTTGCCTCCAAGGACAAAGTTCTTTGTCTCCACAGACTCCTAGTGCACCACTCACTCTTTTTCCCTCATCAATTCTATGATTCACCTCTCTTTCATAGACCCATCCGCTGACAACGTCCACTCCCAAATATCTGAATACGTTCACCTCCTCCATACTCTCTCCCTCCAATCTGATATTCAATCTTTCATCACCTAATCTTTTTGTTATCCTCATAACCTTACTCTTTCCTGTATTCACCTTTAATTTTCTTCTTTTGCACACCCTATACCAAATTCATCCACCAATCTCTGCAACTTCTCTTCAGAATCTCCCAAGAGCACAGTGTCTCGGCAAAGAGCAGCTGTGACAACTCCCACTTTGTGTGTGATTCTTTATCTTTTAACTCCACGCCTCTTGCCAAGACCCTCGCATTTACTTCTCTTACAACCCCATCTATAAATATATTAAACAACCACGGTGACATCACACATCCTTGTAAGGCCTACTTTTATGGGAAAAAATTTCCCTCTTTCCTAACATACTCTAAACTTGAGCCTCACTATCCTCGTAAATAAACTCTTCACTGCTTTCAGTAACCTACCTCTCTACACCATACACTTGCAACATCTGCCACATTGCCCCCTATCCACCCTGTCATACGCCTTTTCCAAATCCATAAATGCCACAAAGACCTCTTTAGCCTTATCTAAATACTGTTCACTTATATGTTTCACTGTAAACACCTGGTCCACACACCCCCTACCTTTCTAAAGCCTCCTTGTTCATCTGCTATTCCTATTCTCCGTCTTACTCTTAATCTTTCAATTATAACTCTACCATACACTTTACCAGGTACACTCAACAGACTTATCCCCCTATAATTTTTGCACTCTCTTTTATCCCCTTTGCCTTTACATATTTTTCTTAATCTCCCCGAACTAACAGAGGCTTCGCCTCTGGTGATAATTTCAGTTCAATAAGCACTCACAGGTTCTTTTCTGTACTTCCTTCCTGTAATATCCCACTCACCTGTTAATGCTTTCTCCGAACTTCCTGAACCCTCTCTTATTTACATAAATTTACATTTGTCTGGATTAAAACCAGTAATATCCACGTGGTTGACCTCTCCTTCTGCCTGTCCAAATCTTTTTATAACCAGTCGCCATCATTTGATGTTCTATTTTTTCTGATTAATTTCCCATTATCCACAAACAGAGATACGTAGAACTTGATCATCTCTGTCAGGATATTTACGTATATTAAAAACAAACCAGGATCTTATTAGTAAATCCTTGTCGACGTCACTAGATACTCTCAGCCATCATGTTATCATGTTATTTATTTCCTCCCCTGCCATCAGTCTTCGTCGTCTGAGTAATTTTCTCTACACAGGTCTCTGCTTGTGCTTCGAACTTTGTACGTGTTTGTCGGTGTGTGTACTCACCTATTTGTGGTTGCAGGGGTCGATTCACAGCTCCATCCTCCGCCCCTTCATTGATTGCTACTGGGTCCTCTCTCTCCCTGCTCCATGAGCTTCATCAAACTTCGTTTTAAAGCTATGTGTGGTTCCTGCCTCCACTACGTCACTTTCCAAGCTATTCGACTACCTGACAACTCTATGACTGAAGAAATACTTCCTAACGTCCCTTTAACTCATAGGAGTCTTCAGCTTCCAAGTGTGACCCCTTCTTTCTGTGTCCTTTCTCTGGAAAATCTTGTCTGTCCACCTTGTCAATTCCACGCACTATTTTGTATGTCGTCATCATGAGTTCCGTAACCCTCCTGTCCTCCAGTGTCGTCAGACCGATTTCCCTTAAACTTTCTTCGTAGGACAATTCCCTTAGGAGCACATCATTCATATAGACTGATGTGCGCCTCAGGAGATGTGTTCGGTATTATACTTACCCCAAGATCTTTTTCCTTGGCTGAGGTTTGCAGTCTTTGGCCACCTAGACTATACTCTGTCCGCGGCCTTGTTTGTCCTTTCCCGATCTTCATGACTTTGCATTTGGCAGGGTTGAAGCCAGCTGCTGGACTAGGTTTGTAGCCTGTCCAGGTCACTTTGTAGTCCTGCCTGATCCTCAACCGATTTAATTCTCCTCATTAACTTCACATCATCTGCAGACAAGGACACTTCTGAGTCTTTCCCTTCCGTTATGTCATTTACATATACCAAAAACAACACAGGTCCTAGGACTGACCTCTGTGGAACCCCATTCATCACAGGCGCCCACTTTGACACCTCGTGGCGTACCATGACTCGTTGTTGCCTCCCTGTCAAATATTCTCTGATCAATTGCAGTGCCTTTCCTGTTACGTGTGCCTGATCCTCTAGCTTTTGCATTAACCTCTTGTGAGGAACTGTGTCGAAGGCCTTCTTGCAGTCCAAGAAAATGCAGCCTATCCACCCTTCTCTCTCGTGTCTTACTTCTGTTACCTTGTCATAAAACTCCAGTAGGTTTGTGACACAGGATTTTCCTCCCGTGAAACCGTGCTGGTTGTCGTTTATAAAATGTGTCTTTCTAGGTGCTCTACCACTCTCCTCCTGATGATCTTCATGACTTTGCGTACTATACACGTCAGTGTGTGTGTGTATGCAATCATCTAATCGTACTCACCTAATTGTAGTTGCAGGAGTCGATTCATAGCTCCTGGCCCCGCCTCTTCACTGGTCGCTGCTAAGTCTCTCTATCTGCTCCATAAGCTTTATCGTACCTCTTTTTAAAGCTATGTATGGATCTTGCCTCTAATACATCACTCTCCAGATTATTCCACTTCCTGATAACTCTATGACTGAAGAAATACTTACTAACATCCCTGTGACTCATCTGAGTCTTCAACGTAAAAATTTTGACACCTTCTTGCTGTCCCATTTCTGGAACATCCTGTCTTCTCTGTCCACCTTGTGTGTGTGTGTGTGTACTCACCTAGTTGTACTCACCTAGTTGAGGTTGCGGGGGTCGAGTCCGAGCTCCTGGCCCCGCCTCTTCACTGATCGCTACTAGGTCACTCTCCCTGAACCGTGAGCTTTATCATGCCTCTGCTTAAAGCTATGTATGGATCCTGCCTCCACTACATCGCTTCCCAAACTATTCCACTTACTGACTACTCTGTGGCTGAAGAAATACTTCCTAACTTTCCTGTGATTCATCTGTGTCTTCAACTTCCAACTGTGTCCCCTTGTTACTGTGTCCAATCTCTGGACATCCTGTCTTTGTCCACCTTGTCAATTCCTCTCAGTATTTTGTATGTCGTTATCATGTCCCCCCTATCTCTCCTGTCCTCCAGTGTCGTCAGGTTGATTTCCCTTAACCTCTCCTCGTAGGACATACCTCTTAGCTCTGGGACTAGTCTTGTTGCAAACCTTTGCACTCTCTCTAGTTTATTTACGTGCTTGGCTAGGTGTGGGTTCCAAACTGGTGCCGCATACTCCACTATGGGCCTAACGTACACAGTGTACAGGGTCCTGAACGATTCCTTATTAAGATGTCGGAATGCTGTTCTGAGGTTTGCTAGGCGCCCATATGCTGCAGCAGTTATTTGATTGATGTGCGCTTCAGGAGATGTGCCTGGTGTTATACTCACCCCAAGATCTTTTTCCTTGAGTGAGGTTTGTAGTCTCTGGCCCCCTAGATTGTACTCCGTCTGCGGTCTTCTTTGCCCTTCCCCAATCTTCATGACTTTGCACTTGGTGGGATTGAACTCCAGGAGCCAATTGCTGGACCAGGTCTGCAGCTTGTCCAGATCCCTTTGTAGTTCTGCCTGGTCTTCGATCGAGTGAATTCTTCTCATCAACTTCACGTCATCTGCAAACAGGGACACCTCAGAGTCTATTCCTTCCGTCATGTCGTTCACAAATACCAGAAACAGCACTGGTCTTGGGACTGACCCCTGTGGGACACCGCTGGTCACAGGTGCCCACTCTGACACCTCGCCACGTACTATGACTCGCTGCTGTCTTCCCGAAAAGTATTCCCTGATCCATTGTAGTGCCTTCCCTGTTATCCCTGCTTGGTCCTCCAGTTTTTGCACCAATCTCTTGTGTGGAACTGTGTCAAACGCCTCCTTGCAGTCCAAGAATATGCGTGTGTCCAAGAATATGTGTGTGTGTGTGTGTACTCACCTATTTGTACTCACCTATTTGTGGTTGCAGGGGTCGAGTCATAGCTCCTGGCCCCGCCTCATCACTGATTGCTACTAGGTCCTCTCTCTCCCTGCTCCATGAGTTTTATCATACCTCGCCTTCAAACTATGTATGGTTCCCTCCTCCACTACTTCACTTTCTAGGCTATTCCACGGCTTGACTACTCTATGACTGAAGAAATACTTCCTAACATCCCTTTGATTCATCTGAGTCTTCAACTTCCAATTGTGACCTCTTGTGTCTGCGTCCCATCTCTGGAACATCCTGTCTTTGTCCACCTTGACTATTCCGTGCAGTATTTTGTATGTCGTTATCATGTTCCCGACCCCCTGGCCTCCCGTGTCGT
>NC_069426.1:20262775-20267775 GCF_026875155.1 Cherax quadricarinatus
TTACATGACGGGGCACACAAACTTACAATGGTGGGCACACACACGTACAAGTGGTGGGGCCACAACACTTACACAAGTGGCGGGGCACATAAACAACACTTACAAGTGCAGGGCACACAACACTTACAAGTAGCGGGCACACAACACTACAAGTGGCGGGCACACAACACTTACCAAGTAGCGGCACACAACACTACAAGTAGCGGGCACATCAACACTTACAAGTGGTGGGGCACACAAACACTTACAAGTGGCGGGCACACAAACACTTAGCAAGTCCGGGCACACAACACTTACAAGTGGCGGGGCACGACAACACTTACAAGTGGCAGGGCTCACAACACTTCCAATGGCGGGCACACACACTTACAAGGGCGGAGGCACACAACACTTACAATTGGCGGGGCACACAACACTTACAAGTAGCGGGCACACAACACTTACACGTTCGGGCACACAACACTTAAACAAAGGGTTGGGCGGCACACAACACTTACAAGTGGCGGGGCACCCAACACTTACTAGAGAGGCGGGGCACACACACTTATACAAGTGGCGGTGGCACACAACTCTTACAAGTGGGCGTGGGCCCACAACACATACAATGTAGCGGGCACACAAACTTACAAGTGGCGGGGGCACACAACACTTACAATGGCGGGCACACAACACTTACCAGTGGCGGCACACAAACACTTTACAGTGGCCGGGCACACAACACTTAACAAGTCGGGGGCACACTACACTTACAAAGTGGTCGGTGCATCACAACACTATACAAGTAGCGGGCACACAACACTTACAAGTGGCGGGGCCACACAACACTTTACAAGTGGTTGGGCACACAACACTTACAAGTGGCAGGCACACAACACATACAAGTGGCGGGGCACACAACACTTACAAGTGGCGGGGCCACACAACACTTACAAGTGGCGGGGCACACAACTTACAAGTAGCGGGGCACACAACACTACAAGTGGGCGGGGCCACACAACCTTACAAGTGGCGGGAACACACAACACTTACAAGTGGCGGCCACACACAACACATACAAGTGGCGGGGCACACCAACACTTACAAGTAGCGGGGCACACACAACCACATACAAAGTGGCGGAGCGACACAACACTTACAAGTGCGGGCAACACACAACTCATACAATGGCGGGGCATCACAACACTTACAAGTGGCGGGGCACACACAAGCACTTACAGTGGCTGGCACACCTACACATACAAGTGGCGGGGCACACAACACTTACAAAGTGGGCGGGCACACAACACTTACAAGTGGCGGCACACACCACATAACAATTGGCGGGGTCACACATACACTTACAAGTTGGCGGACACACAACACTCGAAGTGGCGGACACACAACACTTACAAGTGAGCGGGGCGACAACAACACTTGCAGTGGCGGGCACAAACAACTCTTAATGTGTGGGGCACAACAAGCACTTCCAATGGCTGGGCACACGACCGTTACAAGTGTTGGGGTGCACACAACACTAACAATGGCGGGGCACACACACACTTACAAGTGGGGCACACAACACTTACAAGGGCGGGCACACACAACACTACAAGTGGTGGGGCACACAACACTTACTAGTGGCGGGCACCAATCACTTTACAAGTTGCGGGTCACACAACACTTAACAAGTGGCGGGGCACACAACACTTACAAGTAGCGGCACACACAACACTTTACAAGTGGTGGGGCACACAACACTTACAAGTGGCGGGCACACAACACTTACAAGTGGTGGGGCACACAACACTACAATGGTGGGGCACACAACACTTACAAGTGGCGGGGCACACAACACTTACAATGGCAGGCACACAACGACTTTACAATGGCAGGGCACACAACACTTACAAGTGGCGGGCACACAACACTTACAAGTTGGCAGGGCACACAACACTTACAAGTGGCAGGCGACACAGCACTTACAATTGCGGGGACACACAACACTTACAAGTGGCGGTGCAACACAACGACTACAAGTGGGCGGGGGGGGGGGGGGGGGGAGGGGGGAGGGGGAGAAGGAGGGACACACAATAAACACGTTACAAGTGGTGGGCACACAACACTTACAAGTGGCAGGGTCACACAACACTTACAAGTGGCGGGCACACACCACTTACAAGTGCGGGGCACACAACACTTACAAGCTGGAGGGTACACGACACTTACAAGTGGCGGGGCGACACAACACTACAAGTGGCGTGGCACACAACACTTACAAGTGGTGGGGCACACAACTCTTACAAGTGGCGGGGCACACAACACTACAAGTGCGGGCACACAACACTTACATGAGTGCGGGCACACAACACTTACAAGTGGCGGGGCACACACACTTACAAGTGGCGGCACACCAACACTTACAAGTGCGGCACACAACACTTACAAGTGGCGGGCACACAACACTTACAAGTGGCAGGGCAACACAACACTTACAAGTGGCGGGGCACACAACACTTACAAGAGCGGGGCACACAACACTTACAATAGGCAGGGCACACCACACTTACAAGTGGGCGGGCACACAACACTTATCAAGTAACGGGCACACAACACTTACAAGTGGCGGCACACAACCCTTACAAGTGGCAGGCACACAACACATACAAATGGCGGCACACAACACTTACAAGTGGCGGCACACACAACACTTACAGTGGCTGGCACACAACACTTACAATGGCGGGCACACACAACACTTACAAATGGCGGGGCCATCACAACACTGTCAAGTGGCGGGGCATCACAACCACATACAAGTGGCGGGGCATCACAAAACTTACAAGTGGCAGGCACACACCTACAAGTGGGGCGCACACAACCTACAAGTAGCAGGTGCACACAACACTTACAGTGGCGGGCACACACACAATACAAGTGGCAGGGCACACACGGACACTTACAAGTGGCGGGGCACACAACACGAACAAGGGGCGGGGCACACACAACACTTACAAGTGGCGGGCACACAACACTTACAAGTGCGGGGCACACACAACACTTACAAGTGGCGTGTGCACACAACACTTACAAGTGGCGGGCACACAACACTTACAAGGAGCGGGCACAACAACACTTACAAGTGGCGGGTCCACACACACACATACAAGTGGCGGCACACAAAACTTACAAGTGGTGGCACACAACACTTCAAGTCGGGCACACAACACTTACAGAGTGGTGGGGCACACAACACTTACAAGTGGCGGGCACACAACACTTACAAGTGGCGGTGCACACAACACTTACAGATGGCGGGGCACACAACACTAGACAATGGCGGGGCACACAACACTTACAATGGCGGGCACACAACACTTACAAGGTGGCGGCACACAACACTTTACAATGGCGGGCACACAACACTTACAAGTGGCAGGCACACAGCCACTTTACAAAGTAGGCGGGGCACACAACACATACAAGGGCGGGCACACAACACATACAAGTGGCAGGGCACTACAACACTTACAAGTGGCGGGCGACTACAACACTTACAAGTAGGTCGGGGCACAGCAACACTTACAAGTGGCGGGGCAACACAAACACTTACAAGTGGCAGGGCACACAACACTTACCAAGTGTGTGCGGGGCACACAACACTTTACAATTGGCGGGCACACACAACACTTACAAGTGGCCGGGGCACACACATTACAATGCTGGGGCACACACAACACTTACAATGGCGGGCACACAACACTTACAAGTGGCGGGGCACACAACACTTACAATGCGGTGCACACAACACTTACAAGGGTGCAGGGCACACCCACTCAAGTGGCGGGGCACACAACACGTGACAATAGTCATGGCACACAACAACTTACAAGTGGCGGGGCACGACAACACTTACTAAGTGGCAGGCACCACAACACTACAATGGCGCGGGGCACACAACACTTACAATGGCGGGCACACACAACACTTTACAAAGTGTCGGCACACAACACTAGCAAGTGGGGGCACACACTACACTTATACAAGTGAGGCGGGGCAGCACAACACTTACATGCTGGGGCACACAACACATACAAGTGGCGGGGCACACACAACACATACAAGTGGCGGGGCACACACAACACTTACAAGTGGCGGGCACACAACACTTACAAGTGGTGGGGCACACAACACTTACAAGTGCGGCACACACAACACTTACAAGTGGCGGGCCCACACAACACTTAGCAAGTGGCGGGCATAAACCGACAACACTTACAAGTGCGGGCACACAACACTTACAATTGGCGGGCACACCAACACTTACAAGTGGCGGGCACACACAACACTTACAAGTGGCGGGCACACAACAATTACAAGAGGTGGGGCACACAACACTTACGAAGTGCGGGGCACACAACACTTACAAGTGGCTGGGCACACAACACTTACAAGTGGTGGGGCAACACAACACTTACAAGTTGGCGGGCACACAACACTTACAAGTGCGGCACACAACACTTACAAGTGCGGGCACACAACACTTACAAGTGGCGGGGCACGCAACACGTACAAGTGGCGGGGCACACAACACTTACAAGTGGCCCCTCGGGGCACACAAACACTTACAAGTGGCGGGCGACACAACACTTACAAGTGGCGGGCACACACAACACTTACACGTGTGGGGCACCACAACACATAGCAAGTGGTGGGCACACAACATCTTACTAATTGTGGCGGGGCACACAACACGTGTAAGTGGCGGGGCACACAACACTTTACAAGTGGCGGGCCACAACACTTACAATGCGGGACACACACACTACAAGTGGCGGGCACACAACACTTATCATGTGGCGGGGCACACAATAACACTTACAAGTGGCGGGGCACACACAACACTTACAAGTGGTAGGGCACACAAACACTTACAAGTTGGCGGGCACACCAACACTTGCACAATGGCGGGCACACAACACTTCAAGGCGGGGCACACAACACTTTCAAGTGGCGGGGCACAC
>NC_069426.1:20272775-20290275 GCF_026875155.1 Cherax quadricarinatus
ATCAACGAGAAGAACGGATGGAGATGGACTAACGTCCTGAGACGTCCCCATTTTGGATTTAATTACCTGTGCACCTGTATGAAATTGCAGGACGTAACCCCACATCATTGCAGCGGTAAAGAACCTGCTTTCCTGTCATTGGGATAGAATACTCACGGCGATACTCTGTGAAGAACTAGCCGGTGGTGGTCACCAACACCTGCGACCCCCCCCCCCCACATCAGCAACGGCTAAGATTTCAACAACACGAAGTGTCACCAACACCAGACACCCCAATATATATATTAGTGTTGAGTTCAAATGTTATTTTATTCATTTCATTTTTCATTTTTCTTTCAAATAGGATATACCTTTCATGTTTTATTGTTTTATGTTTGCTTTAATAAATAATAGTGTTTATCTTTGTTAATTATTATTTCGTTTTCTATTCATTAATTTTCCTGAGGAGGAGCCAGCCTGAGTAATACTGTCTGAAATTATTACAGGGCTGAGTAAGCATTCACAGTGATCGTCAATATGGCTTCAGGAAAAGTTACTCTGCTGCTGATCTGTTGTTAAACCTCTCCACTAAGTGGCACCAGTCACTGGATGAATCCAAAATCAGCTGTGTGGTAGCCCTGGACATTGCTGGCGCTCTCGACCGGGTGTGGCACCAGGGCCTCTTAGCAAAACTTCAAGCACTGGGAATTGCAGGCTCTACGTTATGTCTCCTCAGTGATTACCTTCATGGTAGATCTCTAAGTGTAGTTCTCAATGGAACGGAATCAGCAAGACATCCTATTGGGGTAAGTGTTCCACAAGGAAGCGTACTGGAACCATTGTTATGGAATGTCTACCTCAACGCCCTTCTTCATTTCATCACAGAATCACATGCATATGCAGACGACTGTACACTGACATTCACTTATCCAAGAGAAGAAATGCCAGCTGCTCTAAGCTACATCAATCACCAGCTGAGAGCTATATCAGCTTGGGGAAATAGATGGCAAGTAACATTTGCACCTGAGAAAACGCAAACGATAATCGTCTCTAGGCACAATGATGGTAATGCTGGTGCAGTAGTAAGGATGAATGGGAGGGTGTTGGGACCTGGAGAAGAAGTTGATATCCTTGGGGTGAAATTTGACTCCAAACTAACCATGAAGAAACATGTTGTACATCTTGCAAGCAAGGCAGCCAGGAAGCTTACAGCACAAAGCCGTATCTCGCATCTGCTTGACAGTAGGGGTTGCAAGATTCTGTACGAGGCACAAGTACGCTCACACCTTGAGTATGCTCCACTTTCTCGGTTTGCCTGCCCCCCCTCTCATCTGCGACTGCTTGACAGAGTAGAGAACAGAGCAAGATGTCTCATCTCTCGCCTGGACCCATCCTGGATAGATCTGTCATTTCACCAGAGCCTTCAACATAGGAGGGATGTGGGTGGCCTTACTGTTATGTACAAGGCCAATATTGTCAAAGTACCACACTTGGATCTACTTCGAGGACAGCGTGAAACAAGCTTTTATGCCACAAGACGGGCAGAAAGTAGCAACTTCACTCTGGCTGTACCCTTCTCCAGAACATCACTCCATCTGAGATCATATATACCCAGGATGACTCGAGTATGGAACACATTCGTACAGCATAATGAAGTCAATGAGATAAAGTCAGTTGATCACATGAAAAGGCTGGCCCACAGATGGCTCCAACTTCATCCTGCTCCCTACTTGTATGTCTCATAACAATGAAAATGCTTTCAAATGAGCTGATGTAGGTAACAGCTCTTAGCTTGCCAATAAAGTTAGGAATCCTTAACCTGTAAATAGCTTGTCAATAAAGTTAGGGATCCTTAACCTTGTCAAACCCTGTGTAAAAAAAAAAAAAAAAAAGAGAGTGAGAGAGAGAGAGAGAGAGAGAGAGAGAGAGAGAGAGAGAGAGAGAGAGAGAGAGAGAGAGAGAGAGAGAGAGAGAGAGAGAGAGAGAGGAGAGAAGAGACAGAGAGAGAGAGAGAGAGAGAGAGAGAGAGAGAAGAGAGAGAGAGAGAGAGAGAGAGAGAGAGAGAGAGAAAGAGAGAGAGAGAGATTCACAAGGGTAAACAATGCAACAGGAGCACACGCCCACAACACAATAGCTGTCAGCTTCCTGCAAATGGCACATTGTGAAGATACGGCAGCCGACGTGAAGAGAGGGTGACGGAGAGGTAATGAGGCACTGGCAGAGTGGGATGAGAGAGGGAGGGAAGAACAGTGAGGAAAGGGTAATACAGGAGAATTGGGAAAGGCAGAAAAGAGGGTAATAAAGGAAAGGATGTGATGGGGGAGAAAGGAAAGAATAATGAGGGTGCAGAGCGAAGTGAGAGAGAGAATGGGCTTGAATGAACGAGAGAAAGCAACAGAACGCTAAATGAGGAAATAGAAAGGGGAAATGAAGTAAAAAAAAAAGGAGAATGATAAGGTAACAGCAGGGATAATGAAGAAATAAATATGTAAAGGCTCCATTAATGTAAAAAAAATATAGGCAGCACAAACAGTGAAAAAGATGATGACAGAATTATTAGAAAAAGAAATGATGTCAACGTTGATAAAAAAGCGAAAACGAGAGAGATGAAAACTTTTGCATTAATGAGGACAGTAATGGGAAGACATCATCAGTAAGGAGGTAAAGCATGTGAAGAGGTCACTAGGAAGGTCATATAGAGGTCGCTAGGAAGCTCATATAGAGGTCACTAAGAAGGTCATATAGAGGTCACTAGGAAGGACATATAGAGGTCACTATGAAGGTCATATAGAGGTCGCTAGGAAGGTCATATACAGGTCACTAGGAAGGTCATATAGAGGTCACTAGGAAGGACATATAGAGGTCACTATGAAGGTCATATAGAGGTCACTAGGAAAGTCATATAGAGGTCACTAGGAAGGTCATATAGAGGTCACTAGGAAGGTCATATAGAGGTCACTAGGAAAGTCATATAGAGGTCACTAGGAAGGTCATATAAAGGTCACTAGGAAGGTCATATAGAGGTCTCTAGGAAGGTCATATAGAGGTCACTAGGAAGGTCATACAGACGTCACTAGGAAGGTCATATAGAGGTCACTAGGAAGGTCATATAGAGGTCTCTAGGAAGGTCAAATAGACGTCACTAGGAAGGTCATATGGAGGTCACTAGGAAGGTCATATAGAGGTCTCTAGGAAGGTCATATAGAGGTCTCTAGGAAGGTCATATAGAAGTCGCTAGGAAGGTCATGTAGAGGTCACTAGAAAGGTCACATAGAGGTAACTAGGAAGGTTATATAGAGGTCACTAGGAAGGTCATATAGAGATAACTAGGAAGGTTATGTAGAGGTCACTAAGAAGGTCATAAAGAGGTCACTAGGAAGGTCATATAGAGGTCACTAGGAAGGTTATATAGAGGTCACTAGGAAGGTCATATAGAGGTCTCTTGGAAGGTCATATAGAGGTCTCTAGGAAGGTCATATAGAGGTCTATAGGAAGGTCATGTAGAGGTCTCTAGAAAGGTCATATAGAGGTCACTAGAAAGGTCATATAGAGGTCTCTACGAAGATCATATAGAGGTTTCTAAGACGGTCATGTAGATTTCACTAGGAAGGCCATATAGAGGTCACTAGGAAGGTCATATAGAGGCCACTAGGAAGGTCGTGCAGAGGTCACTAGGAAGGTCATATAGAGGTCGCTAGGAAGGTCATATAGAGGTCTTTAGGAAGGTCATAAAGACGTCTTTAGGAAGGTCATGTAGAGGTCACTAGGAAGGTTATACAGAGGTCATTAGGAAGATCATATAGAGACGTCTTTAGGAAGGTCATATAGACGTCTCTAGGAAGGTCATGTAGAGGTCACTAGGAAGGTTATACAGAGGTCACTAGGAAGATCATATAGAGGTCACTAGGAAGGTCATGTAGAGGTCACTTGGAAGGTCATATGGAGGTGACTAGGAAGGTCATATAGAGATCACTAGGAAGGTCATATAGAGGTCTCCAGGAAGGTCATATAGAGGTCACTAGGAAGGTCATATAGAGGTCACTAGGAAGGTCATGTAGAGATCTCTAGGAAGGTCATGTAGAGGTCACTAAGAAGGTCATGTAGAGATCATTAGGAAAGTCACATAGATGTCACTAGGAAGGTCATATAGAGATCACTAGGATGGTCATATAAAGGTCACTAGGAAGGTCATATACATGTCTCTAGGAAGGTCATATAGAGGTCACTGGGAAGGTCATATAGAGGTCACTAGGAAGGTCATGTAGAAATCACTAGGAATGTCATATAAAGGTCACTAGGAAGGTCATATAGAGGTCATTAGGAAGGTCATACAGAGGTCACTAGGAACGTCATATAGAGTTCTCTAGGAAAGTCATATAGAGGTCACTAGGAAGGTCATATAAAGATCACTAGGAAGGTCATATAGAGGTCACTAGGACGGTCGTATATTGGTCACTAGGAAGGTCATATACAGGTCACTAGGAAGGTCATATAGAGGTCAATAGGAAGGTCCTATAGAGGTCACTAGGAAGGCCATGTAGAAGTCACTAGGAAGGTCATATAGAGGTGTCTATTAAGGTCATATAGAGGTCTCTAGGAACGTCATGTAGAGGTCACTAGGAAGGTCATGTAGAGATCATTAGGAAGGTCATATAGAGGTCACTAGGAAGGTCATATAGAGATCACTAGGATGGTCATATAAAGGTCACTAGGAAAGTCATATAGAGGTCACTAGGAAGATCATATACAGGTCTCTAGGAAGGTCATGTAGAGGTCACTGGGAAGGTCATATAGAGGTCACTAGGAAGGTCATGTAGAAATCACTAGGAAGGCCATGTAGAGGTCACTAGGAAGGTCATATAGAGGTCACTAGGAAGGTCATATAGAGGTCACTAAGAAGGTCAGACAGAGGTCGCTAGGAAGGTCTTATATAGAGGTCACTAGGAAGGTCATGTAGAAATCACTAGGAAGGTCATATAGAGGTCACTAGGAAGGTCATATAGAGGTCACTAGGAAGGTCATATAGAGGTCACTAAGAAGGTCAGACAGAGGTCGCTAGGAAGGTCTTATATAGAGGTCACTAGGAAGGCCATACAGAGGTCGCTAGGAAGGTCATACAGAGGTCACTAGGAGGGTCATATAGAGGTCATTAGGAAGGTCATACAGAGGTCACTAGGAAGGTCATATAGAATTCATTAGGAAGGTCATATAGAGGTCACTATGAAGGTCATACAGAGGTTGCTAGGAAGATCATGTAGAGGTTGCTAGGAAGATCATATAGAGGTCGCTATGAAAATCATATAGAGGTCGCTAGGAAGATCATATAGAGGTTGCTAGGAAGATCATGTAGAGGTTGCTAGGAAAATCATATAGAGGTTGCTAGGAAGATCATATAGAGGTTGCTAGGAAAATCATATAGAGGTTGCTAGGAAGATCATATAGAGGTTGCTAGGAAGATCATGTAGAGGTTGCTAGGAAGATCATATAGAGGTTGCTAGGAAGATCATATAGAGGTTGCTAGGAAAATCATATAGAGGTTGCTAGGAAGATCATATAGAGGTTGCTAGGAAGATCATATAGAGGTTGCTAGGAAGATCATGTAGAGGTTGCTAGGAAGATCATATAGAGGTTGCTAGGAAGATCATGTAGAGGTTGCTAGGAAGATCATATAGAGGTTGCTAGGAAGATCATGTAGAGGTTGCTAGGAAGATCATATAGAGGTCGCTAGGAAGATCATATAGAGGTCGCTAGGAAGATCATATAGAGGTTGCTAGGAGGGTCATATAAATGTAACTAGGAAGGTCATGTAGAGGTCGATGGAAAGTCAGGTAGATATCTATAGAAAGGTCAGTCAGAGGTCGCTAAGAAGAGCAAGGTATGTAGAAGTCACTAGGAATGTCCGGTAAATGCCATTAGGAAAAGTAAGGTCAGGTAGAAATCACTAGAAAAGTCAGGTAGAGTTCACTAGCAAGGTCAAGTAGAAGTCATTAGGAATGGCAGATAGAAGACACTAGAAAGAGTAAGGTGTCACGTAAAAGTCACTAGGAATGTTAGGTAGAAGTCACTAGGAAGGCCAAGTAGGGTTCACTGGAAAGGTTAGGTAGATTTCACTAGAAAAGTCAGGCAGAAGTCACTAGGAAGGTCAGGTAGAGATCACTAGGAAGGTCAGGAAATAGTCATTAGGAATATCATGTAAAAGTCACTAGAAAGGTCAGGTAGAAGTTACTAGAAGGGCCAGATAGAGTTCACTAGGAAGGTCAGGTAAAAGTCACTAGGAAGGTAAACTAGAGTTCACTAGGAAGGTCAGATATGGGTCACTAGGAAGGACAAGTAGAGTTCACTAGGAAGGTCAGGTAAAAGTCACTAGCATGATCAACTAGAGTTCACTAGGAAAGTCAGATATGAATCACTAGGAAGGACAGGTAGAGTTCACTAGGAAGGTCAGGTAGAAGCCACTGGGAAGGTCAGATAGAGTTCAGAAGAAAGGACAGGCAAAGGTCGCTAGGATGGTCGCCATTCCATTACTTCATTGTAGTTTAGAGTTGAACCCTAAATTAACGTACATTGTACTCCACCTGGTTCAATTATACAACGTTTCTGCTGTAGACTTTTTTTCGTGAATAGCTTCAAAATTCACTTTGTTTCTTGACGCCCATTGTCTTTGATATACGATCACTAAATGAGTAAAACATAATCTGATATCATTCAAAATATGTTATTTTTTCTTACGAATGCCAATATTAAGTACATTAGAGCAATTTTTTTAAGAATATGAAAAAAAGTAAATAATTTGGACAAGTGAAGCTTTCGTTTTTCTGCTGGTGCAGAATTCTCATTTCCATAAAACTAACCCGAAGCAAATTACAAGGTCCATCTGTACATAATATGGATTTGAGAAAATAATGACGGCAAATAATTGGGTGCCTAAGTACTGTGTTGATGTTCTGAACAACAGACAAACAACTTTCACCAGTGACGCCCTGACAAAAATTAGATATGGTTATGGGAAATCCACTTTCACTTGCAGAGCAGAAACTATATGTAGACTTCTCTGAAAAAAAAAAATTCATTATGTAGTGCTGTCCAGAACCCAGTAGTTGTTATTGATATATATGCTGCTTGTGTTAATGGGATGCTTGCTTTGAGGATTTTCAATTCAGTACATAAATACTCGCACATAGGAGACTGAAACTTATAAGGGTCCGGCTGAAACCATTAAGTACTCACACAAAAGCGCGAAAGGAAGAGAGACGGTGCCTGGAGCAGTCGAACGAGAGGAGGAAGTAGTATAATAGTACAAGTAGTAGTAGTGGTCGAGGTAGTAGAAATAGTAGTCAGAGTGTAGTGTTAACGAAGCAATAGTAATAGTACTAGTAACAGGAGAGGTAGTCTAAGAACAAGAGTAAACAAAATATAAAAAATGGAGCACTGCAGGAAGGCTAATGGTCCACGAAATTATGACACAATATAAAGGAGGAAGAAATCTAAAAGGATAGAACCCACCTAGGCAAAAGAAAGGAAAGGCTAACAAAATATGAGAAAGGAGAAGAGGTAAGGAGAGGAGATAAAGATCAGCTCAAGTCTCGAGTGTTCTTAAGTTTGGAGCATTTGACAATACAATGAGAAAGGAAGGCATCTACAGAGACAAAACCAGGACTAAGATTCATATGAGAAAAGTTGTGTGTAGGGGATGCTTCAACAAGACGGTGTCTGTAAAGGCAAGAAGAAAGACAGACAGTTTTGGCAGACGACCAGTTAATTTAATGCATGTGATCTCTAATATTGGTGTCTGAACCACTAACATTTCTTTTCAGCTCATTAAGTCTATGAGAAAGAGAGCGGCTAGTTTCTCCAAAGTACTGGAGAGGACAAGAGAAGGATTCAGTACCACTTTTTTATCGACGTCATTCCACTTCCCGACCAACCCGGAGTTGAAGTAATATTTCCAGATATCCCCGAGAATCATCAATGTGAAATAAGATACATGTATAGTACTAGGATAATTATTAAGGAAGCTCATCACTTTTGAATGTTTTAAAGTCCGACTGGATTGAAAAAAAATCGCAAGCACAACGACTCCTCAATAGATAGAATATTACTAAATATTGTTTCTTATATCACACTTGTCGGTATTTGATGCTATTATTTCTCCTGACATATTCATTTGTGTATTTATCTTCCAGTTATTGTCTTCTTGTGCCCGGTTATTAATTTTCAAACAGTTTATGGTGATCATCCTGACCGTTCATTTTAGTATTTCGTAAATTGTTATCATGTATACATTTGGCTCTTCTATCTCCCAATGTCTTTAGGTTTTGTCATTTTAAACTCTTCTCATAATTCAGTCATCTTAGCTCCAGAATTAGTCTCGTTGCGAAATTCTGCACTTTCTAAAGATTATTGACAGGCATCGGGAGGTGAGGGAGGCACGTTCCTGCCGCATGCTCCAAATTAGTCCTATCATTTGTCGAACATAGTATAATGAAGGACATTTTGTTAAGTTTTCTGAAACAACAGATTCCCACAATATCCATTCAGTGCAGAGATTACTCAGATAATATACTTCTGTAGCGAAATGCTTGGTACTATAATTCGTATTCACCGAATTGTGTTGTCTTGGGTCGAGAAATATTTCCTCACTCTGTATGTACTCACCTATATTTGGTTGCAGGGGTTGAGTCACATTTCCGGGCCTCGCCTCTTTGCTGGTCGCTACTAGATCTACTGTCTCCCAGCTTCATGAGACTTGTCGCACTTCTTTACGCTGTGTATGGATCTCGCCTCATCTACATTGCATCCTTATTACTTAAATGAGTTCTCAGCTTCCAGCTGTGCTCTGAAATATTTTGTCCCTGTTCACCTTGTCAGTTCATCTCAGTAGTATGTACGTTGTTAACATATCTCCCCTAGTCTTCCTGTTCTCCAGTGTTATCAAAGCGAGTTCTTCAATTTCTTCATATGCTTAATCGGGTGTGGGTTTCACTACGTACTCAAATCTACTTCCAGATTTGTCCATCGCGCATTTGCTGCAGCAGTTATTTGGCTGATGCGCCCCTCAGGGAATATGTTCGGTATGATACTCACCCCAAGGTCCTTCCTGAGTGAAGTTTACAGTCTTTGCCCCCCCCGAGTTTGTACTCCATCTACGATCTTTTTTGTCCTTCCCCAATCTTCATAACTTTGCCCATGGTTGAGTTAAACTTCAGAAGCCTCCTGTCAGACCAGGCCTGTAGTCTGTCCAGATCCCTTTGTAGCCGTTCCTGGTCCTCGTATGCTTGTATTCTCCTCATGAATTTCACGTCATCTACGAAAAGGGACACCTCTGATTCTATCCCTTCTGACATATCATTCACACATTTCGATAAACAGCACCGGCCCTAGAACTGACCATTGTGGAACCCCACTCGTCACATGCACCCATTCGACACATTGTCACGGATCATCACTCATTGTTTCCTTCCTGAAAGGTATGCCTTGATCCACTGTAGTGCTTTTCCTGGTATTCCTGCCAGCCCCTCTAACTTTTGTATCAGTCTCTTGCGCAGTACTGTGTCGAAAACCTTCTTACAGTCGAAGAAAATGAAATCTAGCCATCCTTCTCTCTCGTTTCATACTTCTGTTAAAGAATAAAATGGAACATCAGCGTAACTGGAGCGATACACAAATAACTCGCATATGGGAGACTGAAACTTGCAACAACATTTAGGTCCGACTTGAACCATTAACTAGTCACACAGAAGCGCTAAGAGAAGGAAGCCAGAATATATAAGAGAGATGGTCTGACTTCATTCCCTTCGCGTTTCTGTGTGACTAGTTAATGGCCAGACAGAAACGTCATCATAAGATGCAGTTCCCTATGTACTGGTTATTTGTGTATTACTCCTGTTACCATGTCGTGGAACTCTAGTAGGTTTGTGACACACGATTTGCCATCACTGAAACCATACTGGTCGTCATGTGTGACCCCACTTCTTTCTAGGTGCTCCATGACTCTTCTGAAAATCTTCATAACGTTACATGCTATACATGTTAGTGGCATTGATCTACGGTTTATTGCTGTCTGTCTGTCTCCTTTCTTAAAATTTAAGACTGTGTGTAAGAGAGAGAGAGAGAGAGAGAGAGAGAGAGAGAGAGAGAGAGAGAGAGAGAGAGAGAGAGAGAGAGAGAGAGAGAGAGAGAGAGAGAAAGAGAGAGAGAGAATGCGAGAGAGAGAGAAACTAAATATGAACTTATTTACCTTAGATTTCTATTAATGGGCCTGCAGTACTTTGCCGTGCTAAATACCAGCTTCTAACGCGGTCAATTGAGCTGCTGGGGCGCTGACCCTTGAAACACCTTGCAAGTATTCCCATCAACAAAATATGAATACAATTGTTTACTCTGATAAATTTAGATTTAGAAAGGATATAGGGAAGTATTGGTTTGGAAACAGAGTAGCCGATGAGTAGAACAGTCTCTCTAGAGTCACTGAAGCTAAAAGCTTGGATGTCGCTTGATCTCAATATTGTTTCAGACTATGGAATAGGACTCATCTCCAGGCTGAGGGACTGACAACCTGAAATCTACGTCTTCAAGGGTGATGGACTGATTACATCGTCTTCACATCTCTACTGCTCCTGCCTACTTACTGTATCCGACTGAACAAGCCTACTGTGCAGGCGAAACGTTTCGGAATAAAGATGCCTAACTCTTGCCTATGTGTCTTACTTACCAAGCCCCTCGTACACAAAGCTTCCTTAATCCCCTCCCTCTAACCTTTCCTAGGACGAACCCACTACTGATTTGTATGCTCTCCAAATCATTCTATTTTGTTCCATCCGCTCTTAATGTTCGAATCACTTCAACAACCCCTCTTCAGCACTCTGAATAATACTTTTAGTAATCCTGCACCTCCTTCTAATCTCCAAGCTACTAATTCTTTGCATAATATTCACACCACACCTTGCTCTGAGACAAGACATCTCCACAACCTCCAGTCTTCTCATTGTTGCAACATTCACCACCCATGCTTCACACCCATATAAGATTTGGTACCACTATAACCTCATACATTCACTTCTTGTTTCCATGGATGACATTTCTGTGGTTCACCTCGTCTTTCATAGACCTATCTGCTGACAACTCTACTTCTAAATATCTGAACACAATCATTTCCTCCATACTTCCTTATTCCAATCTGATATCCAATCTTTCAATGCCTAATTTTTTTTGTTATCCTCATCACCTTGCTCTTTCCTATGTTCACTTTTGATTACCTTCTTTACATACGCTTCCAAATTCGTCCACCAACCTTTGCAACTTCTCAGTCTCCCAAAAGCACAGTGTCATCAACCCCATCTATAAACATTTTGAACAACTACGGTGACATTACACATCCCTGTCTCAGGCCTACTTTTACTTGGAAATAATTTCCCTCTCTCCTACATACTCTATCGTGAGCCTCACTATCCTCGTAAAAACTCATTTTGAAATCTATCACATCGTAAAAATTACTTTTAGAAATCTACCACATCGTAAAAACTACTTCTTCCATACATTTGCAGCATCTGCCACATTGCTCTCCTATCTACCCAATCATATGCCTTTTCCAAATCCATAAATGCGACAGAAACTTTCTTATCCTTAACCAAATACTGTTAACTAATATGCTTAACTGTAAACACTGAGTCTACACATCCTCTACCCTTCTTAAAGCCTCCTTGTTCATGTACGATCCTGCTCTTCACTTAACCCTTAATTCTTTCAATAATAAATCCTCCATTCACCTTACCAGGTTGGCTCAACAGACTTATTCCCTTATTATTCTTACACTCACTTTTGTCCACTTTGCCTTTAAACAAAGGAACACTGAATACTCTCTGCCAGTCCCTAGGTACTTTCAACTACTCCAGAACTATATCCCCACCTGCTTTTAATATTTCTGCCTTGATCCTACCAATCCCAGCTGCTTTATGCCTTTTTAATTTACCCACAGCTTCACGAACCTACCCCACACTCATTTTTTTTCCCTCACTCCTAAAAGATGTTCTACCTCCCTGGCTAGTTCATGAAATCACAGTTTCCCTCTCTTCATCAACATTTAACAGTTCTTCAAATTATTCGCTACATCCTTCCAATACCACCAACTACCCATCTAATAACTCTCCTTTTCTGCTTTTAACTGTCAGATCCATTCGTTCCCTATGCTTTCTCAAGTTATTAATCTCACTCCAAAACTTTTTCTTATTCTTAGAAAAAATTGTTAACAGCACCTAACTCACTCTCTCATTTACTTTTTTTTCATTCCCTGACCACTCTCTCAACCTCTCTTTTTCTCTCAATATACTCCTCCTTTATTTCGCTTCTGCTTTGTAAAACCCTCTCATATGCTAACTTTTTCTCTCTTAACAATCTATTTACCTCACCATTCCACCAATCGCTCCTCTTCACTCCTGAGCCCACTCTCATCTGACAAAGTTGATCTCATCTGATAGATAAGATCAACTTTGTCATCCTTCTCTGTACGCTTTCTAGTTTATTTATGTCCATTTTGCAATATGGTGACCAGAACTGTGCAGCATAATCTAAATAAGGCCTAACCAACGATACATAGAGTTGAGAAAAACTTGAGGACACCTGTTATTTATACTTCTTGATATGAAGCCAAGAACTCCTAATTTGTTTTCGCATTCAGAGTGATTAAGATCTACATCTTTAAGCTTATAAGTGCCATGGCTATTTTGTTTTCCAAGGCTTATTTGATCACTTAATCAGTCTATTCAGGTAAGGTTTGTCAGGACACAGGACATATGTTTCCTGACGCGGGTCTTAATCATATAACGGCTTGCACCTGAACGTTTTGGTCATCTGACCGAGGTTTACCAATTCACCACTTTAAAATTATGGTTATGATTTTAACTCTTTATTTAGACTGTACCACAGCGCTCTAGTGTCCTTGTTAGAATTAGTTCGAGAGTCTATTTTGGTGTCATCAGCAAACTTGCTTATGTCGCTTTTTATTCCTTCATCTATGTTGTTTATGAATATTGTGAACAACAAGAGCCCATCACTGATCCCAGTGGAGCACCGCTTGTGACGAGTTCCAACACTGATTTTTACCCCATTTATGTAAACTCTCTCTGTTGCCTATCTGTCGACCACGGCTCTATCCAGGAAAAAACTTCTATTCCTTGTGCCTCTACTCTCCTCAACAATTTCCGATGTGGAACTCTATCAAAAACCTTTGTTTAGAAGTCCATATACACAATATCATATTCATTTCCATGATATACCTTCTCAAATACCTTAGTGAAAAATGTTAGTAAATTCCTAAGGAAGGAACGCCCCAAAGTAAAACCGTGCTGAGGGTCATTGATCAATTTATGTTTTTCAAGGTGGCTTCGAATACTCAACGCAATTATTGATTCCATCAATTTTATCACAATGAAGGGCACGGAATTTGCGTTTTCTGGGAAGACATATAATTAGAAGGCATATGACTGATATGTATAAATAGGAAACGAGCATGGAAGGCATCCCGCTCGTTAAAAGGCACCCACTCTGACACCTATCCACGTACCATGACTCGCTGTTATCTTCCTGACAGGTATTACCTGATCCATTGTAGTGCCTTCCCTGTTATCCCTGCCTGGTCCTCCAGCTTTTGCTCTAATCTCTTGTGTGGAACTCTGTCAAACGCCTTCTTACAGTAAGTGAAAATGCAATCTACCCACCCCTCTCTTATCTTACTGCTCTCACCCTGTCATAGAACTCCAGTAGGTTTGTGACACAGAATTTCCCATCCCTGAACCCGTGCTGCCTGTCGTTGATAAGCTCGTTCCTTTCTAGGTGTTCCACCACTCTTCTCCTGATAATCTTCTCCATGACTTTGCATATTATACCTGTTAGTGACACTGATCCGTTGTTTAATGCTTCTTTGCCTGTCTCCTTTCTTAAAAATTGAAACTACATTTGCTGTCTTTCATACCTCAGATAGTCGCCCTGTTTCGATAAATGTGTTGAAGGTTGTTATTAGTGGTACACATAATACCTCTGCTCCCTCTCTCAGGACCCATGGAGAGATGTTATCCGACCCCATCGCCTATGAGGTATCTAGCTCACTTAGTAGCCTCTTCATTTTTTCCTCAGTTGTATGTATTGTGTCCAACACTTGATGGTGTACCCCGCCTCTCTGTCTTTCTGGAGTCCCTTCTGTCTCTTCTCTGAACACTTCTTTGAATCTCATGTTGAGCTCCTCACCTACTTTGAGGTCGTTTCATGTGATCTTCCCTCCTTCCTACCTCAGCCTGATTACCTGGTCCTTGACGGTTGTTTTCCTCCTGATGTGGCTGTACAACAGTTTTGGATCAGATTAGGCTTTTGCTGCTATGTCATTCTCGTATTGTCGTTGGGCCTCCCTTCTTATCTTTGCATATTTATTTCTGGCTCTACAACTACTCTCCTTATTTTCCTGGGTCCTTTGCCTTCTGTACTTCTTCCATTCTCTATCGCACTTGGTTTTGGCCTCACTACACCTTTGGGTGAACCAAGGGCTCATCCTGGCTTCCTCATTATTTCTGTTACCCTTGGGTACAAACGTCTCCTCAGCTGCCTTGTATATTAATGTTACTTATTCCATCATCTTGTATACTGATTTCCCTGCCAGTTCTCTATCCCACTGAACCCCATGCAGGAAATTCTTCATGCCTGCATAGTCCCCTTTCTTGTAGTTTGGCTTCATTCGTCCTACCCTATATGCTTCCCTCTCCACTTGTAACTCTTCTATCCGAAGCTCAGAACCACGTGATCACTGGCCCCGAGGGGTCTTTCATATGAGGTGTCGTCAATATCTGCACTACTCAAGGTGAATACTAGGTCCAGTCTCATTGGTTCGTCCTCTCCACTCTGTCTGGTTGTGCCCCTTACGTGTTGATACATGAGGTTTTCCAGTACCACCTCCATCATGTTAGCCCTCCACGTTTCTGGGCCCCCATGGGGCTCCAGGTTCTCCCAGTCAATTTCGTTATGGTTGAAGTCACTCGTACTCAGCAGCTTTCCCCTGCTCGCATGAACCCTTCTTGCCACTTTAGCCAGTGTATCAAGCATCACTCTATTGCTCTGATCATACTCTTGCCTTGGCCTCCTGTGTGTGAGTGCGTGCGTGCGTGCGTGTGCTTGTGTGTGTGTGTGTGTGTGTGTGTGTGTGTGTGTGTGTGTGTGTGTGTGTGTGTGTGTGTTTGTGTGTGTGTGTGAGTGTACTCACCTAATTGTGGCTGCAGGGGTCGAGACTCAGCTCCTGGCCCCGCCTCTTCACTGATCGCTACTAGGTCACTCTCCCTGAGCCGTGAGCTTTATCATACCTCTGCTTAAAGCTATGTATGGATCCTGCCTCCACTACATCGCTTCCCAAACTATTCCACTTACTGACTACTCTGTGGCTGAAGAAATACTTCCTAACATCCCTGTGATTCATCTGTGTCTTTAGCTTCCAACTGTGTCCCCTTGTTACTGTGTCCAATCTCTGGAACATCCTGTTTTTGTCCACCTTGTCAATTCCTCTCAGTATTTTGTATGTCGTTATCATGTCCCCCCTATCTCTCCTGTCCTCCAGTGTCGTCAGGTTGATTTCCCTTAACCTCTCCTCGTAGGACATACCTCTTAGCTCTGGGACTAGTCTTGTTGCAAACCTTTGCACTTTCTCTAGTTTCTTTACGTGCTTGGCTAGGTGTGGGTTCCAAACTGGTGCCGCATACTCCAATATGGGCCTAACGTATACGGTGTACAGGGTCCTGAACGATTCCTTATTAAGATGTCGGAATGCTGTTCTGAGGTTTGCTAGGCGCCCATATGCTGCAGCAGTTATTTGGTTGATGTGCGCTTCAGGAGATGTGCCTGGTGTTTATACTCACCCCAAGATCTTTTTCCTTGAGTGAGGTTTGTAGTCTCTGACCCCCTAGACTGTACTCCGTCTGCGGCCTTCTTTGCCCTTCCCCCAATCTTCATGACTTTGCACTTGGTGGGATTGAACTCCAGGAGCCAATTGCTGGACCAGTTCTGCAGCCTGTCCAGATCCCTTTGTAGTTCTGCCTGGTCTTCGATCGAGTGTATTCTTCTCATCAACTTCACGTCATCTGCAAACAGGGACACCTCAGAGTCTATTCCTTCCGTCATGTCGTTCACAAATACCAGAAACAGCACTGGTCCTAGGACTGACCCCTGCGGGACCCCGCTGGTCACAGGTGCCCACTCTGACACCTCGCCACGTACCATGACTCGCTGCTGTCTTCCTGACAAGTATTCCCTGATCCATTGTAGTGCCTTCCCTGTTATCCCTGCTTGGTCCTCCAGTTTTTGCACCAATCTCTTGTGTGGAACTGTGTCAAACGCCTTCTTGCAGTCCAAGAAAAATGCAATCCACCCCCCCTCTCTCTCTTGTCTTACTGCTGTCACCATGTCATAGAACTCCAGTAGGTTTGTGACACAGGATTTCCCGTCCCTGAAACCATGCTGGCTGCTGTTGATGAGATCATTCCTTTCTAGGTGTTCCACCACTCTTCTCCTGATAATCTTCTCCATGATTTTGCATACTATACATGTCAGTGACACTGGCTGTAGTTTAATGCTTCATGTCTGTCTCCTTTTTTAAAGATTGGGACTACATTTGCTGTTTTTTCCATGCCTCAGGCAATCTCCCTGTTTCGATAATTATTGAATATTGTGTTGGGGGTACACATAGCGCCTCTGCTCCCTCTCTCAATACCCATGGGGAAGATGTTATCTGGCCCATTGCCTTTGAGGTATCTAGCTCACTCAGAAGCCTCTTTCACTTCTTCCTCGTTGTGTGCACTGTGTCCAGCACTTGGTGGTGTGCCCCACCTCCCCGTCTTTCTGGAGTCCCTTCTGTCTCCTCTGTGAACACTTCTTTGAATCTCTTGTTGAGTTCTTCACATATTTCCCCGGGTCATTTCCTTTTTGTCTCTCCTCCTTCCTTCCTTAGCCTGATTACCTGTCCTTGACTGTTGTTTTCCTCCTGATGTGGCTGTACAAACAGTTTGGGGTCAGATTGGCTTTCGCTGCTATGTCATTTTCAAATTGTCTTTGGGCCTCCCTTCTTATCTGGCATATTCATTTCTTTGGGTCTACGACTGTTCTCCTTATTCTCCTGGGGCCTTTGCCTTCATATTTTTTTCATTCCCTAGCACACTTGGTTTTGCCTCCCTGCACCTTTGGGTAAACCATGGGGTCATCCTGGCTTTTTTCATTACTCTCCTGTTACCCTTGGGTACAAACCTCTCCTCAGCCTCCTTGCATTTTATTGCTACATATTCCATCATCTCATTAACTGGTTTCCCTGCCAGTTCTCTGTCCCACTGAACCCCGTTCAGGTAGTTCCTCATTCCTGTGTAGTCCCCTTTCTTGTAGTTTGGCTTCATTCGTCCTGGCCTTCCTGCTTCTCCCTCCACTTGTAGCTCTACTGTGTATTCGAAGCTTACAACCACATGGTCACTGGCCCCAAGGGGTCTTTCATATGTGATGTCCTCGA
>NC_069426.1:20295275-20320275 GCF_026875155.1 Cherax quadricarinatus
AGGGGATGGGCAGTTAAGAATCAATATATTTAATTAAAGAGAGAAATAAAAAAAAAAGGAATAAGAAAAGCAAAAAGGGATTATGAGGCTAAGGTCGCAAGGGATTTGAAGACTAACCCAAAAGGGTTAGCATACAGAAGTAAGATTAGGGACAAGATAGGCCCACTTAAGAGTAACTCAGGTCGGATCGCTGACAGTGATAAGGATATGTGTGAAATTTTCCATACTAACTTTCAGTTTTTACCCAGAAAAATACTAGCGAAATTCCTGAAATAATAGATTATGTAGAACAGGACAATAATAAACTATGCACGATTGTGATAACTAGTGATTTGGTCCTCAGAGAAATAGAGAAATTAATACCTAACAAATCTCCAGGCCCTGATGAACTGTTTGCAAGGGTGTTAAAGGAATGTAAAGAGGAACTTAGCATACGTTTGGCTAATCTTTTCAACATATCACTACAAATTGGCATAGTGCCTGATAAGTGGAAAATGGCGAATGTAATACCTATTTACAAGGCAGGAGACAGGTCCTCATCTTCGAACTATAGACCAATAAGCCTTACCTCCATAATGGGAAAATTTATGGAATCTATAATTGCCAAAGCAATTCGTAGCCATCTTGAAAGGCATAAATTGATTAGTGGATCTGAGCACAGTTTTACAAAGGGGCGTTCCTGTCTTACGAATTTACTATTTTTCTTCACCAAGGTATTTGAGGAGGTAGATCATGGTATTGAATATGATATTGTATATATGGACTTCAGTAAGGCTTTTGATAGAGTTCCACATCAGAGGCTATTGAGGAAACACGGAATAGGAGGAGAAATTTTTTCCTGGGAAGAGGCATAGTTGACAAATAGGCAGCAGAGTCTGCATAAATGGGAAGAAATCAAAATGGGGACACGTCACAAGCGGTGTTCCACAGGGGTGAGTGTTAGGCCAATTATTTTTCACAGTCTACCTCAACGACATAGATGAGGGAATAAATAGCAACATAAGCAAATCTGCTGATGACATCAAAACAGGCCATCCAATTCATTCTAACGAGGAAATTAGAGCACTCTAGGATGATTTAAATAGATTGATGCAGTGGTCGGAGAAATGACAGATGCAGTTTAATATAGACAAATGCAAAATTCTAAATGTTGGACAGGGAAATAACCATGCCACATATAAACTAAGTAATGTAGATTTTAATATTATGGATTGCGAAAAGGATCTAGGAGTTCTGGTTAGCAGTAATATGAAACCAAGACAACAGTGCATAAGTGATTGCAATAAAGCTAACAGAATCCTTGGCTTCATAGCAAGAAGTATAAATATTAGAAGTCCTCAGATTGTTCTTCAACTCTAAATATCTTTGGTTAGGTCTCATTTTGACTATTCTGTGCAGTGTTGGTCACCGTATTACAGAATGGATATAATTGCACTGGAAAACGTACAAAGGAGGACGAGAAAGTTGATCCCATGTATCAGAAATCTTCCTTATGAGGATAGACTGAGGGCCTTGAATCTGCACTCTCTAGAAAGGCATAGAATTAGGAGGAATATGATTGAGGTGTATAAATGCGAAACAGGGATAAATAAAGGGGATGTAAATAACGTGCTAAAAATATCTAACATAGACAGGATTCACAGCAATGGCTTTAAATTGGAAAAAATAAGATTCAGGAAGGATATAGGAAAGCAATGGTTAGGTAATAGTTCTGGTTGAGTGGAACAAACTCCTAAGTACCGTCATGGAAGCTAAGACGTTGTGTAGTTTTAAAATTAGGTTGGATAAATACATGAGTGGGTATGGGTGGGTGGTGTAAGTTGGACCTGACTAGCTTGTGCTACTAGGTCGGATGCCGTGCTCCTCCCTTAAGTGATGTGTCTGACCTCACTAGGTCAAGACATCGGCTTAAGCCGTTGAGGGAATTGGACCTACCTGTGGAAAATTGCATTTATCTGTATGTAACTCATTATGTACATAACAGTAAATGATAACAAAGATAATTATTATTTATCAGTTACATAGACAAGTAGGAATTTGGGACACCTAGGTCACAAAAAATGTCCCCCTTCGATACCTACCACTGTCATATCCACAAGTTGCTCGAGACCTATTAATTACAAATGAAATGTACATACACCAGGAATTCTGGTAAATATATAAATTTGTGGACTGTATATTAAAATTAATAATTGATTATATATATAAATTTACATAACAGAAGGAGAATATATCTTAATATCACTCACCAATTTGACTGGAGATTAAGTTGTATCATACTCAGAAAATCTCACTGTCTATACATGAAAATAACACTGGCCAGAGTTATAACATAAGACTTATCTGAGGTTCCTGGAGCTGTCTTGTCCAGTCGCCTGATATCTCAAGTTATGCAGGAATGCATATCCAACAATTTCGCCTCCTATTTGAGAGGTGTCAGCCCAATTTTACCTCTAGAGCACGAAAATTCTTCCACTTATTCAGTAACGTCTGTGTACAATTCAAAAAACAATGGCGAGTCTCTTCTGCACAGGCGCAGGCCTCTTCCCATTTTTTATAACATAATTTTTATTAAATACAGTATGGCAATCTATTTACATATAACTACTGTATTTCTGGAAAATATATACAGTACTTTTTGCACACTGCGGCCGGGCGGAGTTCATTGCTAAACGACTCAAATTACTCCTTCCTTTAGGAGACGATTCCAGCCAGTTCTGGCTTGAGTGGCTGCTCTCCTAGTAGGTCTTACTACGATTTCATCTTCCGGCATCACTTGGTCAGCGTTATCTTCCATATCACTCATGTCACTTTCCCTCAGATTTTCATTTACGTTTGTTTGAACACCATTTTATTCCAAGGGAATCAATTTATTAATTGTACGTAAACTTTCCTGGCCATGACACAACACTTTGACATTCCTGACAACACCTTGTGCATCTGGGTACAATGTCAATACTTTGCCCAGAGGCCACAATGTTCGATGTTGTTCAGTATCAATCAACACAATGTCACCTGGTTGAATGTTCTGTCGATTTACTGCCTTTGTCGTACCATAAAAGTGTTCACGTAGTGTAAGAAGATATTCCTTATGCCACACATTAGACCAATGATCAATTACTTTATTTAACATTTTAAATTTATCACACAACACCGCCGTATCATCGTAATCTTCATCACTTTCTTCCAGATTATCTCTATAGACAGAGGCAGCTTCCAATTTCCTTCCACATATTAGGTGAGAAGGTGTTAATACATCTGTATCAGGTGTAACACTCATGTACGAGAGAGGCCTATTATTTATCGGATTTTCCACCTCCACTAACACTGCATGGAATTCTTCCAAATTAATTTTCTTCCGGTGTAGTACTTTACGGAGACACCGCTTCACTGTGCCTATAAGCCTTTCGTACAGCCCCCCCCTGCCATGGGGCTCTAGGAGTAATAAATTTCCAGGTACACCCTCGCTGGGTTAACAGAGATTGAACATCGTTACTATTACTTAACTATTAAATGTTGATCACCTGCTACAAAATTTTTAGCATTATCCGAAATCATCAACCTCGTACAGGATCTCCTAGCTGCAAATTTTCGAAACAGCTGTAAAAACTGTTCTGCAGACAAGTCCTGTGCCACTTCTAAATGAACTGCCCTAGTACCAGTACAGGTGAACAAACAAACATACACTCATACCATCTGAACATACCATCATACCATCTGAAGTACCTGTTAAAATTATTGGACCACTATAGTCTACACCTGTTACATCAAGTGGTTTCACTAATTGTACATGCTCCTTTGGCAATGGTGGAAGACCTGGGTACATATAGGATCTGGCATCCACACAGCGACATATTACACAAGATTTAATCACCCTTTTTACACTTTGCCGTCCTTGTGGAATCCAGAAACTTTCCCTAATACAACTTAAGGTATCTTGTACCCCACCATGCATTACATTTTTATGGGCATTAAGCACAATTAAATTTGTTAGATGATGAGTTTTGGGCAGTAAGATAGGGTGTTTAGCATAATCACCCAATTCAGCATTTTGTAACCTACCTCTGCACCTAATTACATTGTTCTCTAAATACAGCCCCAATTTCTCTATTATTGAACCTTTCACAATTTTTCTTTCCATCATCAATTTAATCTCATTTCCATAGATTTCTTCTTGTACCCTCTTTATCCAATATTCAAGAGGATGTGAAAACTTATATGAGATATTCATCTTGTTTAGAAATTTAAACACCAACTTAGTTACACTGATTAGTTTGGGTAAAGAATACCTATTTATGTCAATGGCTAAGGAAGGACAAACTATTGGAGCGGTGGTCACAGTAATTTCAACAGGAGCAATATACGCCTTTTGTACAGGCCAATTAGCTTCATTTACCAACCAACTCGTCCCTTTAAACCATGATACAGCATTTACAAATTTAGCATAAGGTAAACCTCGAGACAAGAAATCAGCTGGATTCTCCTCACCAGGTATATGATTAAATGTTAACATATGCTGATCCAAACTATTATACTTCTCTTGCATCTGATTAATTTCAGTGACTCTGTTTTATACATACACAATTTTACTGTTTCCATTACGAATCCATTGTAAGGATACCTCATTATCAGACCAAATTACAGTGTTGCTAATATTTATCTCCTGCAACTTATTTCTTATATAATTAGCTAATTGACACCTTCATAAATGGCTGTTAATTCCAACTGAGGTAAGGTACATGACTTAACTGGAGACACTTTAGCCTTAGACATAACAAGAGAAATAACACTATTGCACTGAAGATAAGCAACTGCTCCATATGCCAATTTTGAAGCATCACAAAAAATGTGGAGTACATTTTTTCCATTTGGATTGGCCACCTGGCGTGAGAACTCCGACATTGGAATTTTCTCATAATCACCAATTAATTCATCCAACTTGTTAATGAATTCCTCAGGTAGAATTTCATCCCAAGCACATTTAAGTTTCCATGCTTCCTGTATTAATAATTTCCCTCTTATTGTAAGGGGTGACACTAAACCTAGTGGATCAAAACATTTGGAAACTTCAGCAAGCAAAACTCTCTTAGTTAATTTATTGGGCATACTGTTATTTATTAGGTTTTAAACATTAACAAATATCTCTCTCAGTATCCAAGTTAAAACCCAATACATTACTACATTTGGCACTTCATCTCCAGGGTAATCTTTACTTATTTTGTCCTTTAATTTGGACGAATTACTATTCCATTCCCTCAGAGGCATATCTGCACCTTGCATTATTTCATTAGCCTCTCCATAAGTCATTAACAGTTCCTCTTCAGTTGACGTCACACTCAGGAAATTGTCCACATAAAATTGTTTGCTCATTACTTTACTCAATGTACTTTCCATACGTTTAAGGTGTGCATTTATCGTCGCTTGAAGTAGGAATGGACTGGATGTAGCCCCAAATAATACGCTCCTAAAGCGAAAGGTTTTCAGAGGGCTAAGTGGGTCACTAGGATTCTCAGGCCATAAGAAGCGGGTACAATCCCGGTCAGCCTCTTGTAAACCCACTCTTAGGAAAGCTTTACTTATGTCAGCCGTAAAGGCATAATTCTTCATCCTAAAATTTAATAAGATGTCTCCTAATTTTTCCGCCAGCGACGGACCTGTCATCAAACAGTCATTTAAACTAGGTATATTTTTATTACTCCTGGCACTACATTTAAACACAATCCTCAAAGGAGTGGTTTTAGAATCCTTCTTCACTCCGTGATGTGGCAAATAGTGACCATAAATTTTGGCTTGCTCAGGAGGTACCTCTTCTATAAATTTATTAATTAATTGTTCAGCAGTTATATCATTATAGGCAGTTAACAATTCTGGTGTCTTACTCAGTTCGCGGAGCTGAGCCTTTAACTGTCCATATGCCATTCTGTAATTAGTGGGCAATTCTGGATGGTTCAGTCTCCACGGAAGTCGTACCCAGTATTGTCCAGATTCAAATTTTACATCTCTCAGGTATTGCTCCTGAGTAAAAGAATCGTCTGGACTTGCTTCATTTACATTTATTCCAATGCTGTCTAATTCCCACAATTTATGCACTGGCTCAACACCATCCTCTATGGAAGAATTATACTGGTGTATGATTTCATGAGTAAGACACACAGTTATGGTATTTGTAGTTTCCTCTAGTCATGAATTATTATTACAAGGAATCCTACCATACATTACATGGCCTCCTGCAGTCTTCAAAAGGGTGACACCACATTTCTTTATGTACCCTTTACAAAGGAGGCATAATAGTCACTACCTATCAAAATATTTATTGGGCCTACAGAATCATCACTTACACCAGAAGGTGCTAAATTTACATTATGTGAAAGTCTTTCTGTAGCTTTACTAAGCCCTACTGTAGATATTTTCTCTGTAAGTCTATATACAATTACTGCATTAACACGTTTTTCTCATTGCCCAACCTGACAGTTACATAAACAGTGTCATACAATTGAGCTCTTTTATCTGAGAGAAAACCAGATAATTTTAGAGTGGTAGGATCGCCCATCTGTACTTTCATACCATCAAGACATTTACGTTTTATGAAAGTGCGCTGGGATCCCTGGTCCAATAATGCAGTTACATTTTTTTATTTATCCCTTTTATCATCAATTTTTACCTATAACACAGGTAAGGCTACTTCAGCAAAACCATCATTATTAACATTAGCAGCAATTTTTACATTAGCTACTGTTGTGTCAGGATTGTCAACATTATCATTATTATCAACATTGTCATATAGACCCTTTCACATGACTATATGGTGTCTTCCTTTGTGACATTGATAACAGTTGTTTAATTTGGCATGACAACCCTTTACATTGTGATTACCTAAACACCTAATACATCTGTCAAGTTCCTCCAATCTTTCAACTTTATCATTCCATGAACTGTATGCATTGCAATTCTTAGAAAAATGAGTACCCTTGCAGAAAAGACAATCTCTCTTTTCTCTGACTGGTTTCTTATTAACTGGGCTACTCTTAGGAGGGTACTTATTCTTCTTACCTTGTGGAGAATCATTATTTCTGATTCTTGCTAGTTGATATGCACCTATGCAACTATTTTTAGGAAATGAATTTTGATTATTGCCATTGGGATAATTTTTCCCTTTGTGAAACTTGACAGATACCTCAGAGTTATTATGTGTTGCATCTTTAACATGAGTTGATTGGCTGGTCTGCAACTGAACAATTAATTCTTGTAGACCTAGTCTTATTTCCTCCAGACCAAAATAACCCTTGTGATATTTGTTTGAGAGTCATTCAAGTGTCATGCACAGCTGCTTTAAAAATTGACCAAAACTCCTCCCAATTTTCTCCTGGATTAAATACAGGTAAACATAATTCTGGGAGTTTTGGCAAAGACATCTTATTTGTTGGAGCAGACTGATTAACTGCCTGGTTTACACATTTTAATTTATTCAAGGCCTGACTTTTACAAGAAAGAATCTTTTCTTCTGACTCATAATACTGATTAATCATGAGATCTACTTCAGTCTCATCTACACAGTTTACTAATAAATCTCCTTCATATTTGTTGTAATATAATTTGTATGAATCATATCTATTCCCCAAAGCATCTAAATGCAATTTTAAATCATCAGTATTCACAGTTTCTTGATTCATTAATTCCAAACATTTATTGTATGCTTTTGTTACATGCCCTTTTCTAGCTTGCAGTGATGCTTTTTTTGCTCTATATTCCATATGCTTGTCTTCTATATTAATTTCCTCAATTTCAGCCATGATGCAATGTATTAAATTCAACCCAGTCAGTAACACTGACCACAACTCACAACACTGGCACAACCTACGTTTGAATAAATCCTAGCTACTTGAGCTTAGCAATTACACATACACTGATATAAATCTTGGCCAGAATTGTCTTATCAAATTAATATTATACAAATTAATATAAATCCTTGCCAGAATTTGGCATAGCAAAATTAATATTATACACATTAATATAATATTCAGTCATACTTGACTTGGCTTATCCAAATTAATATTGTAATAATTATAATCTACTACACATTAAGTAAATTTCTGAACTTAACATCCACCTCCAGTCATTTCACATATAATTATTAAGTAATTAACTAATTAATGACTTCACTAATTACCTCTGGTTCAAGAAGGACCAATGGGCAAATTAAATGTGGAAAATTGCATTTATCTGTATGTAACTCATTATGTACATAACAGTAAATGATAACAAAGATAACTATTATTTATCAGTTACATAGACAAGTAGGAATTTGGGACACCTAGGTCACAAAAAAGTCCCCCTTCGATACCTACCACTGTCATATCCACAAGTTGCTCTAGACCTATTAATTACAAATGAAATGTACATACACCAGAAATTCTGGTAAATATATAAATTTGTGGACTGTATATTAAAATTAATAATTGATTATATGTACACAATTTACATAACAGAAGGAGAATATATCTTAATATCACTCACCAATTTGACTGGAGATTAAGTTGATAATCATACTCAGAAAAACCTCACAGTCTATACATGAAAATAACACTGGCCAGAGTTATAACATAAGACTTAATCTGAGGTTCCTGGATGTCTTGTCCAGTCGCCTGATATCTCAAGTTATGCAGGAATGCACATCCAACAATTTCGCCTCCTATTTGAGAGGTGTCAGCCCAATTTTACCTCTAGAGCACGAAAATTCTTCCACTTATTCAGTAACGTCTGTGTACAATTCAAAAAACAATGGCGAGTCTCTTCTGCACAGGCGCAGGCCTCTTCCCATTTTTTATAACATAATTTTTATTAAATACAGTATGGCCATCTATTTACATATAACTACTGTATTTCTGGAAAATATATACAGTATTTTCCACACTTCCTCGCATAGGCCAGTAGGCCTGTTGCATTGTTCCTTCTTCCTTATGTTCTTATGATAGACGAACAGCAGTATAATAAAAGTTTGTAAATGGTTTCCTAAATAGTAAAGACAGAGTTAATACAAAGGAGAGTAAGTCATACCCCAATCAAGGAGCAAAGGCAAATAGCAAGTGCAAATAAATATGATTAAGTGGTAAAAGCAAGACGGCTGAATACCACGGCCTTGTGGCGCAACGGATAACGCGTCTGACTACGGATCAGAAGATTCCAGGTTCGAATCCTGGCAAGGTCGAGTGAACTTTTTATTATGATAATTAAGCACCGAAGACAGGAGACCATGAACATAACTCTGTACCTGCGATTATAAATGGGTAATTATTAAACATTCGCATCAGCACTTGGAAACTGATAAGTAGACTGTTGAAAGGTCATCAAAAATATTTTTAACACTATGGTAGACAGGAGAAAAAATGACCTAAAAAAAAAACGGTAGTGGAGGCGGACTACCTACACAACTGAAGAACAGGTATTACAGGGCCCATGAGCCTAAAAGAAAGTGAATCCAGTTATGGCCAGCTAAGTGTTGGAGCCAAATGGCTAGACTTGATCCATGCAACCAGAAATAGATAAGTACAAATCAGTACGTGGTGAAATAATTAAAGGAAGTGAAAAAATACAAGTTGTCTGAGGTGCGAGGAATGAAAGTCAGGATACACAGGTAGAATCTAGAGAGGCAAATGAACCATGGGTACAAAGAATAAAAGATATATTTTCAGTCTCAGGGTAATAATTGACATTCACTAAACTAGGAGGTGAGAAGGCAAACTGAATCATACATTGTTTCATATCTAGGTATATACAGGCAAGAAATCAGTGAAAACCCTTAAGATTCGGGGTCGGGAGCTATGACTCGTCCCTGCAAATATGTTTTGGTAAGCACTCAAGCATCAACGGAACATAAAAAAATAATGTCAATGGCAGACGGCATTTTGACATTTTAGTAATGGGAGACTACTTAACTGTATTCACGAATACCATCAAACAGTCAGCAGAGAATTACAGCGAGGGAAAAATATCAGGATAGATTGTGAAAAAATGTTCTCTGGTATATACATAATTTTCTGTGCGGGTTGTTTAAGTGGCATGCTGACTTCAGGGACGCCTTCCAGCCTTTCTTCGCAGTAAACACTTTGTTAGTAGGTGACCTGTTGAGCTACGAGTCAAAGGGAATCACTGAGTGTTGCGTACAGGGCAACTACTTAAGCCTGTTTAGCCCTTTCTTGCAACAAATAAACAGGATTGAATATCCTGTTATAGATGAAATCATTCAAGGGTTCAGTAGTAAACAATCACAATGTTTCTTTCCGGTTTTTTATTAAGTTTCTTAATAAACCATAGAAGGGTTTTATATTAACTTTATAAAGGTCGCACCAAAAAACAAAGTACTCATGAAATTTACACTTGAGTTCACTTAAAAGATAATATACAATATTCTGTCTTGTTTATAGTACTGAATGGCTCTAGTATCATAACACCTTCACTTCACATAATAACACTTTGCTTAACTCAATCTAAATGAGACAGAAAACGTAACACTTCAATAATAATTCACTCTTATTCAACTTTCAAAATATACTAAGCGAGATTAGGAATATTCTACACTTAAAGGAGTTTTGAGGCGAGTCTGTCTCCCATGACTTTTTCGCCGTCCTCTTTGAACCAATACTGCTTAAACTCGCTCCTAGCAGAGCTAGGGACAATCACCAGAGTCTCCAATACAGCAACACACTTCGTCTGAGACGTTTCTGTCTGATACCGTCCGAGGTGCTGGAGGGTCACTAGGGAACCTCATGTGGGACCAGAAGGTTAAATACAGGAATCAAGGAGCTTCTCTCACGAAAGGTGAGAGTGGACTGCCCTATAACAGAATTCTCAGACTGACGCCACCTCGGATTAAGAGGGGACACTGGCTAAACGACAGCCATGTAGAAAACAACTGTATCCGTAGTTTACATCGTCGAAACGTCCTATCTATTTACACAGCTAAATAAATTAAGGCCAGATAATATTATAAAGTACTCTATCCTCATTTTAGCTACTAATGAGGCTAGAAATAATATAATATTAAGTGAAAAATCCCGTTACATATACATCATACCTGACCTAGAAGGTTCACAAACGAGGTGCGTAACACTGAGCTACTTGGTTCGGTGTCAATCATGAGTAATCATTTCTCAGTGTTTTTAGCTCGATTATCGTGTTAGTCTACTTTTCTTGCAGCTGTTACCTGTCTTGATTTTGTGATAACTTAGTCTTTAATGTAAATTTACATTTTATTTCTCTCACTTTAGACTTTAAAGACCTTCATTTATTGAGTGAATGAACCGCTTGCCATGATAATAAATGTTTGTTTCCCCTAACTCTTCAATACCATTCGCTGCCTGACCACGGTAGAGTGCGGTTGTGCTCTGCACCCCTCTGCTGTTTGTAGGCGAGCTTCCTTGTCAGTTACCTGGCTGCAGTGGTGTGAAGTGGTGCTGTCACACCTCGGCTAACAACATAGGTGCACTGTGATTGTCAAGATGGCGGTTAGTCTGAGACGCCGGATAAATAAAGTAGGCATTGAGCTACTTAAAGGAACGATAACGCCTAGTTCTGCGCAAGTCTTATTGCCAAAGATCATCCGGGAGACATATGGCGTACAAGATAGTGACTTGTATGGTGTAGCATTGAACGGAGGACAACGAATTTTCGTCAAACTGCTATCAGCAAGGGTTTTTATGAATCGTTAGTCACCGGGTTTTTCAGGACGTGAGTCTTAACGTCACACCAGCTGTCAGTGTAAGAATGATAGATGTTTCACGGCATTATACGTGGATCAAGTTACGCAACGTTCCCATTGAGGCGGACGAGGCAGATATAAGGAAAGTTTTTGAGAAGTATGGGACGGTGCATTATGCTCAACATGGAACGTGGGCGGCAGGAGCCTATGCTGGTTTTCCAGAGGGTTCTTTCAACCTCAAAATGACTTTGAGGCACCCAATACCGTCCTATGTGTATCTACAAGATTTCAGGACGCAGGTAATGGTAATGTACCCAGGACAACGATGTACATGCCGCCTATGTGGTGAGTATGATCACATAGCGGCGACCTGTGACAAGCGAAGACATGTGCCTGGACCTGTGGTGGACGTCGCAGCCCGTGCTTCAAAGTTGGCAGGTGAGGAACAAACATCGGAAGGAGGGCGTGGTGTTTTGTGGAGAGAGATAGTGGATCGGGCACACAGGACTGGCGGTGAGTTGGAGTCCCGTCCCAAGCTGCCTGATCAGGTGTCGTCTCCTGTGGATAAGGAGGAGCAGCAATTACAGGAGAAGGTTCTTGAGATTGAGGAGGAATTGGTGGAGGTGTTGAAGACTTTGTCACCGCCAGAGAGGGACGTTACATCTCAGCGTGGTGTCATCGGAGAATCGTCGCTTCCAGAAAGTCTGAGACATGATAATTTGGGACGTGGTGGTGGTTTGGAGTCGTCCATTGAATCATTAAACCATTCTCAGGTGGAGGTGGAGGTTCATTGAGAGGCAACATCTGACCAAGACATGTGTAACATGATGGTCACGAGAAAGAGGGCGGCTACATCAGATTCTGATTACGTCCTTACGCCTGCACAAAGGCCTGGGAAACAGACTGAGGTGAAGTGTGAAGGTAGTGGTGTAGGTGGTGGTAGCCATGATAGGAGGCACCGGAAGAAGGGGGGAGGGAAAAAGAGCACCATGAAGGTGTCAAACTTAAATTCAAGCTCTGGAGTTGTAAAGAGTGATGAGAGGAAGCAGGGGTGGAAACTTTAATAGGCCTTAGGTGTATGTCTGTAAGTGTTAATGGGTTATGTAGCGGTATGAAGAGAGATTGGTTTCGTAATTTTCTGAATAAATCTAGAGTGGATGTTGTGTTCCTGCAGGAGCACAATTTTAAAGATGGTAGGGTGTTGGAGGTGGCAGGATTTCGAGTAGTTACCCTGCCATCTCTCCGTCTAAAAGGTGGTGTTGGAATTTTAATAAAGGAGACGAGCCCGTTTCTTTTGCAGAGAAGCGAGGGAGGAGGGGGAGGGAGGGTGTTGCGTGTGGATGGGTGGTGGATGGGTAAGCGTGTGTCTTTTGTGAGTGTGTATGCGCCGGCTGAAAATAACATAAAGGTAAAGAATGATTTTGTGTGTGAGGATCTTGTGTTTTTCTTAAGTGCACTGCCAGAGGTGGCGATAGTTGGTGGGGACTGGAATAGTGTAATCAGGGTGGCTGATGTGGACCCAAAAGGAGCTGGATATATGTCTGTGGCTCTTAGGGATTTATTAAGGGATGTTAGGTTACGTGATGCCTTTGGGGGGGGGCGGTGTGGGAGACTGAATATACGTTTGTTAGGAGTGGATATGCTGCGAGACTAGATAGAGTGTACCTTTCTCAGGGAGTGGATGTGAAATCTTTAAGTACTGTTGAGGCTACAATGTCAGATCATAGGGCAGTGGTGGTGGAGGTTGGGTGGGGGACGCTCACGGACATATATAGAAGTTATTGGAAATTAAATATAAGTGTGTTAGGTGATGAGGAGGGGTTGGAGGGGTTTTCAGTCCTATGGAGGGAGCTTAGTGTGGAACAACAGGGAGTGGATGACATTGTGACATGGTGGGATAGTGTCGCAAAGGAAAGGATTAGAAAGTTTTATGTGAGAGAGGGAAAACGTATTAATAATTTAAAATATGGACTGGCTAACTATTTAGAGAATATGTTAAGAGGTTGCTATGGGCGGGGGGTGGGTGGGAATAATTTTCCTATGGATGAAATAGCTGAAATAAAGGGGAGGTTGAGGGTGTTGCAAAATGAAAGGTTTCAAGCTGTAAGGGTGCAGGCAGGGGTGGAGGAAGTGCTTTGGGGCGACAAGCCGTCAGCGTGTGTTTTGAGGCATCAAAAGCAAAGGCAGGCGGTGACAGCTATACCATGTTTAGAGGTAACGGAGATGGTTGGGAATTATAGAGCAGGGCAGGAGATACGAACCACGAAGGGGATGTGTGCGTATGCGGAGGCTTGGTACGAGAAGTACTGGAACAGTGGGGGGGGGTGACGTGGCGTTGGACAAGGTGTGTACGTATGTGACGTGTAATTTAGGAAATAGTGATAGAAAGGCTTTAGGTGGGACTATTACGGCAGAAGAAATAGAGAATGCGTTAAGGGGAATGAGGAAGGGGAAAGCTCCCGGTATTGACGGTCTCCCGGTAGAATTTTATTTACAACATTGGACGTTGATAAAGGAATTTATAGTTAGGTTATTTAATCGTATGAAGGAGAAGGGTAAGTTTTGGGAAGAAGCAGGTAACAGCAGTTGTAGTGTTGGTCCCGAAGGTCAAGGGGCAGCCCACCCTTCGGGAGTACCGAGCCATATCACTGATGTGTGCAGACTATAAGGTGTTTGCAAAAATTTTAGGTAATAGGTTCAAATGTGTTGTGGGGAGGGTGGTGTCAAAATCTCAGTTTGGGTTGCCGGGAAGGTCGATGATTGAAGGACATGGGATGCTGAGAAGTTTTGTGGAACCTAAGGGTGGAGGGTGGAGGGGCGGCTTTGTTGGCTCTAGATTGGCAAGGAGCATATGATAGAGTGGAAAGGGAAGCTTTGCAGGTTATACTTAGGAGACAGGGTTTTGGGGAGGAAATAGTCGAGTGGGTAAATACGTTGTACAAGACGGCGAAAATGAGGATACAGATTAATGGGTGTATGGGGAGGGAAATTGCAATGGGTAGAGGCCTTAGACAGGGATGCCCCATGTCCCAAATATTGTTTGCGTGTTTCCAGGACCCCTTTTATAGAATGGTTGACCGTAGCTTATGTACGCCATGTGAGGGAAGTGTGGGGGGTGGTAGGGCCTGGCCGGGTTTAATTGGATATGTTGACGATACCACTGTTCTCATTCGTGAAGGGATGTCAATGGGAGTGTTGGACGAGGTTGTGCAATTATTTGGAAGTGCCACGGGTATGCAGGTAAATAGTGTGAAGTCAAGGTGCATGGGGTTGGTTCTTGGGTGGGGGTTGTGGGGGGGAGATGTAATGTTGTTAAAGATTGGGCGGTGTCTTTAAAGATTTGTGGTATTATTTATAAGATTGACATGGTTGCGGCGCGGGAGGAAAACTCGGATAGGTTATTGGAAAGGATCGTGGGGCGTCTAGGTGTTCTGAGACCCCAGCACCTAACTCTGATACAGCGAGTGGTAGTCGTGAACATTTTATTGTATAGTAAGGTTTGGCATGTTGCAGCTGTGTTCCCAATTACAGGGACAGCGATTGCGGGGATTCTAAGACAGGTGTACAAATTTTTGTGGGGTTCACGTTGTGATTGGTTACGGAGGGAAGTTGTAATGCTACCTGTAAGTCAGGGTGGGTTGGGGTTGATGGATTTGAGACGGAGGGCTAAATGTGTGTTTATTAAATGGGAAGTGTTGCGTGAGGGTGTGAACGCGGGGCGTTTGGGAAGGATACACGACAGGCTGGGTGTGTGGTATCGAGGAATGGAGTTGAGGGAATGTGAAATAGTTTTGAGGGCTGTGATGTTGGTTAGGGAACTGAGAAAGGTTCGTATAAGGGTTTTGTGTAGGTTACTTGTAGGTAGGTGCGTTGTCCCAGTTGAGGGTTTGTTCCCCATGTATGCGTGGAAGAGTATTTGGTTTAGATTTAGTAAAATGAAGTTAAACCCTCGGGCGCGTGAGGTGATGTTTTGTTTTCTGCATGGGATCCTTCCGTCTGGTGAGATATTACGAAACAGACAGGTTGTAGAGGGTGGGGGGTGTGGTATCTGTGGAGGGGATGAGACAGTGTTCCATGTAGTTTACTTTTGTGAAGGGCTAGAGGAGGTTAGGTGTTGGTTAAGTAGGTTGTTACAGAGGGTGGGGGGCCGTGGGGTGTCGGTTTTGCGTGCTTTAAGTCTAGATATGGGTGGGTTAGACGAGGGTGTCATAAGACCTTTAGATTATATCATGGTAGATTATATATATATGTCGTGGGTGATGAGTGGGAGAGGGGATAGTGAAGAGCGAAGGAAGGTTCTTGCGGTAACGTTCTATCGTACGATGTGTCGTAACAGAGATTTGTATGGGAGAAGGTGGGATCAGGCTTTCTCAGAGGGGTATAGAATGCTAACGTTAGGGATTCTCGTAAATCTGTGATTGATAATGATTGAGTGAAGGGGTTTTCATAGGTTGGAGGGAGTCAGGGGGTCACAGCGGGCTCGCCTCCTTTGGGGGGGGATTCGTGAGAGTGTTGTGAATGTGGGTTTGGAATGGTTTCCTGGTTTTCATTGAGACTTTATGGCAGCCAAGTGTGGATGTAGAGCTCACGGTCTCGTTATGTTAGATATAACACTTTTCAGAATGTAGGTATAATATAGTAGATTTTTTTATGTATAATTTTGATGCGTATCAGTCTCGTATAACATGATTCTTGAGTAATAAGTGATTTGCGACTTGAAGTGTGTTATAGTTTGTATTTATGTTACGTGCAGGGTTTTTACATGATGGGATATACTTATATACTGTTTTGCTTTGTGCATACAGTGCATCTGATTAATGTGATTTTGTGAAAATTGTGTGTACGTGTGTAGTGTGGGTGTGTGTGTGTGGGTGTGGGTGTATATATATATATATATATATAATATATATATTATATATATATATATATATATATATATATATATTATATATATATATATATATATATATGTATATATTCCCTTTCTGTTGTATTGAGCCTTTGTCATGGGTCAGACGTTATGTAATACTTTATATATATATGATTCGATTTATAATTATGGTCTGTACCCTGATACCGGATTGGTGTCATTGCTAAGTTCTTGATGTTAAGTTGTAGTCTGTATGGTATACAGACATATCTAGACAGTTTAGTGACAGTCCATTTGTGTCTGAGATTATGTATATGGGTTTATTGTAACAGTATAGCGCTTCAGTTTTTGTGTTCTAAGCTGTATTCTTTTTCTGTATATTCGTATGTTGATATATATATATGTAAAGCTGTATTATTAGGGATACGTTTGTAGATGTTCTAGTAAGATTATGATGTTAGGTTTTGGTTTTTAGATTAATGCGAAGGATGTGATTTAACTGATATAACTTCTCTGTATATTTTATGTCCAAGTGTACTGAGCCTTTGTCAGATGTCATGTTATAGGTACACTTTATATATATGTAAGGTTTTGCATCAATGAATGTGTATTTATGTCAATTCATGACCCTGTGACATGTAATTTTTTTTAGCTATGTTCTTGCCGTAAGTTCTTGTTGTATGTTTGGCAGTAATATCTTGCGAGCATGTAGGTGCAATCCGTTTGTCAGTTATTTTGATTGAGATCCATACTGTTTCTTTATTTTTATGTTAAACTGTATTGGTTTTAAATAAAATATAAAAAAAAAAAAAAAATCTTCAATACGAAGTGCTCAAACCTTATGCTTCTGTCGTCGCATCTCTACCAGTGGTTATTCTACGTAAGCCATTCTGGGTCTGAGTGAATCTTGGACATACTTCAGTAACCAGGGCTGCTCCGTACTTCATGCCGGTGGAATTAAAGTATTGGTGTTCATGTGATAGGTTTGGCTCAGGCTTTCAGTTTGTTTTAGTTTTTCATTGTTTTCTTTAGTTAGTAATATTTAATTTAAGTGTGTTATGTGTTTGACAAAACTTTCTTCAATCTCCGTGTCTAATTTTCCCTTGTTTATATTTCCTTGTTATTATAAGTTCTCCATTTTTCCTTCCATAAAAATGGATGAATTGTCTCTGAAACACTTAGGTCACCACTTCGTTCAGTTATTCCATTTCCTTTTCATTTTGAGGCAAAAAAGTATATCCAGATATAGTTGTGACGCATCTGTGTCATCCTTCAACTGTTCCTCATGAACCTGTTTCAGTCCTCTCGAACACGGTATTACATTCCTTAATCATCACGTTAAAATACTTGAGTATTTTGGCAGTTGTTATCATGTGTCTCAGGGTCCTTCTATCCTCTTATGGGGTTAGTTTTAGTTTAAATTTCTCCTTATCTAGTTTTCCCGAGATTGTTGCGAAACTCTATTGTGTTTTATATAGCGTAGATACAGTTGTTCTTTGATATTTCGTAGTTTTGATGAGAGGCTATTTTGAATACCTAGTTTTAGCTACAAGTGCTATGTTCATGGTCACCCGTCTTCAACACATAATTTGCCATGTAACAAAACTTGATCGACCTTGCCAGGATTCGAACCTGGAATCTTCTGATCCGTAGTCAGACGCGTTATCCGTTGCGCCACAAGGCCACGGAGGAAAAAGTATGGTTAACATGTTATTACAATCACATTATTCTATTTCCTTACTTCTATATAAAAGGAGTATACCTGGAGAAGGTTTAGGGGGTTAATGCCCCCTTGGCCCGGTCTGAGACATGGCCTCGTGGTGGATTAAGGTCTGATCAACTAGGCTGTTATTACGCAAACTGACGTACGAACGACAGCCCAGCTTCTCAGGTAATTATTTTAGGTGCCCGTCCAGCGCCTTCATAGAAAGAGTTGGAATCTAAATCTCTGAGTACTACTTTATTAACAGTTTAAGGTTATGATTTACTACCCACACGTTTTTGCTGAAGTTAGAATGTATATAGTATATCCGTTGTTCATGAATTCCATCGACTCGAACACTTCACACTGAAATATTCTTTTTAATTCCTTAATTTTCATCGGAATTTCTCGCTTCCACTGATTTTTTCAAGTTCTACTCCCTCTCATGTCAAAAAGTCTATCTCTGTCTACTAAATGAACGTCACTGATCATCTAAAATGTTGTGATGTAAGAACTATGTTGTATTAATGTTGGTAGAATTATCGACAATATGTTAAGTAAAGGACACAAGTGCAACTAATGTGACATTTTACTGTGGCAACATCTCGCTCTCCAGGAGCTTTGTGAAGACGTTACAGCTTGACGAAGCTCCTGGAGAGTGAAACGTTACCACAAAAAAATGTTATATTAGTTGTACATATGCCCTTTACTTAACAAGAAATATATTAATAACCTACCGTCATATACCACTTCTCTCAATACTGTATTAGCATCAGCCTCATGAGAAAAAGACATCTAATTTTCTTTACAAGTTACACCAAATAAAATGCAAGTTTCCAATGCTTTTGCCATTGCATATATTTATTACTTTTGTATCAATACTATTTATGATGTTTTCTGTGTTCTGAATGATTCTTCAGCTTACTTTAGGATGATTCCATAATGCTTGCCAGCTTAGTTAAGGTATCAGGTGTTATTCTCTTTAAGTGTGTCTTTCATGCAGAAGGTATAAATATACAACCATTATGATTGTTTTTATTGATTCCGATTCGACGAGTTGCTTCCCACTCAGTTTTAAGTTTCCAGAGGCTTCTTTACCTGTCTTCATCGTCTTGCGTTTGTTGGGGCTGAATTCCCGTAGCTACTGTACTCGTTGAAATGTTTTTGTAGATTGCTATAGTTATCTTTTAATTCTTTTTATCTTCATGTGTCCATGTTCTCTTTATTAGTTTTGCATCTTCTCGTAAACACTGAAAATAAAGTCTCTTTCTTATATGTACCATTACCAGAATGCATCAAGGAACTGATTCTTGTAGGAAATTACTCTTAATTCTCACTATCTATAATATATTCGAATATCTTCCCAATTATTGAAGAATGTTTTTACTGTTCGTAAAATGACCAGTGGGAAACGTCAAAAGAATTGATAAAGTCTTAGCATTTGAAATCCATCAATAAACTCCTTTAGTGTCTGTGTATTCACGAATCTGTTTTCAGGAGTCGATTTACAGCTCATGACTACGCATCTTAACTGTCGTTAACAGTTAAGGTGCAGTGTTATAAAATTGTGTACTATGTTTACCTCCCTTCTGTGGCTCCCAAATATATATGTATGTATATATATATATATATATATATATATATATATATATAGATATATATATATATATATATATATATATATATATATATATATATATATATATATATTATATATATAGTAGGTTGGTAGACAGCAACCACCCAGGGAGGTAATACCGTCCTGCCAAGTTAATGTAAAACGAAAGCCTGTAATTGTTTTAAATGATGGTAGGATTGCTGGTGTCTTTTGTCTGTCTCATAAATATACAAGATTACAGGTACGTGTTCCTACTTCTACTTACACTTAGGTCACACTAAACATTGGCCGATTCCCACCAAGGCAGGGTGGCCTGAAAAAGAAAAACTTTCACCATCATTCACTCCATCACTGTCTTGCCAGTAGGGTGCTTTACACTACAGTTTTTAAACTGAAAAATTAACACCCCTCCTTCAGAGTGCAGGCACTGTACTTCCCATCTCCAGGACTCAAGTCCGGCCTGCCGGTTTCCCTGAACCCCTTCATAAATGTTACTTTGCTCACACTCCAACAGCACGTCAAGTATTAAAAACCATTTGTCTCCATTTACTCCTATCAAACACGCTCACGCATGCCCGCTGGAAGTCCAAGCCCCTCGCACACAAAACCTCCTTTGCCCCCTCTCTCCAACCTTTTCTAGGCCGACCCCTACCCCGCCTTCCTTCCACTACAGACTGATACACTTTTGAAGTCATTCTGTTTCGCTCCATCCTCTCTACATGCCCTAACCATCTCAACAACCCTTCCTCAGCCCTCTGGACAACAGTTTTGGTAATCCCGCACCTCCTCCTAACTTCCAAACTACGGATTCTCTGCATTATATTCACACCACACATTGCCCTCAGACATGACATCTACACTGCCTCCAGCCTTCTCTCGCTGCAACATTCATCACCCATGCTTCACACCCGTATAAGAGCATTGGTAAAACTATACTCTCATACATTCCCCTCTTTGCCTCCAAGGACAAAGTTCTTTGTCTCCACAGACTCCTAAGTGCACCGCTCACCCTTTTCCACTCATCAATTCTATGATTCACCTCATCTTTCATAAACCCATCCGCTGACACGTCCCCTCCCAAATATCTGAATACATTCACCTCCTCCATACTCTCTCCCTCCAATCTGACATCCAATCTTTCATCATCTAATCTTTTTGTTATCCTCATAACCTTACTCTTTCCTGTATTCACTTTTAATTTTCTTCTTTTGCATACCCTATCAAATTCATCCACCAACCTCTGCAACTATCTTCAGAATCTCCCAAGAGCACAGTGTCATCAGCAAAGAGTAACTGTGACAACTCCCACTTTATGTGTGATTCTTTATCTTTTAACTCCACGCCTCTTGCCAAGACCCTCGTATTTACTTCTCTTACAAACCCATCTATAAATGTATTAAACAACCGCGACGGTGACATCACACATCCTTGTCTAAGGCCTACTTTTACTGGGAAATAATTTCCCTCTTTCCTACATACTCTAACTTGAGCCTCACTATCCTCGTAAAAACTCTTCACTGCTTTCAGTAACCTACCTCCTACACCATACACTTGCAACATCTGCCACATTGCCCCCCTATCCAAGCTGTCATACGCCTTTTCCCAATCCATAAATGCCACAAAAACCTCTTTAGCCTTATCTAAATACTGTTCACTTATATGTTTCACTGTAAACACCTGGTCCACACATACATGTACACGTTTATTTATTGACACTCATCTTAGTTTTCTTTGATTTTATCTTAGTTCTTGTTCTTATTACTTTTCCTTTTATATCCATGGAGAAGTGGAATAAGAATCTTTCCTCCGTAAGCCATGCGTGTTGTAAAAGTCAACTAAAATGCCAGAAACAATGGGCTAGTAACCCCTTTTCCTGTAATAATTACTAAAAAGAATAAGAAGAAAATTGTCAGAGTGGGAAGTCTAAATATGCGTGGATGTTGTGCGAATGATAAGAAAGAGATGATTGTGGATGTTATGAATGAGAAGAAGCTGGATGTCCTGGCGTTAAGTGAAACAAAGCTGATGAGGGTGGGAGAGTTTCAGTGGAGAGGAATAAATGGGATTAGGTCAGGGGTTTCAAATAGAGTTAGAGCTAAAGGAGTAGATAATAATGTTGAAGGATAAGCTATGGCAGGAAAAGAGGGACTATAAATGTATTAATTCAAGGATTATGTGGAGTAAAATAAAGGTTGGATGTGAGAAGTGAGTTATAGTAAGCGTATATGCACATGGCTAGGAGAGAAGTATAGAGGAGAGAGAGAGATTTTGGTAAATGTTGAGTGAATGCGTGGGGAGTTTTGAACCAAGTGTGAGAGAACTTGTGGTTGGGGATTTTAATGCTAAAGTGGGTAAAAATGTTGTGGAGGGAGCAGTAGTTAAATTTGGGGTGCCAGGGGAAAGTGAAAATGGGGAGCCTTTATTTGAGCTATGTGTAGAAAGAGGTTTGGTAATAAGTAATACATATTTTATGAAAAAGAGGATGAATAAATATACAAGGTATGATATAGCACGTAATGTATGTAGTTTGTAAGATTATGTATTGGTGGATAAAAGGTTGATGGGTAGGCTCCAGGATGTACATGTTTATAGAGGGGCAACTGATATATCGGATCATTATCTAGTTGTAGCTACGGTGAGAGTAAGAGGTAGATGGGATAAGAGGAAAATGGCAACAACAAGTAAGAGGGAGGTGAAAGTATATAAACTAAGAGAGGAGGAAGTTTGGGTGAAATATAAGCAACTATTGGCAGAAAGGTTGGCTGGTGCAAGTACGAGTAGTGGGGAGGAGGGAAGGGTTGAAGAGGGTTTTAAAAATGCAGTATTAGAATATGGGGCAGAAGTTTGTGGTTATAGGAGGGTGGGTGCAGGAGGAAAGAGGAGTGATTGGTGGAATGATGAAGTAAAAGGTGTGATAAAAGAGAAAAGGGTAGCTTATGAGAGGTATCTACAAAGCAGATGTGTTATATGAAGAGTAGAGTATATGGAGAGTAAAAGAAAGGTGAAGAGAGTGGTGAGAGAGTGCAAAAGGAGAGCGGATGATAGCGTGGGAGAGGCACTGTCAAGAAATTTTAATGAAAATAAGGAAAATTTTTTGGAGTGATTTAAACAAGAAAAGAAAGCCTAGGGAACGAATGAATTTGTCAGTTAAAAACAGAGTAGGGGAGTTAATAGATCGGGAGATGGAGGTATTGGGTAGATGGCGAGAATATTTTGAGGAACTTTTAAATGTCGACGAAGAATGGGAGGCAGTAATTTCATGCACTGGCCAGGAAGGTGTACCATCTTTTAGGAGAGAAGACGAGCAGGATGTGAGTGTGGGGGAGGTGTGTGAGGCATTATGTAGAATGGAAGGGGGTAAAACAGCTGGAATTGACAGGATCATGATAGAAATGTTAAAAGCAGGGGGGGATATAGTGTTGGAGTGGTTGGTATTTTTGTTTAATAAATGTATGAAAGAGGGGAAGGTACCTAGGGATTGGTAAAGAGCGCGTATAGTCCCTTTATATAAAGGGAAGGGGGACAAAAGAGATTGTAAAAAATATAGAGGAATAAGTTTACTGAGTATAACAGGAAAAGTGTACGGTAGGGTTATTATTGAAAGAATTAGAGGTAAGACAGAATGCAGAATTCCGGATGAGCAACTAGGTTTTAGAGTGGGTAGGGGATGGGTAGATCAAGTGTTTACATTGAAGTATATATGTGAACAGTATTTAGATAAAGATAGGGAAGTTTTTATTGCATTTATGGATTTAGAAAAGGCATATGATAGAGTAGATAGGGGAGCAATGTGGCAGATGTTGCAAGTACAGTATATGGAATAGGTGGTAAGTTACTAAAAGCTGTAAAGAGTTTTTATGAGGATAGTGAGGCTCAGGTTAGGGTGTGTAGAAGGGAGGGAGACTACTTCCCAGTAAAAGTAGATCTTAGACAGGGATATGTAATGTCACCATGGTTGTTTAATATATTTATAGATGGGGTTGTAAAAGAAGTAAATGCTAGGGTGCTCGGGAGAGGGGTGGGATTAAATTATGGGGAATTAAATACAAAATGGGAAGTGACACAGTTACTTTTTGCTGATGATACTGTGCTTATGGGAGATTCTAAAGAAAAATTGCAAAGGTTAGTGGACGAATTTGGGAGTGTGTGTAAAGGTAGAAAATTGAAAGTGAACATAGAAAAGAGTAAGGTGATGAGGGTATCAAATGATTTAGATAAAGAAGCATTGGGTATCAAATTGGGGAGGAGGAGTATGGAAGAAGTGAATGTTTTCAGATATTTGGGAGTTGATGTGTCAACAGATGGATTTATGAAGGATGAGGTTAATCATAGGATTGAGATATATGTGGACCCAAAAAATGTTATCTATGGAGGCAAAGAAGGGAATGCATGAAAGTATAGTAGTACCAACACTCTTATATGGGTGTGAAGCTTGGATTGTAAATGCTGCAGCGAGGAGACGGTTGGAGGCAGTGGAGATGTCCTGTCTAAGGGCTATGTGTGGTGTAAATATTATGCTGAAAATTCAGTGTGGAAATTAGGAGAAGGTGTGGAGTTAACAAAAGTATTAGTCAGAGGGCTGAAGAGGGTTTGTTGAGATGGTTTGGTCATTTAGAGAGAATGGATCAAAGCAGAATGACATGGAGAACGTATAAATCTCTAGGGGAAGGAAGGCGGGGTAGGGGTCGTCCTCGAAAGGTTGGAGGGAGGGGGTAAAGGAGGTTTTGTGGGCGAGGGGTTTGGACTTCCAGCAAGCGTGCGTGAGCATGTTAGATAGGAGTGAATAGAGACGAATGGTATTTGGGACCTGACGAGCTGTTGGAGTGTGAGCAGGGTAATATTTAGTGAAGGGATTCAGGGAAACTGGTTATTTTATATAAGCGGACTTGAGTCCTGGAAATGGGAAGTACAATGCCTGCACTCTAAAGGAGGGGTTTGGGATATTGACAGTTTGGAGGGATATATTGTATATTTTTATTCGTATAAACTTCTAAACTGTTGTATTCTGGGCAAATCTGCAAAAACGGTGATTACGTGTGAGTGAGGTGAAAGTGTTGAATGATGATGAGTATTTTCTTTTTGGCGGATTTTCTTTCTTTTTGAGTCACCCTGCCT
>NC_069426.1:20330275-20387775 GCF_026875155.1 Cherax quadricarinatus
GTTAAGTACTTTCGTAAAAATCTGCCTTAGGATACTGTCATATTCGTGCAGTATAGGGTTATCATATGAAGGTGCACATCTTAGGAAATATGTCAACCTGGGCAGACTCAAGCACTTTGTGAAAAGGTACAAGGCATCGTGGGTGGCAAGATTGCCTATTCGTTTTTCCATTCTCAACTCTTCCAATTTCTTCCTGAGAATTGTGTCAATGTCATCGCTTCCCAGAGGTGCTCCAAGCAAGATGCTATTTGTAGGGGCAATGACTGATGCTCCTGGTAGTTTGGATCTCACTGCATTTATCACTTGTTGACTGAGATGATTTCACATTTGGATGGAATCAGGATGAGACCCATTTCATGTCCCCGTGTCATCACCTGTGTAAGATCATCTAGGAGGGACTCCTTTGTACCTGCTAGTGTGCAATCATCCAGGAACCAGATGTTTAACTCACTGGTCAGTGTGACTGTGACTTCCCTAACCGCAATACAGAAGAGAAATGGTGGGAGAGGATCCCCTTGCTGGACACCCTCTGATGATGTGATTTCATGTTCTCCAAACAGGAGCATTGATTCATTTCTATGTCCAGCTGAAACAACAGGGAAGAGACAAGGGAATTGTTCTTGTACAGCTATTAAGACCAAGTCTCTTTTCAGGATATTAATTAAATGCACTCTTGAAATCTAATTTTACCACTGCATTGTCGTCAGGCAGGTTGTTGATATACGCCCTTGTTGCGTGAACTGCTTCACTAGCTTGAGAGACCCCAAAGCTAAGCTGGTTTGGTTGTAGCATCGTGGCTGCCTCTTCGTGAATGCTTTGGACAGGAGCTTTGGAGAAAAGGCGGCAAAAAGTGTTGCCTACTGCAGTAGGCCTAATTCCTCCATCATTCTTTCTAAGTGCGCAAAGTGTTGTACCAAAAAAGAAAGGTTTAATTTCGTCAGGAATCAAACCAGCCAAGGAATTGCTGACGAACCTTGTGATCTCTGAAAGCAGTATCTCTGCAGTCTCCCGAATAACTGGATTAGCCAGTTTCTTTAAATGATGTGGCCTTATTCCAGTGTATCCCCCAGCAGAGCCAGATGGGATTGACATTATTGCTTTGCAAATGGTTGGTAGGTAAGACACATAGGCAACAGTTAGGCAACTTTACTCCGAAACGTTTCGCCTACACAGCAGGCTTCTTCAGTCGAATACAGAAAGTAGGCAGGAACAGTAGAGATGTGAAGACGATGTAATCAGTCCATCACCCTTGAAGTCGTAGAATTTGAGGTTGTCAGTCCCTCAGCCTGGAGAAGTTCAGTTCCATAGTTCAGTTCCTGACTATGGAACTGAACTTCTCCAGGCTGAGGGACTGACAACCTCAAATTCTACCACTTCAAGGGTGATGGACTGATTACATCGTCTTCACATCTCTACTGTTCCTGCCTACTTTCTGTATTCGACTGAAGAAGCCTGCTGTGTAGGCAAAACGTTTCGGAATAAAGTTGGCCTAACTGTTGCCTATGTGTCTTACCTACCAACCTGTCGGTATTGTATACCATTTTGATGCTTTGCAAATGTCCGAGTCGTCCACAATCAATGGTTCCACAGTGGGGACAGAGGTGGTGGAACTGTTGATACCCCTGGTTTCCCTGGCAGGGTGCCTTCCTCTAAGTGCTTCTGCCCTGTCAGCTACCCTGAGAGCAACTGTATCTTCACTGGTAATAATTCTGATTGCCCCCACTGTGTTGCCCTATTCAATTTTCTTGCTCACCTGCGCTCTGACTTTTTCACTGTCAGTGGAGTGAGTGTGGGCTCTGCCCCTCCAGTTTTTGTATTGATGGGGAAGGCAAATGAAGTTATCAGCTTTAGGAAAGTCTCTTAAGGATTTAATAATCACTGAGGCTAGCCTCTTTACCCTTCTTTCCGGCACAGCTAAGTAGACATTGCCAAAAAGTAGCAAGTTGTGCCATGCCTTGATGCTTGGTGGAGCATTTAGGATAGTAGAGCCATTGTTTACTTTTTTTAAGAGGTCTGTGAGCTTCCCAGCTGCATGTGGACAGGCTGCTTTGAGAATATGTGTGAGTGTCCTGGTACCTGTTGCTTTAATTGCTTCCAAGATATCATCTGATGAGATGAGATCTGTTGGAGTGGGTTCAAGTGCCTGAGGTGGCTCTGGATCATCACTTTCCACAGGAAGACATCCTGAATCAGGGCAACTACCGTGTTTGTGGAGGAAATCATTAGAGTTGAGACAACGAAGCTGTAAGCACGACTGGCACTTGCCTCTCCTAGTATTACCAGCCGTGCCATTTCCCTGGCAGCTAGCTTCCTCCTGGTTGGCATCCATCTGGCTAGACTAGACTATAGGAGAGGAGTATGACATGCTGGGTGGGTATGGTGCGTGAAAGGTAGTGAACTTAACGGTGGTGGCCTGGTGGAGTTTGAGGGGCTGGGAGGGAAAGGGAAAACTGCTGCTGGGATCTGGGTGGGGGAGGCGCTGGTAATGGGTGGGAGAGGCGCAGGTTATTGGGTGAGGTTAGCCCGGGGAGATGGGTGAAGGGAGTACAATACACGTGAACTTGCACACTATATATTATTCACACTGTCTTACAATGCACACATTATTTGTTTCCCATGTACAACATGAATGAAGTGGATATGGGCACTGCTGAACCCATGTGTTCCCTCACCACCTACACACCGCGCCTCTCCCTCCCCCCGTGGCGTGGGGGAGGCGGCACTGACTGGTCACTCTCTTGTTAACATTGTTTTTCCATAACATATGCCTCTAATTATTCCATACCTCGACAAGTAATCATTTCTAAGTTAATTGGAAGCATGACGCATGGTGCTGGAGGTGAATGTTTTTGTGAGAGCTTTTTGAGGTTTGTATATACGATAATCTTAGCCAGTACTGACACACAGTGTAGGCCTTATTCTTCCCCACCCCCACTGGCCGTCTTCCTCAATACCACCACTCACTGAAATTCACAAACTGCACAACACTTTCCACTATTTACATTGAAACGGTGCACTGAAATGTCTCCTCGCTGCACTGGAATCTTCCTAGAGTATTCACACTGAGTGCTGTTCATTCTTAACCTGTTCAGCCTCCTTGATCAGGAGTTATAATTGAAAATCCTGCAGCTAGAGGAGGCCTGGTCACAGACCGGGCCGCGGGGGCGTTGACCCCCGGAACTCTCTCCAGGTAAACTCCAGGTAAACTCCAGCTAGCCCACCACACAAGCCCTGCTGGACAAACATCCACCCAGGGCTCCCAGTACTAACATTGACCTCCATGACATTGCAGCAGGTGAAGAACATTTAACCTTATGGGATGCTGATATGTATAAAGCTGCTATGTCATTTCCACAGGGCTCAGCAGGACGTTTTACTGGTTTAAGGCCACAACACTTAAAACAAATGCTCAATCCAGCACTTGTTGATGTTTCAGAGTGGTTGCTGTCTGAACTCACCAAATTTTCCAATATGTGCCTGGCTGGCAGTGTCCCAGAGGCCATTAGACCCCTTTTCTTTGGTGCCTCATTGTGTGCCCTCCGGGAAAAGTATGGAGGAATCAGGCCCATTGCAGAGGCAACACCCTTCGGCGCCTATTCGCCAAGGCTGCTGCAATGTTGAAACCAACTCAGCTCGGTTTTGGCGATCAACAAGGCTATGAAGCAGCTATCCACGCAGCATGGGTATGCATCAGCAACGTGTCTGATGGAAAAGCCTTGATCAAATTGGACTTTGCCAACGCTTTCAACTTAGTCAGAAGGGATGATGCTCTCCAAGCAGTTTCCAGATTCTTCCCTTCCCTTTATCCCTTCATAGAATCGTGTTATAGAGTGACTTCTAAACTATTGTTTCGGGACCATGAAACTGACTCGTGTGAGGGTGTGCAACAGGGAGACCCTCTCGCCCCCTTTCTATTCTGTTTGGTCATGAAGGAAGTCACAGAAGCACTCTCCAGTGAGCTCAATATCTGGTTCTTGGATGATGGTACCTTAGCTGGCACTAGGGAATCTCTCCTAGAGGACATCAGAAAAATTATAGACATGGGAGAAAGCCTGGGCCTGTTTTTAAACCCCAACAAATGTGAAATAGTTTCTACCAATCAGCAGATGATCCAGAATATTAGTGCTGTTTTACCAGGAGCACGAGCCATTGATCCAGCCAACAGCACTCTCCTTGCTGCTCCTCTTGGGTCCAATGACATCGATCTGATCCTAGAAAAAAAGTCTCTGACCTCAGGACGATAGAAGGCAGAATGAAAGACATCGATACACATGATGCCTTCTACCTACTCACCAGGTGCCTGTCAATCCCAAAACTTACCTACTTTCCGAGATGCTCCCCAGCCTTTAGCAGTCCGAAACTCAAGGAATATGACTCTCTCCTTAAGACCATGCTAGAGAGTGTATTGAATCATTCCCTCGAAGATGGACAGTGGTTGCAAGCCTCACTTCCAGTCAGACTTGGGGGGCTGGGAGTACGCAGATCCTCCCAGATTGCCCTACCAGCTTTCCTATCCTCTTCTATAGCATCAAACTAGTTAATAAGACAAATTCTTCCGGACAACCTCAGTGACTCAGCAGGAATACAGGACCCTAAATTTGCCAGTTCCATCACTGAATGGGACACTTTTGCTCCTTCATCACCAAAACCCTAGTGCAGCACTGGCCTGCAAACAGTCAAGCTGGGATGGTCCCATAGCTGAAAAGGTGCCTGCCAAAATGCTCAGGTTTGTAACATCAGACAGGGAGATGGCCCGTCTCCCAGCTGTGAGTGCACATCACTCAGGGGACTTTCTCCAAGCAGTTCCCAATTCGGCAATGGGAACGTGCTTCGACCCTAAGACCCTCCGTATTGCAGTGGCTCTGCGCCTTTCTGCCCCAATTCACACGGAATATACGTGTATTTGCGGCGATGCACAAGCCGACCAATATGGACTACATGGTCTCAACTGTTTCAAAACCAAGGGCTGCCATGCAAGACACAGTGAGGTTAACGACATCATAACGAGATCCCTTGCTACAGTTGGATGCCCAGCTGAGAGGGAGCCCTGATCACTAGCTGCCAACAATACTCACAATCCAGCAAACCACCCCGATGGAATCACCGTCTACCCTTGGAAGAATGGAAAGCTCATAGCATGGGACTATACCTGTGTGTCCACACTGACTGACACGTATATCCATCACAATGTCGGATGACAGGGAGGAGCTACTGACCACAGGGAGGAGTACAAGATCAGCAAGTACAGGGACATAAGCCAACAGTACCTATCTGTCCCAGTGGGATCAGAGACCTTGGGATCATGGGGGAAAAATGCCACACCTTTCCTTAAAGAACTCGGTTCCAGACTCATCGACACCACCAGGGACCCAAGAGCAGCCACTTTCATGTTCCAGTGCCTCAGCGTGACCATCCAGTATGCATCATGCATTTCGCATGATGCATACTGGGCTCGCGTCTGGTTTCAGAGGAGCTGGAGGAGATTCATAACCTTTCATATATTATATCAATGTATTAGTGTTTGTGTTTTCTGTGTTTTCTATCAATGTATTCATGTTTGTGTTTTCTATCAATGTATTCATATTTGTGTTTTCTATCAATGTATTCATGTTTGCGTTTTCTATCAATGCATTCATGTCTGTGCTTTCTATCAGTGTATTCTGTCTCTTAATAAACTTAGCATGTAGCACAAAAATAAAGGGGGTGGTAGTAGAAGAAAATATTCAAACAGCTCCGGGAAGAACCTTGAGTTTTCCCTGAGGTACGTTTATTGTCTTCTCTGAGGATGAGGGTCCCCATTCAAGCTATGGAGGTGGTACTTCACTATATCATTATATATATATATATATATATATATATATATATATATATATATATATATATAATATATATATATATATATATATATATATATATATATATATATATACATACATATATATATATATATATATATATATATATATATATATATATATATATATATATATATATATATATATATATATATATTTTACTTTTATTATTATCACACTGGCCGATTCCCACCAAGGCAGGGTGGCCCGAAAAAGAAAAACTTTCACCATCATTCACTCCATCACTGTCTTGCCAGAAGGGTGCTTTACACTACAGTTTTTAAACTGCAACATTAACACCCCTCCTTCAGAGTGCAGGCGCTGTACTTCCCATCTCCAGGACTCAAATCCGGCCTGCCGGTTTCCCTGAATCCCTTCATAAATGTTACTTTGCTCACACTCCAACAGCACGTCAAGTATTAAAAACCATTTGTCTCCATTCACTCCTATCAAACACGCTCACGCATGCCTGCTGGAAGTCCAAGCCCCTCGCACACAAAACCTCCTTTACCCCCTCCCTCCAACCCTTCCTAGGCCGACCCCTACCCCGCCTTCCTTCCACTACAGACTGATACACTCTTGAAGTCATTCTGTTTCGCTCCATTCTCTCTACATGTCCGAACCACCTCAACAACCCTTCCTCAGCCCTCTGGACAACAGTTTTGGTAATCCCGCACCTCCTCCTAACTTCCAAACTACGAATTCTCTGCATTATATTCACACCACACATTGCCCTCAGACATGACATCTCCACTGCCTCCAGCCTTCTCCTCGTTGCAACATTCATCACCCACGCTTCACACCCATATAAGAGCGTTGGTAAAACTATACACTCATACATTCCCCTCTTTGCCTCCAAGGACAAAGTTCTTTGTCTCCACAGACTCCTAAGTGCACCACTCACTCTTTTTCCCTCATCAATTCTATGATTCACCTCATCTTTCATAGACCCATCCGCTGACACGTCCACTCCCAAATATTTGAATACGTTCACCTCCTCCATACTCTCTCCCTCCAATCTGATATTCAATCTTTCATCACCTAATCTTTTTGTTATCCTCATAACCTTACTCTTTCCTGTATTCACCTTTATTACACCTTTCCTGTATTCACCTAAATATTATATATATATATATATATATATATATATATATATATATATATATATATATATATATATATATATATATATATATATATATATATATATAATATTTTTCATAAAAGAAGGAACTTAGGATATCAGCCTCGTTCTGGGTTCCGTTCTCACAAGTTGTGGTAGGTCTCATGAACTTAAGGAAAAAGTGAGCCTAGGTATGGCCAATCAAGTTCAAATATGTTCTAGCTAGAGATTCAATACAATATGTAGATCATAGATTTCTGGAAAGCGAGGAGGGAGATTCACTGTCCACATTCGGCAGCTATGACACATTAGTTACTCATGTGTCTTTATACTTTATTTAACATATTGTCGGTAATTCTACCAACATTAATACAACATAGTTCTTAAACCGCAATTTTTTAGATGATCAGTGACGTTCATTTAGTAGACAGAGATAGACTTTTTGACATGAGAGGGAGTAGAACTTGAAAAAATCAGTAGAAACGAGAAATTCCGATGAAAATTAAGGAATTAAAAAGATTATTTCAATGTGAAGTGTTCGAGTCGATGGAATTCATTAACAACGGATATACTATATACATTCTAACTTCAAACACTGAGTCCTCCCCAACCCCCCACCCACCCAAAAAAGACAGTCAAAATAAGACAGTAGTACCCAGAGATCTAGATTCCAACTCTTTCTATGAAGACGTTGGACAGGTACCTAAAATAAGTACCTGACAAGCTGGGCTGTGGTTCGTACGTAAGTTTGCGGTCGGCCAGCAGTAACAGCCTAGTTGATCAGACCCTAATGCACCACGAGACTTGGTCTCAGACCGGGCCAAGGGGGCAATAACTCCTGAAACCCTCTCCAGGTATACTCCTTTTATATAGGAGTAAGGAAATAGAATTATTTGATTATAATAACATGTTAGGCATACTGTTCCTCCGTGGCCTTGTGGCGCAACGGATAACGCGTCTGACTACGGATCAGAAGATTCCAGGTTCGAATCCTGGCAAGGTCGATCGAGTTTTGTTACATGGCAAATTAAATGTTGAAGACGGGTCATCATGAAAATAGCACTTGTAGCTAAAACTAGGTAATTTTAATATCTTATCAAAACTACAAAATATCAAACAACACAATGAATCTACACTACACACAGCACAACAGAGCTTCGCAAATATCTCGGGAAAACTAGATAAGGAGAAATTTAAAAAACTAATACTGATCACATAAGAGGATAGAAGGACCTGGAGACACATGATAACAACAGCCAAAATACTCAAATATTTTAAAGCGATGATTAAGGAATACAATACCGTGTTCGAGAGGGCACACAAATGCCCTCACAGCGATATCTGGATATACATTTTTTGTCTCAAAATGAAAAGGAAATGGAATAAGTGAACGAAGAGGCGACCTAAACAGACACCATGCACAACATTAAGAGTAGGTATGGAAGGCCATCAGGTAGGAACGTATCATAATCACGACAGTCAGATTGCTATACCATGGTCTTGTGGCGCAACAGACAACGCGTCTGGCTACGGATAAGAAGATTCCAGGTTCGAATCCTGGCAAGGTCGAGTGTATTTTATTATGATAGATTAAAAACTGAACACTGAAATCTACGTACTTAGCTCTACTCCTGTAGTTACATATCGGAAATTGACATTCTTGCATCAGCACTTCAGCAACCTAAAACCACATAATAGAATTTACCACACAACACCAGCAACAAAACATAATATATTAGCATGTATAAAAACAGCGCTCAGAAGAATGTTTATGGGCAGTGATTAAAGGAATAAAACCCGAAAATGCAAGACTTAATTAAGAGGGATCTGCAAAGACAAAATACTCAGAAAACATATGGTGAACAGGAAAAAGCTTGTTCGAAAACCTGGAAATAGGTATAATGGGGGTTAGTAGAATGTTAAATAAGTTGATGTGTCCCAAGACTATCATATCATTACTTCAACCCCAGGGAGGTTAGGAATTGGAATGACTTGAGCGAGGGATGGGTGAAGGTGGACTGCATACACATCTTTGAAAAGGTATGATAAGGCCCACGAGCTTGAGAAAAAGTGAGCCTAGGTATGGCTAGCTAAGTGTTAGACGTAACTAGAAATAGGTTAGTTCAAATAGGTGCTCACTAAGGAGATTCAATACTGGTTAACGCTCTCGCTTCACACGGTGAGGGCCTGGGTTCGATTCCCAGCCAGAGTAGAAACATTGGACGTGTTTCTTTCAACCTGTTGTCTATGTTCCCCATCAGTAAAATGGGTACCTGGGTGTTAGTCGACTGGTGTGGGTCGCATCCTGGGACACTGACCTAAGGAGGCCTGGTCACAGACCGGGCGGCGGGGGCGTTGACCCCCGGAACTCTCTCCAGGTAAACTCCAGGTAACTAAGTTCTAAACCCATAAGGGTCATACAGCGCTGCTAGCTTTCTGAGAAGGGAGGAGGAGGATTAAATGTCCAGAGTCAGCAGTTATAAACGTAGTGGAGCCAAAGGAGGGAAGCAAACATGATACTCACTTTCATAACACCGCATCTTAACAGTTATCGATGGTTAAGATACATCGTCAGGAATTGTAAATCGACCCCTGAAAGCGCAATTAGGCGAATACACAAACACGAAAGAAATTTCAAAAGCTATGGCTTTATCAACGCTTTTGACATGTTTCCCGCTGTTTAATTTACGAAAAGAAAAAACATAATTCAGTAACTGGGAAGATATTCGCATATATTAGCGAATTCCATCAAGCAGAAGTGCCGAGGATCGCAGAGAAGGTAAAGATATCAGGATAGTGAGAAGTAAGAGTAATTTCCTAGAAGAATCAGTTCCTGGATGCAGTCTGCTACTGGTACATGTAAGAGAGGCACTTTAATTTCAGTGCTTGCGAGAAGATACAAAGCTAATGAAGAGAACATGGACACATGAGGGTAATAAGAATTTACAGGATAACTAGAGCAAATTACAAAGATGTTTCAACAAGCACAGTAGCTACGGGAATTCAGCCCAACAAACGCAAGACGATAAAGAGAGGTAAAGAAGCCACTGGAAGCCTAGAACTGAATGGGAAATAACTCAGTGTAGTCTGCAAGGTGATGGAGCGATTGGTGAATAGACGTCTGATATGGTATTTGGAGACTCACGATAGTCTTTCTCCTCGCCAGTATGACTTTCGCAAGGGCTGCTCTACTTTGGACCCCTTGCTCCATTTAGATACTTATGTATAAAATGCCTTTGCTAGTAAACACTCCGTCCTAACACTCTATTTTGATCTTGAGAAGGCATATGACACCACTTGGAGGTATAACATCTTAGCCCAGGCCCACTCCTGAGGCCACTGCTGTAATCTACCGACCTTCCTTGCTGCTTTCTTATCTGAAAGACATTTTCGTGTCCATGTTGGCGACTCGCTTTCCTCACACTTTGTTCAGGGGCAGAGAGTCCCACAATGTTGTATTTTTAGCACTACCCTTTATCTCTTGGCTATAAATGACCTACCTTCCGTTCTTCCATCGCATATTTGGTCGTCGCTTTATGTAGATGACTTCGCTACAGCTTACGCAGGCGCTGACTCGCCTGGTAGCGGCCTCCCTTGAGGTTGCGATTGACCGTGTTTCAAAATTAAGCCACTTCTCGTGGATATAATTTTTTTTTAGTGCAAAAACCCATTTCATTACCTTCACTAGACATCCTCTCATCCCAGATATTCCAATGTATTTGCACGGCTCATGTGTCTCAGAATGTGATACGGTCAAGTTTCTTGACCTAATAAATCGCTTGTTGACATGAAAACCACACATTTCCTCTTTGAAGGGAGAGTGCCATGGTCGGCTGAACCTCCTTGAAATTCTTGTGCATCGTTCATGGGGAGCAGATCGCCGAACTCTACTCCGTTTGCATTCCACCCTAGTCTTGTCAAAGCTGGATTATGGCGACCAAGTCTATTCTACAGCTTCTCCTGCAACTCTTTCTTAGTTAGATCCCCTTCATCATCAGGGTCTACATGTATACCTTGGTGTCTTTCGTTCATCCCTTGTTGAAAGCTTCTATGCTGAGGCGAATGTTCCTTCTTTAGCCGATCGTCGTCGTGATACTCATTGCCTTCGTTACTTAGGGCGCTCTCATGATCTTTGGGTTCCTTCTACGTATAGGTTGGTTTCAGACATTAGTAGAAGCCCGTTATTTGATCGGCACCCCTGCTTACTGCGTTCGTTTTCTCTGCATCTTCAATCACTCCGGTCTTCTCTCCACTTGCATCCCTTGTATGCTCATGTAGCGTATGCCTTTTCTCCCTTGGAAGGTTCCGACAGTTCGTGTCTGTTCTCCCCTAATGACGTGCGCCAAAGTTCTACCTACGGTTGCTTCTCGCTCTCTTTTTCTTGACCACTTCCGGTCACATGCTTGTGCCGTCGCTGTTTAAACAGATGTTTCTAAATCTTCTGATGGTGTTGGGTTCGCGGTGGTGTTCCCTGACGATATTGTCCGGGGTCATTTGTTAGACTCAGCTAGTATTGTTACCGCCAAGTTGTATGCCATCCTCATAGCGCTTCTCTGTATTACATGTATGTCTTCGTCGGCATTTGTGATTATTTCGGATTCCCTCAGTGCTTTACAGGCCATTAAATAATTTGATTCCCCTCATCCATTGGTCCTTCGCATTCAGCTTTGGTTGCGCAGTGTAGCTAGCAAAAACAGACGTCGTTTTCTGTTGGATCCCTGGACATGATGATGTGCGGGGCAATGAACAGGCGGACACTGCTGCGCGGTCAGCGGTGCATGATCTGATTTCCTATAGAGGTATTCCGTTCAGCGATTATTTTACCATCATCTCTACCCGTCTTTGGTGCCGTTGGCAACAACTGTGGTTGGACATGCACCATAACAAATTGCACTCTACTAAACATCTTTTGGGTTTGTGGCCATCTTCTTCCCATCGTTGCCGTACTTGGGAGCTCTCCCGTCTCCACATACGCCATATTCACCTTACCCATGAGAAATTCATGGAACGACACCCTATCCCTCTCTGTGAGGTTTGTCGGGGTCTTATCTCGGTTCTTCATTTCCTTGTGGATTGTCCGATTTACGAGCAAGCTCGCAGGATTTACTTCCGACGCCATCCCCCTACCACTCTACCTGATCTTCCCTTCTTGCAGACGGCCCTGCCCTTAACTTACGATCACTTTTTGACTTTTTGCCAGCAACTGCTTTACTTTACAAACTTTGACACATAACCCCTAACGTCCCTTCCAGCCCTTTTCTCTCCTCCGGCACCATTTTCTGCCCCTCTGCTCTGAATGATCCTTGTCGGTTTAGCGCTTTATTTGATTATAATAATAATGTACTGCGATACAAGTATTCAAAATTAAAAAAAATGAAACGCATTATAGAAATCAGGACATCATGAGCACAGCCTCAACTACTGTAACCAATTAAATAGTTTTATGACATACGTTAGCAATAAGTAACAGAACAAACTGTACCTTCAACAACATAATACAGACAAAACAACGTACACATGTCACAACACATGCACCAGAACACATGGTGAGGAGGGGAGGGGGGAGCATATAATTGTTCTAAAATTTATTTCCAGTATTTACGAGATTCCCAGCTGTAACTCCAGTTGGCAGCGCCAGTGAACCTAACCAGCTCCACCTGTTGAGTCATATTTGTAGTCTCCGGGAATTCCTGATATTGGTTATGGTGTCGCTTTCAGATGGCACTACCTTTACCCGGTGTTTGGCTAGTTAGAGGAAGGGAATTTCACCCACAATTCTTCTTCAGGCCAGGTTAGGGAAATCTTAGCGTGAGCTCATTCGATGTTCGAGTTGCTTAGTTTACTCAATTTATAGCTACCAGCAGAGATTTTCTCTTACGTTAAAGTTAAAGTAGCTTCATCATTTATCCTTTAACGACTTGCTTAACTGTGTCATACCACTTAGTAACCTCTGTTTCTTTGTTTCTGCGGTTTGGACATTTGCAGAAGACGCTTTAATTGTGGCGCATACTAGAGATTGGCCGACTGTTTGCAATCCCCTGCACGGGTGGAAACACTGGGCATGTTTCCTTACACCTGCTGTCCCAGTTCACCTAGCAGTAAGGAGGTATTAGTCGACTGTTCTGGGGCGAAATCTGGGGGAGTTGAGCTTTGAAATGAGCTGTGTAAAGAAAAAAGGCAGAGGCAACATCCACTCATCCATTCCGTGGAGCTTAGCATTTATTATGGGACAATACAGTTATGTATTTTTTTATACAAGTTATCCTGAGTTCATTACCATCGAGAATTAACTTTCCTTAATCGTCACACTGAAAGCAAAGCCTATCCTTTCTTCTTGAAAAAGTTTATCGATACCGTCTACATTTCTTTGTTTCCCAAAATTTTATTTTATGTATTAATTTTTTTTTTTCTACTATATCTGATTTTGAGTACCTTCCTTATAATTATATCTTTCCCTGGAAGAAATTTTCATAAGAGAACCGTTTCCTTGACTCACAACACTTCAGCAACACAATACATTCGCAACAACACTATACACGTGCTACAACATACACAAAACACTAGCCATATTGCACAACACACCTTCCACAATACATACAATACACTTGCCACAATACACCTGATACAACACACAACACTATCGGCTGTCTACACTCACGTCGGAATAGCAGCGGCCGTGGCTACTCCATCAGCTTATTTTCCTAAGACTGGTTTCCGTCTGCCTAATGCATTAATACCTGGTTTGAGAGGCAGCTGGCTATCTCTGGTGCCCCGACACGCACCCCGAAAACAGATTAGTGCGCCAAATGAACATATTTCCATATTTTGATTGGCTGTTGGCTCATTTAGATGCCGTGGCCACTGTGCCCTATAGGGATTTTCCACAGTGGACGCCCGGGGTCCTGAAAACAAGAAATTATTATTATATTCATGAGAAAAACACAAAACCCACAGGGATCACATACAATGGGAAAATGGTAGATAATCAAGTAGGATTCAAGATTCAAGAGCCCTCACCAGCATCAAGACACACTTCTTGAAGATTAAAAACCTACGGAATTACTCTATCAGCTTGACGTGTTGCCTGTTATTTTCGTTTAATCAATGACAAAATAGTGGTGAGATTTCCATTAGTTTGTTTTTAAATCCCCATTTACTTTTCAGATAAATGATTATTATTACTTAGAATGCTTGTTAGCGCAATAATACTTATTTGCATAAATTGATTATTAATAGCTTCATAAAACAGTAATTATTGTTATTTTTATCTAAAACTCGTTATTATTATTGCATAGTACCATATTACAATTTAATAATACTTTTTTGCTTGAATTTTGCTTGAATTTAATATCAGATTTTGCAAGTGTTTGATGGTAAGAAGAACATTATATGTTTCCAGCTCTGTGTTACCGTGCGCCTCCAAGGAGATACCTTCACAAAAAGTTTCCACACAAACGAGATTGAGTTGCTCTCGGGAGAGGCACAGGATTATTCTTGTTAAGCACAAATATAGTTATATATGTAATACTTCTATAGGAAGCAGCAATATTCTGTTATAAACCTAGAGGCGGTTAGCCTTTATGTGTTAGGCTTTCAGCTACCCTCAACCTTCCATATTTCATCATAGACCTGATGGCGGCCCCAGTCTTCCATGTTATAGGTGTGCAAGCTGCCACAACGTTGACCGTATACAGCGGCCTCAGGCTCTCATGCACTAGGACCTAAACAGGATCTCACTCATTCATTCATTCATGCTACAGGCCTGCGGGCGACTGCAGTTATGCATGTCATGCATGCGACCTCAATCATCCACAAAAAAAAAAAAAAAATGCGTAGAACCACCACCTCCTCTTCGTCACTTTTACAGGCGACGGAAAAGAATAACAGAGCGGCTAAAAGAGGTCAATATATCTGAAATGCGTAGGGAGACACTGGTCAGAGAAATAGCAAGCATCGAACTTAAGCTAAAGGAATCTTATAGGAGTCAGGAATCGCTCTTATTTTTAATTATCTTTTCTCACCTTTCTTCTTTTTTTTCACTTTCTCCTCCACTTCTCCTTTATCCAACTCTTGTTTTAAACAGTTCTCTACCTCTTCAGGTTCATCTTGTCCTCTGGCTTCTACCACCGCTGTGTCCCTCGCCACAGCCCCAACACCCTGGGTACCAATTCATCACCGACCTCCCCCAACCTCCCCGTTACACATCCTTACATTGCCTCTTGATACTGTCTCTATTTTTCTTTCACTTTTACTTCTGAGAGAGTCTTGTTTTGTTCTGCTTTTTTTTTTTTACCTCTGTCTGCGTCGCGTACTAGGCCGTTTTGTGATTCACAGTCGTGTTTTTTGTCCTTGTCTGTACTGTGTACGCTGTTGTTTTTTTTTTTTTTTTTTTTTTTTTTGAGATCTCCCGTCGTTGACCATTAGCTGATTAGCGGGGTTTGTTTTCTCTCATGGTAGCGAGACGATTCATCTTCACAAGAAACCGCATGAATGACAACCTTCTTCCAGCTACTTCAGAGTTATTAAGTTTTTTCTCTCCAAGTGTTTCATCCATAACTCGTTACTTTTTTTTTTAGCGTTTCTTAATAAGTTTCACTGAGAGAGGTGTATAATCGAATGATCAGTCCTTAATTTCTTGTCACTGAGAGAAGGGATTATAGTTTGAAAGACATTCCCTATCTTTTTTTTTCCATTAACCCCTAAAGGAAATTTACTTGATGCTGATGAGGGGCTCTTGATTTAAGGAATGGCATCTGTGCTCCAATTCTTTAAATCGAGCCTGAATGCTTTCCATTCCGTCTGGTACTGTATGGCCCCCATGCGTGTAAAGCTCCCCCATAGATAACATACAATCATCTCTACTAAGTCAGTCCTATAGTTCAATGGGTTTTCTCTTTCTTTTCACCAGTAGAGGCCTCCATTTTAATGGGTCTTCCATATATTTATGTAATTGAATAAACATGTAGTATAATTGGTTTTTCCTATTTCCTTTTCAGTAAGAGTGGTTGATCCAAAAATAAAAATCTGTATATCATTGTCAATGAAAAAAAAATTATCTGTCATTCTGTTAAAGATTTTTTATGGTGAAATGTCTGATCTTTAAAGAAGTTCACCCTTGTTAGGCCAAGCACTTTCATGATTTCTCACATTATCAATGACCTATAAAAATAATAGAATAGCAGAAGGCTTATAAGGCTATCATGTCACCTCTTACACAATCGTACACCCGACTCAATACAATGCATGTGGGAGGTGGGAGGGTCAAGATACATGTCAAGTGAAAATTATGCAGGTCATGTCTCGCATAGCTTATATACCTCATAAAAATTCTATTAATTATCAATTAATTTAATTTATATAACTAAAATAAAAAATATTTGTTATGAAAATTGACTCAATTATATTTCTCACAAAAATGGACCTGTTTCATACAACTTTCTAAGCCTGTCGAATATGAACTGGGTAAGTATCGGAGAACTATGATGAATATGCTTGTTTGTGCTTTTTCGAATTGTAAACTGCAGTTGTGGTAATTTTTAGGAATTATCTGTTAAGTATTTTGAGTATTTTAGATCATTAGCTATTTCATAAACCTTCAAAATTTCTTAATCTATGAATTCTGGGCTACATATACGCACAGCTCTCAAAAACATGGATGAAAATACACAAAGTTTAACTGTACCATAAAGGGAAGAATAATAGTGCGCATAAAAGCAGTTATTGCTTTCTGTATATTTTGATTTTAAAATTGTTGATCTCCTTAATAATTCAGACATCTAAAAAAAATGACTTATTTTATTTAAACACAACAGTAAAATTTATGGAAAGAGCTAGACTCTTTAATTCATCAAGGAACTGGTTTATATCTGCATTTTTGGTCATTATTCATAAAACTTCATCAGTATATCTTTACCAATAAGCTGTTGAGAAGGATTTTATTAAGCATTCTTGTCTCAAAATATTCCAGGTACAAATTGCTAAAGACAGGTGAGAGAGAATTTCCCATTACCAAAGCAAACAAATTTCTGAGTGAAAAACTCTCCATTAAACACAGAATTTGCATAAACAATACAAAGCTTAATAAGCTCAATGATTGTTGGTACTGGTAATGGTATTCTTATCTAGTGTTTGACATGACAAGTTAATTACGAAACTGTTATTAGTATGTTCAACAACTGTTTTCAATTAGATTGCTCTGTTTATTCATGTGAGAGATTTTAATAACCCAATTAAGTTCAAAAAGGAGGAGAAAGTTATACCAAGCAAGTGCAGGTCCATCGTTGAGAGAAATATAACTGAATCAAACTTCATAAAATAGTATTGCTTTTAATACGAAAACTAGTTCAAGGTTATGTAAATTAGGTTAATTTATGATTAATACAATTTCTGAGGAATTTAAATTATGCATGATATGATCCGCATAATTAACACTTGAAACATTATGACCTCTCTCTCAACACACACACACACACCATACACACACACACACACACACACACACACACACACACACACACACACACACACACACACACATATATATATATATTTTATATATATATATATATATATATATTTTATATATATATATATATATATAAATATATATACATATATGTAATTATATATATATATATAAAATATATATATATATATATATAATATATATATATATATATATATATATATATATATATATAAAATATATACATATATGCAATATATATATATATTTTTTTTTTTTTTATTATAAAAACCGGCCGATTCCCCCCAAAGGCAGGGTGGCCCGAAAAGAAAAAACTTTCACCATCATTCACTCCATCACTGTCTTGCCAGAAGGGTGCTTTACACTACGTTTTTAAACTGCAAAATTAACACCCTCCTTCAGAGTGCAGGCACTGTACTTCCCATCTCCAGACTCAAAACCGGCCTGCCGGTTTCCCTGAATCCTTCATAAATGTTACTTTGCTCACACTCCAACACACGTCAAGTATTAAAAACCATTTGTCTCCATTCACTCCTATCAACACGCTCACGCATGCCTGCTGGAAGTCCAAGCCCTCGCACACAAAACCTCCTTTACCCCTCCCTCCAACCCTTCCTAGGCCGACCCCTACCCGCCTTCCTTCCACTACAGACTGATACACTCTTGAAGTCATTCTGTTTTTGCTCCATTCTCTCTACATGTCCGAACACCTCAAAAAACCCTTCCTCAGCCCTCTGGACAAACAGTTTTGGTAAACCCGCAAAATCCTCCTAACTTCCAAATACGAAATTCCCCTGCATTATATTCACACCACACAATTGCCCTCAGACATGAATCTCCACTGCCTCCAGCCTTCTCCTCGCTGCAACATTTTATCACCCACGCTTACACCCATATAAAAGCGTTGGTAAAACTATACTCTCATACATTCCCCTCTTTGCCTCCCAAGGACAAAGTTCTTTGTCTCCACAGACTCTAAGTGCACCACTCACCTTTTTCCCTCATCAATTCTATGATTCACCTCATCTTTCCATAGACCCATCCCCTGACACGTCCACTCCCAAATATCTGAATACGTTCACCTCCCCCCATACCTCCTCCCTCCAATCTATATTAATTTTTTCATCACCTAATCTTTTTTTTTAATCCCTCAAAAACCTTACCCCTTTCCTGTTTTCCCCTTTTAAATTTTTCTTCTTTTGCACACCCCCCCCAAAATTCCACCACCAATCTCTGCAACTTCTCTTCAAAAATCCCCCCAAGAGCACAGTGTCATGGGAAAAGGCACGGGTGCCCAACCCCCCATTTGGGGTGTGATTTTTTAAATTTTTTTAACCCCCCAACCCCTTTTCTTCCAAGACCCTCGCATTTCCTTCTCTTAAAACCCCCATCTATAAAAAATTTTAAAACCAACCACGGTGACATCACACATCCTTGCCCTAAGGCCTATTTTTTACGGGGAAAAAATTTCCCTTTTTTTCCTACTACTCAAACCCTTGACCCCTCACAAATCCTCGTAAAAACTCCCTTTTTTCGGGAACCTCCCTCCTAAAACCATACACTTGCAACATCTCCACATTCCCCCCCTATCCACCCTGTCAAAACCCTTTTCCAAATCCAAAATGCCAAAAAAAGCCCCTTTTTTAGCCTTTTTCAAAAATACTTTTTTCCACTTATATGTTTCACTGTAAACACCTGGCCCACACCCCCCCCAAACCTTCCAAAGCCTCCTTTTTTCAAATCTGCTATAATATTCTCCCGTCTTACTTTTAAATTTCCCTTTCAATTATAACCCCTCCCCAACACTTTCCCGGGTACACTCAACAACTTACCCCCCTATAATTTTTGCACCCCTTTTTTATCCCCTTTCCCTTTAAAAAAGGAACATGCATGCTCTCTGCCAATCCCTGGTACCTTACCCTTTTCCCCATACTTTTTATTAAATAATTGCCCCCAACCACCCCAAAAAACTATACCCCCCACCTGCTTTTAACTTTTCCCTACCTTTATCCCCATCAACCCCCGGCTGCCTTACCCCCCTTTCTTTTTAAACCTACTCCCTCACGAATTTCCCCCCACACTCAAAAACTGGCTTTTCCCTCACTCCTACAAGATGTTATTCCTCCTTGCCCTATACACGAAATCACAGTTTCCCCTATCTTAAACCCCCCCTTTTAAAAAAATTTCCCTCAAAATATTCCTTCCATTTTCCCCCAATACCTCTACCTCCCCCTTTAATAACTCTCCTTTTCCCAATTTTTAACTAAACAAATCCATTTGTTCTCTGGGCTTTTTTTAACTTGTTAACCCTCACCCCAAAATTTTTTCTTTTTTCCCAAACAAAATTTGTTGATAACACCCACCCACTCTCTTTTTTGGGCTCCCCTTTTACATTGCTTCCCAAACTCTCTTAACTTCTCTTTTTTTTTCTCCATATCTTTTTCCCCCCCTTGCATCACTTCTACTTTTTTAAAAACTTCTCATATGCAAATTTTTTCCCTCCCTTACTACCTTTTTTCATCACCCATTCCCCCAAATCGTTTCCCTTCCTCCTGCACTCATTTTCCTGAAAACCACAAACTTCTGCTGAACACCCCTAACACTACTTTTTAAAAACCCCCCCAAACCCTCTTCGCCCCCTTTGGCCTATGCTCCCCTTTAAGCCCATCTATCCTCCAATACCCTGTTTATTTTTCTTCCCCCTAATTTCCTCCTCTTTTAGTTTTTTAAACCTTCACCTCTCCTTCCCTATGCTTCTATTCTCCTGAAACCCCCATCTCCCTTTTTACCTCAGTGTAGCTACAATAGAAAGTGATCTGATATACCCTGTGGCCCTCTATAAACATTACACCTAATTCTACTAAAACATTTTTTTATCTACCAAAAACTAACCCAAACAAACTACTGTCTTTTTCGCCCTACATCATATCGTGGTATCCCAAATTTATCCTCTTTTTTTTTAAAATATGTTTTCCCTTTTAACAAAACCCCTTTCTATAAAAAAGTTCAATAAAAGGGCCCCTTTAAAATAAATTTACACCTGGAAACCCCAAACTTACCTACCAAAACCCCCCCTTTTAAAATTTTTCTCCTACTTTAGCTTTAAATTCCCCTACCACAATTACTCTCTCATTTGGGTTAAAAAGGCCCTCCTATACATTCACTTAACATCTCCCCAAAATCTTTTCTCTCTCCTTTGCATTCCTCTTTTCCCTCCAGGTGCATACACGTTTATTTTTACCCATTTCCCTCGCACCCAAACCCTTTAAATTTTTAACCCCAACATAATTCTTGAATTTACACATTCATATTCTTTTTTCCCCTTTCCCATAACTGATCTTTTTAACTTTAAACTGCTACCCTTCCTTTGCTCAAAACCTCTCAGATACCCAATTTTACCCCATTTATTTCCCCCCACTAAAACTCTCCTACCCCCTTAAAGCTTTTTTTCGTTGGGGCCCGGGACATCCAACTTCTTTTCATTCATAACATCAGCAATCATCGGGTTTCTTGTCATCCGCACTACATCCCCCCGCACATTTTAAGCAACCCTTTTTTTTTATAAAGTTTTTCTTCTTCTCTTTTTTTTGTAATTGTAACCCGGAGAAGGGGGTTTCTAGCCCATTGCTCCCCCGGGATTTTTTCGCCTCATACGACAACCCCAGGGGTTAAAGGGGGGAAAAATTCTTTTACTTTTCCCCCTGGACCAAAAGAAAAATAAAAAAGAACAAGAGCTATTTTGAAAAAGGGGAAAAACCAGATGTATGTATTTTAAATAATGCATGTGGGGTGTCTGGAAAATGTGACCAAAGTGTAAATAGGAGTACAAGATATCCCTTTTAAACTTAGCGTTTTATGAGACAGAAAAAGAAAACCCGCAACCTACCATCATGCAAAACAGTTTTCAGGTTTTTTTTCAAAAAAGTCACTGGGAGGACGGTAGTACTTCCCTGGGGTTGCTGTCTACCAACCCCACCTTCCCTTAAATATATAAAATATTATATATTTATAAAATAAATATAAAATTTTATAATATATATATATATATATTATATATAAAATATATATATATATATTTATATAAAAATAATATATATATAATATATAAAATATATATAATATATATATATATATAAAAATATTTTAAAATTTTCATATATAATATAAAATATATATATTTTATATATTTTATATAAAATATATTTATTATATGCAAAAATAAATATATATATATAATATATATATATATATATATTATATAAAATAATATATTTTTATATAAAAATATATATATAATATAATATATATATAATTTTAATATATATTTTAAAATATATATATATATATATATATATAATATATTTTATATATATATATATATTATATAAAATATATAAAATATATATTAAATATATATGAATATATATAATAAAATATAATATATATTAAATATTTATATATATATATATAATATATATTTTATATATATATAAAAATATATATATATATAAATATTAAAATATAAATTTTAAATATATATATATATATTTTTTATATATATAAATATAAATATATATATAAATATATATATATATATATAATATAAAAAAAATTAAAATAAATATATATATATATAAAAATATAATAAAAATATATAATATATATATATATATATAAATATTAAAATAATTAAAAAATATAAAATTATATATATATATATTATATATATATATATATAAAAAAAAAATAATATATATTTTTTAAAATATATAAAAATATATATATATTAAAAAATATATATAAATAAATATATAAATAAAAATATATATAAATAAATATATTATATATATATCATAAAAATTATATTTAAATATATATATATATATATATAATATAATATAAATAAATATATATATTTATATTTAAATATATAAATATATATATATTAATGCATATAAATATATATATAATATATAAAAATATAAATAAAATATATATATATATATAAAATATATAAATAATATATATATAAATAATATAATATATATAATATTTATATAAATATAAATATATATGAAAATATATATATATAAATATATATATAATATATAAAATAAATATATAAATAAAATTAAAATATATATATATATATATAAATATTTTGCATATATATAAAATATAAATATATATAAACTATATATATATATAATAAATATAAAAATATATTATATATATATAAATATATATAAAATTCAAAATATAAAAATAATAATTAAAAAAATATTTTATATATATTAAAATATAAAAAAAAATATATATATAAATAAATATAAAAATTTTAATTTTATATAAATATATATAAATATATATAAAATGCAAAAATATATATAATATATAAATATTTTTAAATATATATAAAATTTTATAAAAATATTTTTATATATTCCCTAAATATAAAAATATTAAAATATATATATATATAAATTATAATATTTTAAAATTTTAAAATATATATATATATAATACAAAAATGCAAAAATAAATATATATATTTTTAAAATAAAATATATTTTATAAAAATATAAATATAAATATATATTTTTAAAAATATATCCCTATAAAAATATATATGCATAAAAAATAAAAATATATTATTTTATATATATATATATAAATATTTAAATATATATAAATAATATAAAATATATATAAAATATATATTATTAATATAAAATATATATTTTTTAAATATTAAAATTTAATTTGAAACTTAAAATTTTTAATTAATTTTTAAAATTTTCCTTTATATATAAAATAAAAATAATTTTAATTTAAAAAAAAATTAATTTTAAAATTTAAAAATTTTAAACCTTTTTATAAAAAAAAATTTAATTTTTAAAAAATATAAAAAAATATAATTTTGATTTTTTAAAATTTAATTTAAAAAAAAAAGTAAATATAAATTTTTTTTATTTATAAAAATTTTTGGGAAAAAAATAATTAAAACCAAAAAAAATTTTTTCCCTTTTCCCAATATGGAAAACGTTAATTTAAAACCAAAAAACCAAAATTTAAATTTTTTAATTCCTTTCTAAAAATTTTTTTCTTTTCCGGGGTTTAAAGAAATATTTTTATTAATTTAAAAATTTTAAAAAAAATTAATTTTAAAAAATTTAAAAAATATAATTAATAAAAAAAAATTTATTTTATAAACCCCCTAAATATATTTAATTTTGGCAAAATTTAATATAAAAAAACATAAATATAATTTTTTTTATAAATATTTTAAATTTAAAGATTTTTTTTGTTATATAAATATTTTTTTAATTAAAATAAATTTTAATTAAATATATTATATAGATAAAAATAAATATATATATATATATTATATATATATATATATAATATTTATATTAAATATATATATTGTTTTAAAAAATTTTTAATTTTTTTTTTTTATTTTATTTATTTTTAAAATAAAAATAAAAAAAAAAAAAAAAAAACAAAAGGGGGGGAAAAAATATTTAAATAAAAATTATTTTTCCTTTTTTTTTTTTTTTTTTTTTTTTTTTTTAAAATATTTTTGCTTTCTTTTTTCAATTCCCGGGGGAAACCGGGCCCTTTTTTTTGTTGGTTCCCCCTTTCCTGGGGCTTGGGGGTTTGTTTTCTCTTTTGGGGTTTTTTTTTTGGTTTTTAAAAAAATTTTTCGTCTTTTTGTTGGTTTTTCCCCCCTTTCCCGGGGGGGTCGATTCCTTTTTCGTTAAAAATTTTTTTTTCCGGTCCCTGGTTTTTCTTTTTCCCCCGGTTCCTTTGGGGGGTTTTGCTGGGGGTCCTTTTTTCTTTTTTCTTTTATCATGTAAAATTTTTTTTTTGGTTTTTAATTTTTCAAAAATTTAGGAAAATTGTATTTAAGGAAATCCTTTTTCAAGGAAAAAAAACTTTTTAATAAAAAAAATTTAAAAATTAATATGAATAAATTTTCCTTAAAAATTTTATAAAAAATTAATTCCAGTTTAAATTTAAAAAATTTGGGAAAGAAATTTAAAATCCAAAATAAAATAAAATTTTTTAAAAACTGGGGTAAGGAATATTTTTTTTTTCAAAAGGGCCCTTTCCAATTTTTGGGGGGCCCGGTTTTAACCGGTTTGGGGCAGCAAAAATGAAATTGGGGGCCCAACCCAATCCTTCCGGGTTTAATTATCTTTTCCTTAAAAAGGAGTTTTTCCAAAATTGGAAATTTCTTATTTTTAAATTAGTTTTTATAAATTAATAGAATTTTAAAATTTATAATAATACAAAAAATAAAAATTTTTAAAAATTTTTTAAATATTTTTTTTTAAAATTATTTTTATTTTAAATTTATTAATAATATTTAATTATATAGTTTTTATGTTTATTTATATTATATATTCTGCCAAAAGGGCAGAATTTGCGTTTTGGCTTAAATAGCAACGTTTAAACTTCCCAATAAGCAAGCGAAAATTTGTGTATGAAATAATTCGCCAAAAATCTTCTGAACCAACGAAAAAAATATATTTCACTGTGTTTTTTTTATTTTAAAATTTTTGTAAACAAATCAAATTTGGGGTTTTCAAAATAAATTGTTCTTGCTAAATAAGGTTGGGGTAAGTTTTCTAAGATTTTTTTGATGCAAAATTATAAATTTTTACATAAACATTCCCTCAAAAAAAGGTTCCTTGATGCGGGGTGAGGGGCTTTTTTCTAGGGAATTGTCTTGCTCCATTTTCCCTGAATTTAAGCCTAATACCTTCCGCACCCCCCACAAGAGCTGCAAAATCCTACGGTTTAGTTCCCCCCTTGTTCAAATAATTTTTAATAAAATTTACATAAACATTTTAAAAAATATTTTTAAAAAAATAAAAAAAAATTTCAGAAAGGATTTAAATTTTAAAAATGAGTTCTTGCAAATTGACCAGTTTTACTATTGGGCACGACATATATATATAAAAATTATATATATTATAATATATATAAATAATATATATATATAATTATATATATAAATATTTTTTTTTTTATTATCACACTGGCCGATTCCCACCAAGGGCGGGGTGGCCCAAAAAAGAAAAACTTCCCCATAAATTCACTCCATCACTGTCTTGCCAGAAGGGTGCTTTACACTACATTTTTTTAAACGCAACTTTAACACCCCCCCTTCAGATCGGGCATGTACTTCCCATCTCCAGGACTCAAGTCCGGCCCCCGGGTTTCCCTGAATCCCTTCAAAAATTTTTCTTTGCTCACACCCCAAACAGAAACGTCAAGTATTAAAACCTTTTTTATCCATTCACTCCTATCAAACACCTCACGCATGCTGCTGGAAGTCCAACCCCCGGGCACACAAAACCTCCTTTACCCCCTCCCCCCAAACCCCCTTCCTAGCCGACCCCAAACCCCCCCGCCTTCCTTCCACTACAGACTGATACACCTTGAATCATTCGTTTCGCTCCTTTCCCTACTTTCCCGAACCACCTAAACAACCCTTCCTCACCCCTGGAAAAACATTTTGGAATCCCCCACCTCCCCCTAACCCCCAAACTACGAATTCTCTGCTTTAATTCACACCACACTTTGCCCTCAGACATGACATCTCCACTGCCCCAGCCTTCCTCCTCGCTGCAAAATTCTTTTCACCCACGCTTCACACCCTATAAGACGTTGGTAAAACTATACCTCATACTTTTCCCCTTTTTCCCTTAAGGAAAAAAAGTTCTTTGTCCCCACAGACCCTAATGCACCACTCACCTTTTTTTTTCCCTCATCATTTCTTGATTCACCTCATCTTTCATAGACCCATCCGCTGAACGCCCCCCCCAAAATCTGAATATTCACCTCCTTTACTCTCCCCCCTCCAATCTGAAATTCAACTTTCATCACCTAATTTTTTTTGTTACCTCATAACCTTACTCTTTCCTGTATTCACCTTTAATTTTCTTCTTTTGCACACCCACCAAATTCATCCACCAATCTCGCATTTCCTTTCAGAATTCCCAAAAGCACAGTGTCATAGCAAAGAGCAGCTGTGACAACTCCCATTTTGGGTTTGATTCTTTTTTTTTAACTCCACGCCTCTTGCCAAGACCCTCGCATTTACTTTCTCTTACAACCCCATCTTAAATAATTAAACAAACCCCGGTGACATCACACTCCTTGTCAAGGCCTACTTTTAAAATGGGGAAAAATTTCCCTCTTTCCTACATACCCAACTTACCTCACTTCCTCGAAAAACCCTTTACGCTTTCAGTAACCTACCTCCTACACCATACACTTGCAACATCTCCCACATTGCCCCCTATCCACCTGTCCAAAACGCCTTTTCCAAATCCATAAAATGCCACAAAGCCCTCTTTAGCCTTATCTAAATACTGTTCACTTATATGTTTCACTGTAAACACCTGGTCCACACACCCTCTACTACCTTTCCTAAAGCCCCTTGTTCATCTGCTTCCTATTCTCCGTCTTACTCTTAATTCAATATAACTCTACCATACACTTTACCAGGTACACTCAACAGACTTATCCCCCTATAATTTTTGCACTCTCTTTTATCCCCTTTGCCTTTATACAAAGGAACTATGCATACTCTCTGCCAATCCCTAGGTACCTTCCCCTCTTCCATACATTTATTAAATAATTGCACCAACCACTCCAAAACTATATCCCCACCTGCTTTTAAACATTTCTATTTTTATCCCATCAATCCCGGCTGCCTTACCCCCCTTTCATTTTACCTTACTGCCTCACGAACTTCCCCCACACTCACAACTGGCTCTTCCTCACTCCACAAGATGTTATTCCTCCTTGCCTTTTACACGAAATCACAGCTTCCCTATCTTCATCAACATTTTAACAATTCCTCAAAATATTCCCCATTTTCCCCAATACCTCTAACTCTCCATTTAATAACTCTCCTCTCCTATTTTTAACTGACAAATCCTTTTGTTCTCTAGGCTTTCTTAACTTGTTAATCTCACTCCAAAACTTTTTCTTATTTTCAACAAAATTTGTTGATAACACTCACCACTCTCTCTTTTTGCTCTCTTTTTACATTGCTTCACCCACTCTCTTAACCTCTCTCTTTTTCTCCAATCTCTTCCTCCTTTCATCACTTCTACTTTGTAAAAACTTTCCATATGCTAACTTTTTCTCCCTTACTACTCTCTTAAATCATCATTCCCCCAATCGCTCTCTTCCCTCCTGCCCCACTTTTTCCTGTAACCACAAACTTCTGCTGAACACTCTAACACTAAAATTTTTAAACCTACCCATACCTCTTTTGACCCCATTGCCTATGCTCTCCCTTAGCCCATCTATCCTCCAATAGCTTTTATATCTTACCCTAACTGCCTCCTCTTTTTGTTTATAAACCTTCACCTCTCTCTTCCCTGATGCTTCTATTCTCCTTGTATCCCATCTAACCTTTTACTCTCAGTGTAGCTACAACTAGAAAGTGATCTGATAATCTGTGGCCCCTCATAAACATGTACATCCTGAAGTCTACTCAACAGTATATATAAATATATAAAATATATATATAATATATATATATATATATAATATAAAATATATATATATATATATATATATATATATATATATATATAAAATATTATATATATCATAAACCCCGCTACTTGCTACTTGCTACTCCTACTTACACTTTGGTCACACTTCACAGACACGCACATGCATATATATATACATACATCTAGGTTTTTTTCTCCTTTTTCTAAATAGCTCTTGTTCTCTTTATTTCTTCTATTGCCATGGGAAGTGGAAAGGAATCTTTCCTTCCGGAAGCCATGCGGTCGTATGAGGCGACTAAAATGCCGGGGAGCAATGGGCTAGTAACCCCTTCTCCTGTAGACATTTACTAAAAAAGAGAAAAAGAAAAACTTTGTAAAACTGGGATGCTTGAATGTGCGTGGATGTAGTGCGGATGACAAGAAACAGATGATTGCTGATGTTATGAATGAAAAGAAGTTGGATGTCCTGGCCCTAAGCGAAACAAAGCTGAAGGGGTAGTTGAGTTTCAGTGGGGGGAATAAATGGGATTAAATCTGGAGTATCTGAGAGAGTTAGAGCAAAGGAAGGGGTAGCAGTAATGTTCAAGGATCAGTTATGGAAGGAGAAAAGAGAATATGAGTGTGTAAATTAAAGAATTATGTGTGTTAAAGTAAAGGACGGATGCGAAAAGTGGGTCATAATAAGCGTGTATGCACCTGGAGAAGAGAGGAATGCAGAGGAGAGAGAAAGATTTTTGTAGATGTTAAGTGAATGTATAGGAGCCTTTGAACCAAGTGAGAGAGTAATTGTGGTAGGGGACCTGAATGCTAAAGTAGGAGAAACTTTTAGAGAGGGTGTGGTAGGTAAGTTTGGAGTGCCAGGTGTAAATGATAATGGGAGCCCTTTGATTGAGCTTTGTATCAAAGAGGATAAATAAGTATACAAGATATGATGTAGGGCGAAATGACAGTAATTTGTTGGATTATGTACTGGTAGATAAAAGACTGTTGAGTAGACTTCAGGATGTACATGTTTATAGGGGGGCCACGGATACATCAGATCACTTTCTAGTTGTAGCTACACTGAGAGTAAAAGGTAGATTGGATACAAGGAGAATAGAAGCATCAGGGAAGAGAGAGGTGAAGGTTTATAAAGTAAAAGAAGAGGCAGTTAGGGTAAGATATAAACAGCTATTGGAGGATAGATGGGCTAATGAGAGCATAGGCAATGGGGTCGAAGAGGTATGGGGTAGGTTTAAAAATGTAGTGTTAGAGTGTTAATCAGAAGTTTGTGGTTACAGGAAAGTGGGTGCAGGAGGGAAGAGGAGCCATTGCTGGAATGATGATATAAAGAGAGTAGTAGTAAGGGAGAAAAAGTTAGCATGTGAGAAGTTTTTATAAAGTACAAGTGATGCAAGGAGGGAAGAGTACATGGAGAAAAAGAGAGAGGTTAAGAGAGTGGTGAAGCAATGTAAAAAGATAACAAATGAGTGGGTGAGATGTTATCAACAAATTTTGTTGAAAATAAGAAAAAGTTTTGGAGTGAGATTAACAAGTTAAGGAAGCCTAGAGAACAAATGGACTTGTCAGTTAAAAATAGGAGAGGATAGTTATTAAATGGAGAGTTAGAGGTATTGGGAAGATGGAGGGAATATTTTGAGGAATTGTTAAATGTTGATGAAGATAGGGAAGCTGTGATTTCGTGTATAAGGCAAGGAGGAATAACATCTTGTAGGAGTGAGGAAGAGCCAGTTGTGAGTGTGGGGGAAGTTCGTGAGGCAGTAGGTAAAATGAAAGGGGGTAAGGCAGCCGGAATTGATGGGATAAAGATAGAAATGTTAAAAGCAGGTGGGGATATAGTTTTGGAGTTGTTGGTGCAATTATTTAATAAATGTATGGAAGAGGGTAAGGTACCTAGCAATTGGCAGAGAGCATGCATAGTTCCTTTGTATAAAGGCAAAGGGGACAAAAGAGAGTGCAAAAATTATAGAGGGATAAGTCTGTTGAGTATACCTGGTAAAGTGTATGGTAGAGTTATTATTGAAAGAATTAAGAGTAAGACGGAGAATAGGATAGCAGATGAACAAGGAGGCTTTAGGAAAGGTAGGGTGTGTGTGGACCAGGTGTTTACAGTGAAACATATAAGTGAACAGTATTTAGATAAGGCTAAGGAGGTCTTTGTGGCATTTATGGATTTGGAAAAGGCGTATGACAGGGTGGATAGGGGGGCAATGTGGCAGATGTTGCAGGTGTATGGTGTAGGAAGTAGGTTACTGAAAGCAGTGAAGAGTTTTTACGAGGATTGTCAGGCTCAAGTTAGAGTATGTAGGAAAGAAGGAAATTATTTCCCAGTAAAAGTAGGCCTTAGACAAGGATGTGTGATGTCACCGTGGTTGTTTAATATATTTATAGATGGGGCTGTAAGAGAAGTAAATGCGAGGGTCTTGGCAAGAGGCGTGGAGTTAAAAGATAAAGAATCACACATAAAGTGGGAGTTGTCACAGTTGCTCTTTGCTGATGACACTGTGCTCTTTGGAGATTCTGAAGAGAAGTTGCAGAGATTGGTGGATGAATTTGGTAGGGTGTGCAAAAGAAGAAAATTAAAAGTGAATACAGGAAAGAGTAAGGTTATGAGGATAACAAAAAGATTAGGTGATGAAAGATTGGATATGAGATTGGAGGGAGAGAGTATGGAGGAGGTGAATGTATTCAGATATTTGGGAGTGGACGTGTCAGCGGATGGGTCTATGAAAGATGAGGTGAATCATAGAATTGATGAGGGGAAAAGGGTGAGTGGTGTACTTAGGAGTCTGTGGAACAAAGAACTTTGCCCTTGGAGGCGAAGAGGGGAATGTATGAGAGTATAGTTTTACCAACGCTCTTATATGGGTGTGAAGCATGGGTGATGAATGTTGCAGCGAGGAGAAGGCTGGAGGTATTGGAGATGTCATGTCTGAGGGCAATGTGTGATGTGAATATAATGCAGAGAATTCGTAGATTGGAAGTTAGGAGGAGGTGCGGGATTACCAAAACTGTTGTCCAGAGGGCTGAGGAAGGGTTGTTGAGGTGGTTCGGACATTTTGAGAGAATGGAGCGAAACAGAGTGACTTCAAGAGTGTATCAGTCTATAGTGGAAGGAAGGCGGGGTAGGGGTCGGCCTAAGAAAGGTTGGAGGGAGGGGGTAAAGGAGGTTTTGTGTGCGAGGGGCTTGGACTTCCAGCAGGCATGCGTGAGCGTGTTTGATAGGAGTGAATGGAGACAAATGGTTTTTAATACTTGACGTGCTGTTGGAGTGTGAGCAAAGTAACATTTATGAAGGGGTTCAGGGAAACCGACAGGCCGGACTTGAGTCCTGGAGATGGGAAGTACAGTGCCTGCACTCTGAAGGAGGGGTGTTAATGTTGCAGTTTAAAAACTGTAGTGTAAATCACCCTTCTGGCAAGACAGTCATGGAGTGAATGATGGTGAAAGTTTGTCTTTTTTCGGGCCACCCTGCCTTGGTGGGAATAGGTCAGTGTGATAATAAAAAATAATATATATATATATATATATATATATATATATATATATATATATATAATATTATATATATATATATATATATATAAATATATATATTGTATATATATATATATATAATATATATATATATATATATATATATATATATATATATATATATACATATAATATATAAATAATTATATATATATATATATATATATATATATATATATATATATATATATATATATATGTATATATATAATATATATATATTATGGTATTGATCAATAACAACACTGCGACTAGCGAAGGACTGGAACCCATGATGTTTTGACCCACCTCATGGTGAGGGAAAATCACTTGACGCTCTAACCCATAGGTTAGAGCGTCATGTGATTTTCTCTCACCATGAGGCGGGCCAAAACATCATGGGTTCGAGTCCTTAACTAGTCGCAGTATTGTTATACATACATACATACATACGTACTTACACATACCCACCATACACCCTATCAACATCCACCCTATTGCACCCCTTTCACACATTTGCTTCACCCAGCATGTCGAACCATGTGCACACATCCTAGCTAATTGGATTGATGCTAATCAGGAGGAAACCGGCAGCCAAGGGAACGGCACAGCTGGCAATGCCAGGAGAGGTAAGTGTCGAGTCTGTTTACAGATTCGTCGCCTTAACAGTAATGGTAGCCTTCAGGAATCTCAACAGCCATTTATGGGTCTTTATACAACATGCCAAGCCCATTGCAGAGATATACAGCGAGACTAGTTCCAGAACAACAGGGTATGAGTTATGAGGAGAGGCTAGCGGAACTGTACCTGACGACATTAAAAGATAGAAAAAAAAATATTGATGTGATCACAAAATACAGAACTGAATTTTTAAGAATGTAGGCAGAGTTGGAAAATAAAGCCTCTGATGATTCACAGGCATGTCAGGAAGTACTTGACCTTAAAGAATAAACAGGCACAATACTGCGACTGGAATACTGCACAAATAACCCGCATATTGGAAAAAAAACTTATGACGACGTTATGGTCCGACTTGGAACATTAACAAGTTAATGGTCCAGTCGTGCCTAAACGTCGTCATAAATTTGTTTCTCCTATGTAAGTGTTATTTGTATATACCTCACCTTATCGTGTTCTGGAGGTAGAATAACCTGGTGGAGGCTGGTTCATACATTCTGTTAATAGGTTGTACGTTGACAGGAACGACGACGATGCCATGAGAGCGAGAATCTGACAAGTAGCGTGTTGAAGGTCAGGGCCACACAAGGATACACACACACACACATACGCACACACACACAAAGAGAAATACCTTTCTTGTATCTAGATGAGGGTAAAATATTCCTAAACATAAAATATTCTAAAAATAAACTAAAATATTTTAATAATAAACTAAAATATTCCAAGTATAATTCGTCTTGCTGTGAAAGATTCCTGAGTGGCTGGCGCGCCCAGTTTCACGGTTTACACATCTCTCAATACCTGACAATTTTTCGATGTCATGTATTCATGTCTCTTCATCCGTGCTAATACAAGCAAATTAATTTTGCACCACAGTATCGTAAATATAAAAATATGAGGACGAATAAATCACGTGAAGTCAATATTCTGTCTTTTAAGATGAGTCCTAAGCATACACCACTACACACACGGTCGCAAACTTTAGCCGAATCCACTAAAATACCCAACTCTTTACAAAGTCTCTCATCTAAAAGGATCTTACACATTCTTCAACTCTGAACATTGTAACTTTACTTTTTTTTCTACGGTTTAATGACAAAATAATACCAAATATTTAGCATCGCTGAAGTCTTAACATCAACCTACAGCAGTTACGAATTGCTGGTCCGTTATAATAGTGACTTGTTAATCTCTGTTTAATATGTATAGTTAATTCTAAACCAAGTTACAATTCACATTGGCAAAGTGAGCCAGAGGAAAGACGAATAATGTTGTGCTATTGGTTATTAAAAGGATATGTGACGCTGGCCAGTAATTGTTTGTTCTCTGTATACCAGATGAATCTTATGAAAGATGAACTCTTGACATTGTGATGAAAGACGAGCTCTTTACAATGTGAACAATGTTAAACACTTTGCTTTGTGATGAAAAAGGAATTCTTACAATGCCATGAAAGATAAACTCTTACAATGCGATGAAGAGCGATTTTTTTATAATATTGATTAACTATTTACAATGTAAAGAAAATTAATTCTTTATAAGGTAGAGAAAAGAAAACTCTTCCAAAATATGATGAAGGTTTAACACTTTACAAGTGAATAAGGAGTAATTATTAACAATATGAAGGGAAACTCTTTATGTTCTTATAATGTGATGAAGGGAAACTATGTGATAAAGCGGAACTTTTTATAATGTGATGAAGGGGAACTCTTTATAATGTGATGAAGGGAAACTCTTTATAAAGTGATGAAAGGGAACTTTTTATAATGTGATGAAGGGAAACTCTTTATAAAGTGATGAAAGGGAACTTTTTATAATGTGATGAAGGGAAACTCTTTATAAAGTGATGAAAGGGAACTTTTTATAATGTGATGAAGGGAAACTCTTTATAATGTGATGAAGGGAAACTCTTTATAAAGTGATGAAAGGGAACTTTTTATAATGTGATGAAGGGAAACTCTTTATAATGTGATGAAGGGAAACTCTTTATAAAGTGATGAAAGGGAACTCTTTATAATGTGATGAAGGGAAACTCTTTATAAAGTGATGAAAGGGAACTTTTTATAATGTGATGAATAGGAACTCTTGATAATGTGATGATGAGGAACTTTTTATAATGTGATGAAGAGAAACTATAATGTGATGAAGGGAGCTTTTTATATTGTGATGAAGGGAGCTTTTTATAATGTGATGAAGGAAACTCTTTATAATATGATGAAGGGAACTCTTTAAAATGTGAAGAAGGGAACTCTTCATAACGTGATCAAGGGAATCTCTTTATAATGTGATGAAGGGAAACTCTTTATAATGTGATGAAGAAAAACTTTAATGTGATGAAGGGAGCTCTTTATAGTGTGATGAAGGGAACTCTATATAATGTGATGATGGGAAACTCTTTATAATGTGATGAAGGGAAACTTTTTATAATGTGATGAAGGGAACTTTTTAAAATGTGAAGAAGGGAACTCTTTATAATGTGATGAAGGGAACTCTTTATAACGTGATGAAGGGGAACTCTTTGTAACGTGATGAAAGCGAAGTCTTTGTAATGTCATGAAGGGGAACTGGTCACATGTGGTCATACCTGTTCTTAGCTCTCTGGGAGTTAGCGTGGGGTGTTACCAAGCACCATGGCTTCGTGCAGTGTTTTAGAATCTCAGGTTCAGATATTGAATGAGGAGGAAAATAGGAGGTTGAAGCTTTGCCTAGATGAGTTTGGGAGCGAGTGTGAGAGGGATTTAGCTGGTAAGGAGGAAATGGTCACCAGCAGTGAGAGCATCAGCCGCTTTAAGTGGCAAGTGGTTCACAGTTCAGGAAGAAGGAAGATAAGGAGTGTTAACAGAAAAGATGTGAAGGTAGGAAATCGATTCTCTGTTTTCCAGGACGAATGCACTTCAGTGGTTAGTGAGGTTGAAGGTACCACTGATTTCCCTGCTAATCAAGGTAAGGATGTTTTAATTGTAGGAGATTCTCAGGTAAGATATATGGACCGTGCTTTTGGTAACAGAGATAGAAAGGTCAGACAGAGGGTGTGCCTCTCAGTAGCTGGTGTTGGTGACATAGTCAGCAGGTTGGATAATATTATGTCATGTAATGGGAACAAGCCCATTATCTGTCTTAGTGCTGGGAGGAAATGACACTGGGAAGAGCAGGAGACAAGAGCTGCTGGATAAGTACAGGCCAGCCGTAGAAGTAGTCAGGTCTAAGGGAGGGATCCCAGTCATATGTAGCCTCTTGCCTAGAAGTGGACTGGGCAATGAATGGATGTCTAGGGCAACTGGTATAAATTGCTGGCTAGACAGGTACTGCAAGAAACTTGCAAATCCCATTCATTGATAACTGAGACATATTCTATGGCAAAAGTGATATGTATGCAAGGGATGGGGTTCATCTCTCAGGGACTGGAGTGGTTGCAATAGCCAATTCGATTGAGGGGGTAATTGATGACTTGTCTAGGAATTTAAACTAATAGAGTATAGAGGTATGGATGTTTGTGGGAAACAATCAGGCTACAGTATTAGGGTTGAAAACAGCAAATATTACCGGGATACCTCAGGGATATTCCAATTAAAGTTGCTAGTAAAGGCAAATCAACTGATCAACAAACAAAGATAGTAGAGGGCAATGAGTGACTAGTTCCTTTAAGGTTTACTATACAAATAATAGGAGTCTAAGAAATAAGAGAGATGAGCTAAGATTACTTGCAAGTGCAGGTAATATAGATATTATTGGTATAACAGAGACCTGGTTCAACATGAAAGATAGAGAAATGCCCTCTGAATGCAACATACAGGGTTATAAACTATTTCACTCTGATAGGGTCAACAGGAAGGGTGGTGGATTGGCGATGTTTATCAGAGATAATTTAAATTGTTGTTTTAGACATGATATAAGATTAGAGACATCGACCACAGAATCTGTTTGGCTACAGTTCCTCGAGGGTCGTGACAAATTAATTTTGGGTGTGATTTACAGGCCCCCAAATCTTGATAGAGAGTGCAGTAGGCTGTTATGGGACGAAATTCGTAAGGCATCTAGATATGAAAATGTTGTGTTAATGGGAGATTTTAACTTTAGACAAATTGATTGGAACAATATGACAGGAAATCTTGAGTCTAGTGACTTTCTTGATGCATTTCAGGATTCTTTATAGAACAGTTTGTGACAGACCTTACTAGAGAAAACAATCTGTTTGACTTGGTTCTTGCCAACAAAGAATCACTAATTAATAATCTTGAGGTTAATGATGAGCTTGGGGAAAGTGATCACAAATCACTTAGGTTCAATATATCATGGAATTACCCAGATAATTGCAATCAAATCTCTGTCCCAGACTTTCGCTTGGCCGACTTCATGGGACTGAAAAATTACCTGGGTGGGCTAAATTGGGATGACCTGATTATGGGTCAGGTAGTGATCTTGGTTGCCAATATGACGTTTTTCAGAGCATAGTTCTAGCTGCCCAGACAACTTTTGTTCCGAGTAGGGAAATTAGATCTAACAAAAATGATCTCAAATGGATGAACAATAGATTAAAACATTCTCACTGGTCAAAAGAGAGATATATACAGGCGTATCAAAAGAGGGGATGGGCAGTTAAGAAATCAATATATTCAATTAAAGAGAGAAATAAAAAAAAGGAATAAGAAAAGCAAAAAGGAATTATGAGGCGAAGGTTGCTAGGGATTACAAGACTAACCCAAAAGGGTTCTTTCAGGTATACAGAAATAAGATTAATGACAAGATAGGCCCACTTAAGAATAACTTTGGTCACATCACTGACAGTGATAAGGATATGTGTGAATTTTTCAATACCTACTACCTCTCAGTTTTCACCCAGGAAAATACTAGCGAAATTTCTGAAACAATAGAATATGTAGAACAGGACGATAATAAACTATGCACGATTGCGGTAACTAGTGACATGGTCCTCAAACAAATAGAGAAATTAAAACCTAACAAATTCCTAGGCCCTGATGAACTGTTTGCAAAGGTGTTAAAGGAATGTAAAGAGGAACTTAGCATACCTTTGGCTAATCTTTTCAACATATCCCTACAAACTGGCATAGTGCCTGATAAGTGGAAAATGGTAGGTGACAGGTCCTTAGCTTCGAACTATAGACCAATAAGCCTTACTTCTATAGTGGGAAAATTTATGGAATCAATAATTGCCGAAGCAATTCGTAGCCATCTTGATACGCATTAACTGCTTAATGAATCTCAACATGGTTTTACAAAGGGGCGTTCCTGTCTTACGAATTTACTAATTTTTTTCACTAAGGTGTTTGAGGAGGTAGATCATGGTAATGAATATGATATTGTGTATATGGACTTCAGTAAGGATTTCGATAGAGTTCCACATCAGAGGCTATTGAGGAAACTTCAGGCACACGGAATAGGAAGAGAATTTTTTTCCCGGGTAGAGGCATGGCTGACAAATAGGCAGCAGAGTTTGCATAAATGGGGAGAAATCAGAATAGGGTACTTCACAGGCAGTGTTTCGCAGAGGTCAGTGTTGGGCCCGTTGTTATTCACAGTTTACGTAAACGACATAGATGAAGGAATAAATAGCGACATAAGCAAATTTGCTGATGACACCAAAAGAGCCGACCAATTCATTCTAATAAGGACACTAGAGCACTCCAGGATGATTTAAATAGACTGATGCAGTGGTCGGAGAAGTGGCAAACGCAATTTAATATAGACAAATGCAAAGTTCTAAATGTTGGACAGAAAAATAACCATGCCATATATAAACTAAATAATGTAGATCTTAATACTACTGATTGCGAAAAGGATTTTGTCTAATTCTGGTTAGCAGTAATCTAAAACCAAGACAACAGTGCATAAGCGTTCGCAAAAAGCTAACAGAATCCTTGGTTTCATATCTAACAGTATAAATAATAGAAAACCTCAGGTTGTTCTTCAACTCTACGCATCCTTGGTTAGGCCTCATTTAGACTATGCTGCTCAGTTCTGGTCACCGTATTACAGAATGGATATAAATGGTTTGGAAAACGTACAGAGGAGGATGACCAAGCTGATTCCATGTATCAGAAATCTTCCCTATGAGGATAGACTGAGGTCCCTGAATCTGTACTCTCTCGAAAGGCATAGAATTAGGGGAGATATGATCGAGGTGTATATATGGAAAACAGGAATAAATAAAGGGGATGTAAATAGTGTACTGAAAATTTCCGGCCAAGACAGGACTCGCAGCAATGGTTTCAAGTTGGAAAAATTCAGATTCAGGAAGGATATAGGAAAGCACTGGTTTGGTAATAGAGTTGTGGATGAGTGGAACAAGCTCCCTAGTTCACTGATAGAGGCTAAAACGTTGTATAGTTTTAAAAATAGGTTAGATAAATACATGAGTGGGTGTGGGTGGGTGTGAGTTAGACCTGGCTAGCATGTGCAACTAGTTCTGATGCCGTGCTCCTTCCTTAAGTGGAAGTGACCTGACTAGGTGGGTCATTGGGCTTATCCGGGGGGACATGGACCTGCTTCGCATGGGCCTGCTACAGTGTTCCATCTTTCTTATATGCTTATAATGTGATGAAGGGAATTTTTTATAATGTGATGAAGGGAACTCTTTATAATGTGGTAAAGGGAACTCTTTACAATGTGAAGAAGGGAACTCTTTATAATGTGATGAAGGGAACTCTTTATAATGTGATGAAAGGAACTCTTTATAATGTGATGAAGGGGAAGCCTTTATAATGTGATGAAGAGAAATCTTTATAATGTGAAGAAGGGAACTCTTTATAATGTGATGAAGGGAACTCTTTATAATGTGATGAAGGGAACTCTTTATAATGTGATGAAGGGGAAGCCTTTATAATGTGATGAAGGGAACTCTTTATAATGTGATGAAGGGAAGCCTTTATAATTGATGAAGGGAACTCTTTATAATGTGATGAAGGGGAAGCCTTTATAATGTGATGAAGGGAACTCTTTATAATGTGATGAAGGGGAAGCCTTTATAATGTGATGAAGGGAACTCTTTATAATATGATGAAGGGGAAGCCTTTATAATGTGATGAAGGGAACTCTTTATAATGTGAAGAAGGGAACTCTTTATAATGTGATGAAGGGGAAGCCTTTATAATGTGATGAAGGGAACTGTTTATAATATGATGAAGAGGAAGCCTTTATAATGTGATGAAGGGAACTTTTTACAATGTGAAGAAGGGAACTCTTTATAATGTGATGAAAGGAACTCTTTATAATGTGATGAAAGGAACTCTTTATAATGTGAAGAAGGGAACTCTTCACAATGTGAGAAGGGAACTCTTTATAATGTGATGAAGGGGAAGCCTTTATAATGTGATGAAGGGAACTCTTTATAATGTGATGAAGGGAAGCCTTTATAATGTGATGAAAGGAACTCTTTATAATGTGAAGAAGGGAACTCTTTACAATGTGAAGAAGGGAACTCTTTATAATGTGATGAAGGGGACTCTTTACAATGTGAAGAAGGGAACTCTTTACAATGTGTAGAAGGGAACTCTTTATAATGTGATGAAGGGAACTCTTTATAAAGTGATGAAAGGAACTCTTTATAATGTGAAGAAGGGAACTCTTTACAATGTGAAGAAGGGAACTCTTTATAATGTGATGAAGGGGAAGCCTTTATAATGTGATGAAGGGAACTCTTTATAATGTGATGAAGGGGAAGCCTTTATGATGTGATGAAGGGAACTCTTTATAATGTGATGAAGGGGAAGCCTTTATGATGTGATGAAGGGAACTCCTTATAATGTGAAGAAGGGAACTCTTTACAATATGATGAAGGGGAAGCCTTTATAATGTGATGAAAGGAACTCTTTACAATGTGAAGAAGGGAACTCTTTATAATGTGATGAAGGGGAAGCCTTTATATTGTGATGAAGGGAACTCTTTATAATGTGATGAAGGGGAAGCCTTTATAATGTGATGAAGGGAACTCTTTATAATGTGATAAAGGGAACTCTTTACAATGTGAAGAAGGGAACTCTTTATAATGTGATGAAGGGAACTCTTTATAATGTGAAGAAGGAAACTCTTTACAATGTGTAGAAGGGAACTCTTTATAATGTGATGAAGGGAACTCTTTATAATGTGATGAAAGGAACTCTTTATAATGTGAAGAAGGGAACTCTTTACAATGTGAAGAAGGGAACTCTTTATAATGTGATGAAGGGGAAGCCTTTATAATGTGATGAAGGGAACTCTTTATAATGTGATGAAGGGGAAGCCTTTATGATGTGATGAAGGGAACTCCTTATAATGTGAAGAAGGGAACTCTTTACAACATGATGAAGGGGAAGCCTTTATAATGTGATGAAAGGAACTCTTTATAATGTGAAGAAGGGAACTCTTTACAATGTGAAGAAGGGAACTCTTCATAATGTAATGAAGGGGAAGCCTTTTTAATGTGATGAAGGGAACTATTTATAATATGATGAAGGGGAAGCCTTTATAATGTGATGAAGGGAACTCTTAATAATGTGATGAAGGGAACCCTTTACAATGTGAAGAAGGGAACTCTTTACAATGTGTAGAAGGGAACTCTTTATAATGTGATGAAGGGAACTCTTTACAGTCTGAAGAAGGGAACTCTTTGTAATGTGATAAAGGGGAAGCCTTTATAATGTGATGAAGTGAACCATTTATAATATGATGAAGGGGAAGCCTTTATAATGTGATGAAGGGAACTCTTTATAATGTGATGAAGGGGAAGCCTTTATAATGTGATGAAGGGAACCATTTTATAATTGATGAAGGGAAGCCTTTATAATGTGATGAAGGGAACTCTTTATAATGTGATGAAGGGAACTCTTTACAATGTGAAGAAGGGAACTATTTACAATGTGTAGAAGGGAACTCTTTATAATGTGATGGAGGGAACTCTTTATAATGTGATGAAGGGGAAGCCTTTATAATGTGATGAAGGGAACTCTTTATAATATGAAGAAGGGAACTCTTTATAATGTGATGAAGGGGACTATTTATAATATGATGAAGGGGAAGCCTTTATAATGTGATGAAGGGAACTCTTTACAATGTGAAGAAGGGAGCTCTTTATAATATGATGAAGGGAACTTTTACAATGTGAAGATGGAGAACTCTTTATAATGTGAAGAAGGGAACTCTTTACAATGTGAAGAAGGGAACTCTTTATAATGTGATGAAGGGGAAGCCTTTGTAATGTGATGAAGGGAACTCTTTATAATGTGATGAAGGGGAACCCTTTATGATGTGATGAAGGGAACTCTTTATAATGTGATGAAGGGAACTCCTTATAATGTAATGAAGAAAACTTTTTATAATGTGATGAAGGGAACTCTTTACAATGTGAAGAAGGGAACTCTTTATAATGTGATGAAGGGAACTCTATATATTGTGAAGGGAACTCTTTACAATGTGAAGAAGGGAACTCTTTACAATGTGATGAAGGGAACTTTATGTAATGTGAAGGGAACTCTTTACAATGTGAAGAAGGGAACTCTTTATAATGTGATGAAGGGAATCATCTTTACAATGTGAAGAAGGGAACTCTTTATAATGTGATGAAGGGAACTCTATATAATGTGAAGGGAACTCTTTACAATGTGAAGAAGGGAACTCTTTATAATATGATGAAGGGAACTCTTTACAATGTGAAGAAGGGAACTCTTTATAATGTGATGAAGGGAACTCTATATAATGTGAAGGGAACTCTTTACAATGTGAAGAAGGGAACTCTTTATAATATGATGAAGGGAACTCTTTACAATGTGAAGAAGGGAACTCTTTATAATGTGATGAAGGGAACTCATTATAATGTGAAGGGAACTCTTTACAATGTGAAGAAGGGAACTCTTTACAATATGAAGAAGGGAACTCTTTACAATGTGATGAAGGAAGCTGTGTATAATGTGAAGCAGGGGACAGTATCTATTATGTTTCTTTTACATGGAGGCAAATTTGTTCATGTAATTAAATGGAAAAAAATGGAATAGTTCTAATCAGATCATTTACTTAAGAAAGCCATTTCTTAACAACTTCACATTTTTTAACATTGGCGGGAGTTATTAAAACACAACTTGTCACTCACTTAACAGCAAGATTTTATTTAATTAACTGTAGGCAGTGAGGGGCGTCAGAATGTATTTTATGTCAATTTTATCAAATTGTAATTCTTTTTTTTTTAAATGTGAAAATCAAATATCTTTTCTTACAGGATTGTAGAGAATTCCAAATAGAATAGAAACATAAAAGTACATTCACCTTTACTCTATAATTAATTTACTATCTCAGAAATTTTCATATATTATTCGAGAACGCCTTATTCGACCGGCTTCAAATTTTCAGTAATTCTGTAATGTAACGTGGACCAAAATTTATGGAAGTATTTGTATGCGTGGCGCCCTACGAATAGTGCTACATAACCCATTCGCAAATTTTGTTTCCCTGTGACAGGTCAAGGCAAATTCTTCTGATCGGCTTCAAAATTTCAGAATTTGTGAATTCAGCATAGATGAAGGTTTGTGTATTTAAGTAAGAAGATGCTAATTTTCCCACTTATAATCTCAAGATGGATATTATTACTTATTGTTATTATTTTTGGCGGGATGTTGATGAACAACTCATGATCCAAAAACCTGGACTTTTCTTCCCTTCTCTTGGATCGACTTTGAATGCCTCCCATTTCACTGGAGCTGTGTGTGACAACTACGGGTTTAGTGCTTTCCTGCTATTAAAATATAACAATTTGTAATGGCATCAGTCTTCATTCTTTGAAACATTGTATGAAACACATAAACTGTTTCATGGGTTTAGGCTGCGTAGGTACAAGTTTTATTGGATTTTGTATAATAACTGGAAAAAGTATCTTATGATAAACTTTAAACTTTTAGTGCTGATGACTTTCTTCACAGAAAACAATCTATTGATGTTAGGTTGTTGCAGTGATCAAGTGTTTATTTTATTAATTCTAATAAGTTTTCGTGAAATAACTGGAGAATGTCTCTTCTAATCAGAAATAATTCACAGTGTCTGACTTTATTTTTTAATCCCAGGTTAAATGAACTTAATGTTCCTTTATGTTCTTGAAGTATCTGTGTACCCTCAAGACCACTAAACTTCCATAGAACTTAATTAAGTTCTTACTTATTTACCATATTTACTTTCTTGAGAAATGGTCAATCATACTTGGAGAAAAAATTTTGATTGATTTTGATAGGTGTAGGTTCCAGTAAACTTTTTTTTTTTTTTTTTTTTTTTGGAAACCGTAAAATTTGAAGTACTTCTTTCTCAGATTAACTTCAATCCCTCTAAGCTGATAACTTATTAATGCAATTTCTGAGCGGCTGAAGCTTAATGAACTTGTGTATATCAGGATATTGATCTTTTTGGTCTCCTTAAAATGTGTGAATTAGATCTGTGAGTGTTAAATCCGAATTAACTGTTTTTGTTTGAAGAGAAACAGGTATTAGTTTCCTTGTGATTCTCTGTGAATGCCGCTTCTGATTCTTTCAAATCTTTAGCACTAGTATATAACTGCATAACTAACGCTGCTCAGTTCCAGGCGCGTTAATTGAGACACTAGATAAGATAAGATAAGATAAGATTTCGTTCGGATTTTTAACCCCGGAGGGTTAGCCACCCAGGATAACCCAAGAAAGTCAGTGCGTCATCGAGGACTGTCTAACTTATTTCCATTGGGGTCCTTAATCTTGTCCCCCAGGATGCGACCCACACCAGTCGACTAACACCCAGGTACCTATTTGCTGCTAGGTGAACAGGACAATAGGTGTAAGGAAACGTGTCGAAATGTTTCCACCCGCCGGGAATCGAACCCGGGCCCTCCGTGTGTGACCGAAATATATCTAGTTTTTATTTTAATTATTAGGTATCTATGAAGGGGACCAGTAAGAAGTTGCCTGATTTTTTTATGCACTTCCAGCTTTTCGATTTTGTGTCGTACATAACTCGAGATCTTGTTCAAGTGGCTTCCACAAGTGTGTCTGGTAACGAGAACCAAATTATTGGAATAATTGAACTGTTCACGTGACCGGTGACCAAAGGAATTGAAAACCCATTCCCAGAATAATGGAATAGCTCGGATAACACCCAAAATTCTTAGTGGAATAGTGTCAAACGTTCTGAAAAGCGTGACTTGAAATTCGGCGCCGGCGAAGAGTAAAATTCAAATATATAGGTGCAGATTTGACCAATGTATTTGTAAAATAGTGTGAAATTTTTATTCCGGTTAAATCCTATTTAAAAAAAAATCTGTTGACCTCTTCTGAACGGCTTTAATATTACATTCAGGCAAATTTATTGACGTAGTAAAATGTAAAAAAAAAAAAAACTTGGAACTGTTGGAATTATTGAAATAACTGAAATATGATTCATGTGATCGGCTTCAAATTTTCACCACTTGTGTGGCTGCCTGAACACAAGGTTCACGTTTGTGTTGTGTGCCATAGCTCCAAGTTTGCCAATTTTATTAATTAACCGATGACATTCTTTTTATCGAGTAATTAAAGAATGCTTCCTTTGGTTTGGTTCAAAACATTATTGACGCTGAAAGCTGATCTTCTGATCAGCTTCAAACTATAAACGCTTGAGTATCTTAATAGGAAGTATTTTTGTGTTTATTTTGGGTTGTTTGGATTCCAGTTTGCCAAATTTTTGCTAATTTTATCACACTGAAAAAAAAAAATTAAATAAAATGTAAACGAAAAGAGAAAACTCGAAAAAAATAGTGGATTTAAAATAGCGTTTTGAAATTGAACTAGGGAACACTTTCCCCGTTTTACGGAACATTTTCAACAGTATTTTCATCTGCTTTCTCTTAAATTTTCGAGACCGCTTTATTCGATCACCATTTATTCAACGCGTGTGTGATGCATCAGGGGCAAGATTCATGACATTGTTTATAAACGCGGATGCTCTAAGGACAATGTTAAAAGGGTTTTTCTTAAGTTTTGTTTCTGTGTGATAAGTGGAGACAGGATCCTTTGATTGGCTTTAATATTTCAACAGCGGTGTATCCTGCTTAGAAGAATATTGGTACACTGAATGGAGTGTGTAGATGCTATTTTGTCTCTTTTAATATCGATTTTGTATAGTATTATTTTGCCTTGATACTGGCGAGTGACTCTGAATCCTAGGAACCAGATTTGTCTTTCCCTTTCTTGGATTGAATTTGAATGTCTCTCATTCCATAGGCGTAATATGACCCCAACGGATTTAGCGCTTTCATATTTCAGTGGCCAATACCTTATATGTTATGAATAGAACGTTTCATGGATTAAGGCATTATAGGACCAAATTTTGGTAGATTTTTGTGCACTAACAGGTACACGAATCTTCTGATCAGCTTTAAACTTTAATGCTGGTAAATTTTCCGCAACGGTAGATAGGTTGTGTAAGTTATCATGAGCTACTTTTATTTGTAATATTGGTTTCTGTAAAACAATTGGAGAATATCTCCTCTGATCATAAGTCACAGTGTGACTCACGAAATCGTTATGACACAGTGGTGCCTATGCTAACCTTCCTATGGTGTAGAAATACACCTAGTTGGACGAATCTTATTGAAGCTAGCTGGCCCAGTGGCTAACGCGACGGTCTGGAGTTTTGAGACTGACCGCGGGGTCAAATCCCGCCCGTGGTATGGTTCATAAGTCACAGTATTTGACTTTATTCGCTTATCCTTGGTTAAATGACCACTAAAAATTACATAAAACTTAATTATTTTTTTTCCTAAAAGCTGGACAATCTTCCTTTGAGAATAGTTTAGATTGATTTTGTCCTCTATGAGTTCCAACTTGTGTTTATTAAGAAATCGCATCTCATTAGCTTCAACCTTCAGTACTTGACAGCGTAACATATGAGAGGCTTCAAGCTTAATTAATGTTCTTGTATATCTTAGGATACTGGTCTCGTTGGTCCCTCTGAGAGATTTAAATTAAATTTGGGCTAATTCCTAATTCACCATTTTTGTTGAAGAAGTTTAGATTTTAGCTTCCACCTGATGACTTGTCAGTGCTTCTTCTGATTCCTTTTAAGTCTCTAACGCTAATATTTAACGGAAATATCAACTTATATCGCACTTTGTACCTTTCCAATCGCATGCATTGAGACACCGGAGACTGGGTTGATGGAAAACGGAGGATACCTTTCTCGCATCGCACAGCCACCGAAATACATTAAAAAAAATTATTATCTTTATAATTATTATTTTTGTTATTATTATTATTATTATTGTTATTATTATTATTATTATTATTATTATTATTATTATTATTATTATTATTATTATTATTATTAAAATGGGTAGCATTATACCCGAAAGTATTATATAGTGCCTAGACAATGGGACGAAATCAGAACTGCTCCAAGGAAAGAAAAAGCAGCTCCAGAAGGACTAGGATCACACAGACACCAAAGAGTCAGCCAATTACTGTCATCGCAGTCTTTGGAAGAGTCTCAGGACCTTAATGGAAATAAGCCGCGCTGCATGGCTTTCGAAATTTATCCTGGTTTACTAAGCCTTATATTATTATTAGCCTTATGTTTTTTTTCGGTATGTCGGCCTTATTTATATGCATCCTTGCTATTACATCCCAATTAGTTATAACGTTATACTCACTTCTTTTTTACTATTCCAGCTCTTTCCTCATTCCAAACAATTCAGTCCTCTTCAGCTCAACCTAAAGTCTCTTCTGTTATACAAGTTCTTGATATAAATTATCTAATGCCTATATTTCTTTTTACAGCACTTTGCCACCTTCACTCTGAGCTTTGAAAACATCGCTCTCACTCTGAACACATCACATTCATTCTGAACACAGCACTCTCACTCGGAATACGTCATCTTCACTCTGAAGACATAACTTTCACTCTGGACGCATCACTTTCACTCTGAACACATCATTTGTACTCTGAACACATTTTCACTTTGAACACACCACTTTCATTCTGAACAAACCATCACACTAACTATTAATATCTCAACATCATTCTTAATGCCTCACTTTCTCGGCTAAAACATCCCCTTCATTTATAGCACATCACCTCAACCTTAAGGACATCACTTTCACTCTGATCACATCTTCGTTACTCTCAACACATCATCTTCACTTTTAGTACATCAACTTCTCTCTCAACACATTATCTTCATTTTTAGCACATCATCTTCACTCTCAGCTCATTTCTTTTACTCTCAACACATCACCTTCACACTCAGCACACCTCCTTCCATTGTAATACATCACTTTCACATCTTCCTACCTATGCAACACGTCATCATCTTCACATTTAGGGTTGACCTAAACTTCATAAGTTCTGTGAAATCTTTACTTCCAGAACGTACAGAAACATCAAAACTTGTGACCTTAACATGTGCAACAAACTTGAATGTCTTCTGATTTTCGTTTGTAATTTGTGAGATTATTATCCATAATACTGCAATATTTATGTTACCACATGGAATGTTGCAGTAGCATAATCAGTATTCTGATATAAGGCAAGTTTTATTTACTGCTTAAAATATATGGAACTTATCTTTGGGAAAGCGCTAAATCTATGGTTAGCATACTGCGCCTGAGGAATAGGAGACAATCAGTGTTGATCCAATGAGTTCCTTGGAACAAGAGCCCTACACTACCATCAAGGTCTCTTATGTTTGAGTTATGTCTGTTATATTTGGGTTATGTCTTTTATGTTTAGGTTATGTTTATGTCTTAAGTTTGGGTTATGTTTGTTATGTCTTATGTTTGGGTTATGTTTGTTATGTCTTATGTTTAGGTTATGTTTGTTATGTCTTATGTTTGGGTTATGTTTGTTATGTCTTATGTTTGGGTTATGTTTGTTATGTCTTATGTTTGGGTTATGTTTGTTATGTCTTATGTTTGGGTTTTATGATTATGTCTTATGTTTTGGGTTATGTTTGATTATGTCTTATGTTTAGGTTAGGGTTATGTCTTATGTTTAGGTTATGTCTGTTATGTCTTATGTTTGGGTTATGTTTGCTATGTCTTATGTTTGGGTTATGGTTATGTCTTATGTTTAGGTTATGTTTGTTATGTCTTATGTTTGGGTTATGTTTGTTATGTCTTATGTTTGGGTTATGTTTGTTATGTCTTATGTTTAGGTTATGTTTGTTATGTCTTATGTTTGGGTTATGTTTGTTATGTCTTATGTTTGGGTTATGTTTGTTATGTCTTATGTTTGGGTTATGTTTGTTATGTCTTATGTTTGGGTTATGTTTGTTATGTCTTATGTTTGGGTTATGTTCTTTATGTCTTATGTTTAGGTTATGTTAATGTCTTATGTTTGGGTTATGTTTGTTATGTCTTATGTTTAGGTTATGTCTGTTATGTCTTATGTTTGGGTTATGTTTGTTATGTCTTATGTTTGAGTTATGGTTATGTCTTATGCTTAGGTTATGTTTGTTATGTCTTATGTTTGGGTTATGTTTGTTATGTCTTATGTTTGGGTTATGGTAATGTCTTATGTTTAGGTTATGTTTGTTATGTCTTATGTTTGGGTTATGGTTATGTCTTATGTTTAGGTTAGTTTGTTATGTCTTATGTTTGGGTTTATGTTTGCTATGTCTTATGTTTGGGTTATGGTTATGTCTTATGTTTAGGTTATGTTTGTTAGGGTCTTATGTTTGGGTTATGTTTGTTATGTCTTATGTTTGGGTTATGTTTGTTATGTCTTATGTTTAGGTTATGTTTGTTATGTCTTATGTTTGGGTTATGTTTGTTATGTCTTATGTTTGGGTTATGTTTGTTATGTCTTATGTTTGGGTTATGTTCTTTATGTCTTATGTTTAGGTTATGTTAATGTCTTATGTTTGGGTTATGTTTGTTATGTCTTATGTTTGGGTTATGTTCTTTATGTCTTATGTTTAGGTTATGTTAATGTCTTATGTTTGGGTTATGTTTGTTATGTCTTATGTTTAGGTTATGTTAATGTCTTATGTTTAGGTTATGTTCTTTACGTCTTATGTTAAGGTTATGTTTGCTATGTCTTATGTTTAGGTTATATTTGTTTTGTTTTATGTTTGGGTTATGTTTTTTATGTCTTATGTTTAGGCTATGTTAATGTCTTATGTTTAGGTTATATTTGTTATGTCTTATGTTTGGGTAAGTTTGTTATGTTTTTATGTTATGGTTATGTTTGTTATGTCTTATGTTTGGGTTATGTTTGTTATATCTTATGTTTGAGTTATGTTCTTTTATGTCTTATGTTCGGGTTATGTTTGTTATGTCTTATATTTGGGTTATGTTTGTTATGTCTTATGTTTGGGTTATGTTTGTTATGTCTAATGTTTGGGTTATGTTTGTTATGTCTTATGTTTAGGTTATGTTTGTTATATCTTATGTTTGGGTTATGTTTGTTATATCTTATGTTTGGGTTATGTTTGTTATATCTTATGTTTGGGTTATGTTTCAATGTCTTATGTTGCTTTACGTTTGTTATGTCTTACGTTTAGGTTATGTTCGGATTAATATATTATCACATGTCCACAAACAACTCCCTCAGTCACATACTTATGTAAAGGAATTTGCTTCAGTTAAATACATGTATAAGTTTCATAACATATTAACTTTAAGTTATAATATATCTAGATTTCTATTGCAATTGTCACAAATTCATTAACTGCCAAAATTGCTGAACAAACAATGGCTTCCAAAAACTTATATTAATATTGTTGGATGATATATACCTGTGTATAACATGTCACGTTACTTTATTAACGAAAAATGAGACATAAATTTTGAACTAGTATCATAATAATGTCTGCAACATGAAATAATGTCAATTTCTAGATAATATATAATGATTACTATCCTGTAAACTAAACATAATGAGTACTATCCTCTAAACTTAACATAATGATTACTATCCTGTAAACTAAACATAATGAGTACTATCCTGTAAACTGAACATGAGCATAATGAGTACTATCCTGTAAACTGAACATGAGCATAATGAGTACTATCCTGTAAACTGAACATGAGCATAATGAGTACTATCCTGTAAACATAATAAGACTATCTTGTAAACTAAACTTAATGAGTACAATCCCTTGAGCTAAACTTAGCGAGTACTGTCTTGTAAACTAAACTTAGTAAGCACTATCAACTTTGGTCAAAGGGCAGTTGAACAATGAGTGAACATATGAAGCCGATTTTATGAGGCATTCTCGTGTTAAGACCGAAATAATATCGAAAAGTTTTTAAGAAAAACAAATTCAGGCAGTCACTTGAAGGTCCCCATACAGGGTTACCCATCTCACCTCTTTCTCCAGTAAATCAAAACACTAAATATTCCTCAACCTCTTTTAACCAGATGTTTTATGGAACAAGCCACAAATAACTCGAACTTAGAAGACAGAAGTATGACGCCGTCTCGGTCTGACTTGGGCCTTTAATTAGTCACACTAGTGACACATTAGTCACACTAGTGACCAAGTCAGACCGGAACGTTATAAGTTTCAATATCCTATGAGTGGGTTATTTATGAATATTAGTCAAATTGTTTGTCTCTTACATACGCTTAAGCAATACAATATTTGATGCAAATAATTTTTTACTGTTTTTTTAGGCTGCCTTTTAAATATAGCTACACATACTAAATAATTTTATTACAACGACAGACAACATATAATCTAATTAATCAAACGATCAACACCAAGCAACTTTATTAAAATCACACAAAGTGTTTAGTTTAATCAACAAAATACGAACATCATTATTTTAACAAAATAAGTTATATAATAATTTCATTAAGAAAGCGACAAATTAAAAAAATCTGTAAACAATATGACAATGGATAAAATTTTATTATGACAACGACCCAAAAATATAACTTTACTAGGAAAACGACAAAGTAGCTTTTTCTCAAAAAGTCAAATTTAATGTTAATACGAAAACAGCACAAATAATTTAATCGTATTACAAGACGACAAAATGTAATTTGATTATATCAAAACGACTCAGTGTATAATCGTTATAATAAAAGGACACAGTGTAATTATTTGCTCTAAACATTTTCTCTGAGCTTCAAAAATATCGTAAATTGCAGTACTTATTTAGTAATCTTGCTCTACGGATGCAGAGAAGTCCTTCCTTTCTATGATTGATCCTAATTGACTTAGGTGCTGAATGATTTTTACTTACTAACATTTCCTCATAAATGCATTTCGTGCGTGTTTATACCCAATAATTTGTTTTTTTTGAATGAAAATTAATTCTTGTAAATAATTAAGCAAATTTTTATCGAATCATGATGAAGCTCAAAGCAGAGAGGGACGTTGTCTCAGTGAAAGACAATTCCGCATCATATTTTTACTTTCTATCAAGCAGTACACTATTTTGATTCATGAGTATTGTATTTTTCAGTTTCAGTGTGAGTCTGAAATATAAATGTTATACAATACCAACAAGTTGATGAATATGACAGGTGTAACAGTCTGGTAACTTTATTGTCGAGAGAGTTAATAAACACACGTGTTGCACTGTCTCACCGAGGTTGAATTATGCATTAATCTTTTAATGACGTTTTAAGTGAGGTATTGACTCCTGGTTCAGTTTGTTTCCCCATATCAAACATGTTACTAGACACGAATCTGCTAAAAAATATTGGTACGTCAGACACTCAAAACTCTTACTGCACGCTTTACAAGTTTATCTCCCACTTAATCTCGAGAACATAATTCTCAAAAGTCGCTAATAACGGAAGGTCTTTTCTGATCGGCTTCAAATTTTCAACACTGGTGTGGAGGTGCCCTAAGATCAAAGCTGGTATGGCTCTAATAACTTCCCAAAGCCTCTGTTGTTTGGTTTCAGACGTTAAAAATATAGCTTCCTAATTCGAGGGCGGGGGAGAGTGAAATTTTGTTATGTAAGCGCACATCTGCCAATTTTATCTGTAAAATGGTGAGAAATTTCTAATCGCGTTAAATCATATTATGTTAGGTAAAAGGTCACAAGTGTAACTAATGTGACATTTTATTGTGGCAATGTTTCGCACTTGTGTCCTTTTACCTAACATATTGTGAGTAAAACAAATTCTTTATGTTAGAGTCTCCTTCTTCTGAATGGCTTCTGTATTAAATAGCTGATGCATCTTACGGACAGGGCAATACCCACTATGATTAATTTGTGTAAGGGCAAATTTTCAACGTACTAAATTAGTCAACAAAATTTGGGATCGCTGGAATCCATGTGTTAACTGGAGAATGCGTCAAAGTTTACATTACCTGGCGGAAGATTTTATTTAGTTTTGTGCTATGAATATCCAAGTTTGTAGTTTTTATTGAAGAAATTGGGATATTAATATCAATGACAACTTGTTCAATATCTCTTCTGTTTCCGGCAAAATCCTTCACGCTAACATTTAACGGCTTCAGAAAATTAAGCTGCACACTGCACTGTTTCTTTCTCGTATATTAGCGTGCAAGGGGCTGTGATTATTCAATACATGGATACCTTTCTCAGATTACTGTTACCTAAATGCATATTTATCATTCCCTTCATTGCTATACATAAGGCTTTTAGGACCATATAGCTTCTGGGATATGAGAGGTAATCAGTTTGAATCCGTGAATTAATAACAATAAGCTCTGACAAATCTTTCTCATGTGCAAGTCCCACTCAAATCCAATGCAAGACCCAATCAAATTCAGAAGAGAGAGATGTCAGGTAAAAGGACACAGATACAACTAATGTGACATTTTCTTGTGACAACGTTTCGCTCTCCAGTAGCTTTGTTAAGGCGTTGCGAAAAATATAAGGACACAAAGGGTTTATATTTTTCGGTACCGCGGGAGGTGAAAGAGTAGGCCTACTGACCCATGTGGTAGGTAGTAGTAGTGGTGGTAATTACAGTAGTAGTATGAATGGAGGTAGCTCTAGGTGATGGAATTAGGTATTGTTTTGAGTAGAATTCTGGCTAATACCTCCGAAATGACGAAGCTACCTCTATTTTGTTTAATGGTGTCTGAAATGGCAATTAGAGATGATTTAAGGCTTTTACACCTGCGGAAGCTTCCTTCTTTGATCATTTTGCTTCTTTGATCACTGAATCAAAGTCTCCACAAGGAATTGTGCAAATACATTGACTGGTTCAAGGCTCTTCACTTTGGTTTGGGACAGGTCTTTGATGGATATATTGGTTGCCATGGCGACTCTCGTGTTGGCTTGTGCAAATACTTTGGAGACGTTCAAGGCAACTTAGCTGTTGGGAAGGATTATGGCTATAATGTTTAAAGGGGTGTTAATGAGCCGTGAATTAATGATTTGGAGGTCTCCTTTCTTACAGTTCGTGATGAAAAAATGAAGGAAATCGAAGCTCAGTGAAGGTCAAGAAACTCTGGCTCTAAATTCACTGTGCTCTTAGGAAAAATCCAGTGATGAGTCCTCGTTTGGTCCTGGCTGGAGTAGAAGTATGTGAAATCATATTTTTACAGGCTTTCTGTAAATTTGGAATTTAAGAGTGTTAACTACTTTAGGAATAAAAACATTGAGAAATAATAACTTGTCATTACACTCTTCTTCGTGTGTGAATCGAGTGGCCGGTTTTACTTTGTTAGAGTCTTCTCTGTAGGTCCTGTACACTGAAAAGTTTTGGAAGTTATTATGATGGCGTCGTCCACATTACGTAACCATGTGAGACTGGTGGGTATGATGTTGGCGAAGTGTTCAGGTGGCTACGACGACGCTAATGGAAAAGCTCTTCCAGTACCATATGTTTGTAGAGACTGTTGTTTAAAATGAAACAGTAGAAGCTAATGCAGAATTTAATGAGCTCAACAAAATCTTCGTGAGGAAGTGGGAGAATTGAGTTTGACAGACTTTATGTTGGAGTAGGTTAATGACTTGCGTAGTAAGTACCTGGGTGAAGAGGGAAGAAACGTCCAAACTACTTAGTTTCTTGGTCCAGACAGAGATTTCTCTGAGGCTGATAGTTCTCAGGAGGCAAGAAAGATGCTTGGCGAGAACTACAGCTAGTTTGTGTGGTGCGCTATCTATACCTTATGTGATTGGTCTGAGAGAGATATTGAGTTTATGGATCTTAGTTTGTGCTGGTTATGGGTTGCTAAGAGACAGTTACACCCACATGTCAACACAAGGAGTAGGAAAGTAGAAAAACACTAGCTCAGACCAAGATGAATCGTTAATGATACCGTGTATCTAGTAGAGTGGTTCTTGATTAAACGAGGTGACGAGTTTATAACAAAGTTTAAGCAACGAACCCAGACGGTAGTCACTAATTTAAGCAGAGATGACTTTAACAATGAAGTTAGATGAAACATTTTTTTCCAAGTTCCTCATGGTTCCACTGACCCGCTCATAACACTGCTGCTAAGGAGAGGAACTTAGAGAGGTTACAACCACAGGTGGGTAACTTACCTTGCAAGACACAGATGAGAAAAATAATATATAACCTTACGTTAAAAAAATAAGGAAGCACAAAATCAAACTGCAAGAAATAAAAGACAAACTTAAAAATAGAACAAGAACACTCGGGAGGATGAACACTCATGACTGCCACTGAATCAAGTAATAAGGTCAGTTCATTTGGCTCCTTTCACCATACATCACCTACTCTCCCAGAGTAGCTGAAAGGCTGGCAGATGACGATAAGGTCTGTATCACCTTAGTAACGACCAGTTCCACACTCAACCCACACCACTCTCACAGATGCACACAAAATAATGCACCTTCAAGTGAACCTTTACTTCAGGTCAGAACTCTAGCTGTCTGTATCAGGGAAGAGCTCTTGCTATATCTCACTTTGTGATAAGACAGAACTCATGCTGTCTATTTTGTGAAAGAACAGAATTCTCGCTTTCTTCACTCTTTAACAAGGCAGAGCTCTTGTTGTTTGTCTATAAGAGAGCAAAATTTTCGTATATCTCACTGTGTGACAGGCTACAACTCTTGCTGTCTACCATCCCCCTGTTTAAGAAGCCTGATGGTCTGTATGCTCTAATCGTTATTCTCATAATTAACCAGAACACAAAGCATGCAGAATGACAAAATAATTTCTTCAAAATCTATAATACCCATTAACGCTAATTGCTGTGGAAGGCAATATTATCAGGCAGGACAATATCTTAAATTCTAAGACTTAATTCTGAATGTAAATTGATTGCAATAATGAATGAGTCAGTTAATTGGTGCTTATTTTTCATCACAAGGACGTTAATATCTCCAGCTTAGAGAAGCACTTAGCAATTAAATAAACTTAAAAGGTGAGCTGCTCTTTTTAATTAGGAGAATTAATAATGTATAACAACAGATCCTTCTCTGGTCTAAAACTGTAACAAATGAGCGGTAGCAGCGACAACGGGCCAAGAACGCACTTTAAAATAATAAGCAACGGTAGTTCCAGGTGAGTACTGTAAATAATGCAACAGTAGTGGGATCAAAGTAGCAAATGTGTACTGTCAACCATACAGCAATATCACTGCCAAATATCAAGTGTGACACTGTACAGTATACCAAGAAAAATAATAACGGCATGAAAGTAACATGTGATTTCAGTAAAAATGCAGAACTAACAGTGTCATAGTACGAAGTGTGTAGTGCAAATAATACAATACTTACGAAGTCAAAGCAGCAGATGTGTACTGTAAACCAACCAGAACTAGATGTATTTCAGTTGATCCACAATCCAAAAAAGGTATCTATCCTCTGATGATTTTTAAGATGTAACAAACGAAAAGAAAAAAGTCACAACGAGGCTGTAAACTGAAGACTCAAGATTATGATATAACTTAAAATATCTTCGGTAATTTCTCATTCAAATTATGCGGTGCAGTATTGTAATTCATTTTTCAAAATGGACATAAACATATTAGATGCACACACATAGACACACATAGACACACATAGACACACACACACACACACACACACACACACACACACACACACACACACACACACACACACACACACACACACACACTCAAAGGCAATGGGGCCAGATAACATCTCCCCATGGGTATTGAGAGAAGGAGCAGAGGCGCTATGTGTACCCCTAACAACAATATTCAATACATCTATCGAAACAGGGAGATTGCCTGAGGCATGGAAGACAGCAAATGTAGTCCCAATCTTTAAAAAAGGAGACAGACATGAAGCATTAAACTACAGACCAGTGTCACTGACATGTATAGTATGCAAAATCATGGAGAAGATTATCAGGAGAAGAGTGGTGGAACACCTAGAAAGGAATGATCTCATCAACAGCAGCCAACATGGTTTCAGGGACGGGAAATCCTGTGTCACAAACCTACTGGAGTTCTATGACATGGTGACAGCAGTAAGACAAGAGAGAGAGGGGTGGGTGGATTGCATTTTCTTGGACTGCAAGAAGGCGTTTGACACAGTTCCACACAAGAGATTGGTGCAAAAACTGGAGGACCAAGCAGGGATAACAGGGAAGGCACTACAATGGATCAGGGAATACTTGTCAGGAAGACAGCAGCGAGTCATGGTACGTGGCGAGGTGTCAGAGTGGGCACCTGTGACCAGCGGGGTCCCGCAGGGGTCAGTCCTAGGACCAGTGCTGTTTCTGGTATTTGTGAACGACATGACGGAAGGAATAGACTCTGAGGTGTCCCTGTTTGCAGATGACGTGAAGATGATGAGAAGAATACACTCGATCGAAGACCAGGCAGAACTACAAAGGGATCTGGACAGGCTGCAGACCTGGTCCAGCAATTGGCTCCTGGAGTTCAATCCCACCAAGTGCAAAGTCATGAAAAAGGGGGAAGGGCAAAGAAGGCCGCAGACGGAGTACAGTCTAGGGGGTTCAGAGACTACAAACCTCACTCAAGGAAAAAGATCTTGGGTGAGTATAACCCCAAAGGCACATCTCCTGAAGCGCACATAAACCCAAAATAACTGCTGCAGCATATGGGCCCCCTAGCAAACCTCAGAACAGCATTCCGACATCTTAATAAGGAATCATTCAGGACCCGTACACCGTGTATGTTAGGCCCATATTGGAGTATGCGGCACCAGTTTGGAACCCCACACCTAGCCAAGCACGTGAAGAAACTAGAAAAGTGCAAAGGTTTGCAACAAGACTAGCCCAGAGCTAAGAGGTATGTCCTACGAGGAGGGGTTTTAAGGGAAATCAACCTGACGACACTGGAGGACAGGAGAGATAGGGGGGACATGATAACGACATACAAAAACTGAGAGGAATTGACAAGGTGGACAAAGACAGGATGTTCCAGAGATTGGACACAGTAAAAAGGGGGACACAGCGGAAAGGGCTGAAGA
>NC_069426.1:20390275-20412775 GCF_026875155.1 Cherax quadricarinatus
CTTTCTGCCCGTCTTGTGGCATAAAAGCTTGTTTCACGCTGACCTCGAAGTGGATCCAAGTGTGGTATTTTGACAATATTGGCCTTGTACATAACAGTAAGGCCACCCACATCCCTCCTATGTTGAAGGCTCTGGTGAAATGACAGATCTATCCAGGATGGGGTCCAGGCAGAGATGAGACGTCTTGCTCTGTTCTCTACTCTGTCAAGCAGTCACAGATGAGAGGGGGGGCAGGCATACCAAGAAAGTGAAGCATACTCAAGGTGCGAGCGTACTTGTGCCTCGTACAGGTTCTTGCAACCCTTACTGTCAAGCAGATGGGAGATACGGCGAAGTGCTGTAAGCTTCCTGGCTGCCTTGTTTGCAAGATTTACAACATTGTTCTTCATGGTTAGTTTGGAGTCAAATTTCACCCCAAGGATATCAACTTCTTCTCCAGGTGCCAACATCCTCCCATTCATCCTTACTACTGCACCAGCATTACCATCATGGTCCTAAGAAAAGTCACATTTGCGTTTTTCTCAGGTGTACAGTCTTGATATAAAGGTATCAATGCCTATATTCTTTTTTCAGCACACTTGCCACCTTCACTCTGGCGCTTGAAACAACATCGTCCACTCGAACACAACCACATTCATTCTGAACACCAGCACTCTCAACTCGGAATACGTCTATCTTCACTCGAAGACATAACTTTCACTCTGGTCGCATCACTTTCCACACTGAACACAGTCATTGTACTCTAACAACATTTTCACCGTTTGAACACACCACTTTCCTTTCTGTACAATCCATCACACTAACTATTATATCTCAACATCATTCTTAATGCCTCAGCTTTCCTCGGCTAAACATCCCCTTCATTTATAGCACAATCACCTCATCCTTAGAGACATCACTTTTTCACTCTGATCACATCTTCGATACTCTCACACAGCAGCTTCACTTTTTAGTACATCAACTTCACTCTCAACACATTGATCTTCATTTTTAGCACCATCAGCCATCTTTTCACTCTCAGCACCATTTCTTTTACTCTCAACAACATCACCTTCACACTCACAACACCTCATCCTTGAATACATCACTTTCACATCTCCTACCTAATGGCAACACGTCCACTCATCTTCACCATTTAGTTGGACCTAAACTCATAAGTTCTGTAAATCTTTACTTCAGAACCGTAGCAGAAACATCAACACTTGTGACCTTAACATGTGCAACAAACTTGAATGTCTTCTTATATCGTTTTGAAATTGTGATATTATTATCCCATAATACTGCAATATTTATTTTACCACATGGAATGTTTGCAGTAGCATAATCAATTGCTGATATTAGGCAAGTGTTATTTACTGCTTAAAAAATATGGAAACTTACCTTTGGGAAAGCGCTAAATCTATGGTAGCATACTGCGCCTGAGAATAGGAGACAATCAGAGTTTGATCCAATGAGCTCCTTGGAACAAGACCAACACTACCAATCAAGGTCTCTAATGGTTGAGGTTATGTCTGTTATATATTTGGGTTATTCTTTTATGTTTAGGTTAGTTTAGTCCTTAAGTATGGTTATGTTTGTTTATGCTTAATGTGTTGTTTATGTTTATGTCTTATTTTTAGGATATGTTTGTTTATGTCTAGGTTTGGGTTATGTTGTTATGTCTTATGTTTGAGGGTTATTTTTGTTACGTCATATGTTTGGGTTATGTTTGTTATTTCTTATGTTTGGTTAGATTATGTCTTATGTTAGTTATGTTAGTTCTGCTTTATGTTAGGTTATGGTTATGCTTATGTTTAGGTTATGTCTGTTATGTCTTATGAGTTTGGGTTAATTTTGCTATTTCTGTGTGGTTTTGGGGTTATTGGTTATTCTTATGTTTTAGTTATGTTTGTATGTCTATGTTTTGGGTTATGTTTGTTATGTCTTATGGTTTGGTTATGTTTGTTATGTCTTATTTTTAGGTTATTTTTGTTATTATTATGTTTGGGTATTTTGTTATTCTTATGTTGGGTTTATGTTTTGTTATGTCCTTATGTTGGGTATGTTTGTTATGTTCTTATGTTTGGTTATATGTTTTGTTATGTCTTATGTTTGTGTATGTTTTATGTCTTATGTTTAGGTATGTTAATGTCCTTTATGTTGGGTTATTGTTTGTTATGTCTTGAGGTTTGAGGTATGTCCTGTTATTCTATGTTGGGTTTATGTTTGTTGATTCTTAGTTTTGATTATGTTTATTCTATCTTAGTTATGTTTGTTATGTCTTCGTGGGGGGAGTGTTTTGTTTTGTCTTATTTTGTTATGTAATTCTTATTTTAGGTTATGTTTGTTATGTCTTATGTTTGTTTATGGTTATTCTTATTTAGTATGTTTTGTTTATTCTTATTTTGTGTTATGTTTGCGAGTCTTATTTTGGTTTTGTTATGTCTTATGTTAGGTTAGGTTGGTATTCTTATTTGTGGTTATGTTTGTTATGACTTATTTTGGGTTTGTTTGTTATGTCTTATTTTATGTTATGTTGTTATGTCTTATGTTTGGTTATGTTTGTTTATGTCTATGTGTGTTATGTTGTTATGTCTTATTTTGGTTATGTACTTTATGCGGTATTTTAGTTTTTTTAATGGTCTTATTTTGGTTATGTTTGTTATGTCTTATGTTTGGTATTTCTGTTATGTCATATGTTTAGGTTATGTAATGTCTTATTTTGGGTTATGTTTGTGATGTCCTTAATTTTAGGTTATGTGTAATATGTCTTAGAGTTTAGGTTTTGTTCTTTACTCTTATGTTAAGGTTATGTTTGCGATTCTATGTTTAGTTTATATGGGTTGGTTTATTTTGGGTTATGTTTTATGATCTTATGTTTAGGCTAGTTAATGTCTTATGTTAAGAGGTTATATTTGTATATGTCTTAGTTTGTAATTTGTTATGTTTATGTTATGTTATGTTGTATGTCTATTTTGGGTTATGTTTTTATATCTTATTTTGATTTATGTTCTTTATGTCGTATGTACGGTTATGTTTGTTATGTCTTATATATGTTATGTTTGTATGTCGTTATGTTTGGGGTTATGTTGTTATTCTAATGAATGTTTGGGTTATGTTTGTTATGGTCTTATTTTTAAGGTTATGTTTGTTATATCTTATGTTTGTTTATGTTTTGGTTATTTCTTATGTTTTGTGGTTATGTTTGTTATATCTTATGTTTGTTATGTTGTCAATGTCTTAATTTGCTTTCGTTTGTTATTCTTATACGTTTAGGTTATGTCGAGTATATATTATCACATCCACAAACTACTCCCTCAGTCACATACTATGTAAAGGAATATGCTTCATTAAATACATGTATATAGTTTCATAACATATTAACTTTAAGTTATAAGTATATCTATGATTTCATTGCAATTGTCACAAATTCATAACTGCCAAAAGAGAGCTGAACAAACAAGTGGCTTTCCAAAGAACTAATATTAATATGTTGATGATTTATACCTGTTATAACATGCACGTACTATAACGAAAAATTGAACATACATTTTGAAACTAAGTACATAAAATTCTGCAACATAAATAATGTCTATTTCTAGATAATCTATAATGATACTATCCTGAAACTAAAACAGAATAGTACATCCCTAAACATAACATAATGATTAACTTCCTGTAAACTAAACATAATGAGGGTACTAACCTGTAAACTGAACATGAGGCAAATGAGTTTTTCCGTGTTAAACTGAACATGAGCATAATGATTACTATCCTGTAAACTGACATGAGCATAATGAGTACTATATCCTGTAAACATATAAGACTATCTTGTAAACTCACTAAATTAATGAGTACAATCCCTGAGCTAAACTAAGAGCGAGTACTGTCTTGTAAACTAAACTTATAAGCACTAACACTTAGGTCAAAGGCATTGAAACAATGAGTGAATCATATGAAGCCGATATTTATGAGCATTCTCGTGTTTTAAGACCGAAAAATATCGAACAGTTTTAAAAAATCAAATTCACAGTCACTTGAAGTACCCCTATACATGTACCACCCATCTCACTCTTTCTCCAGTAAATCAAAACACTAAATAACCTCAACCTCTTTTAACCAGATGTTTTATGGAACAAAGCCAACAAATCACTCGAACTTAGAAGACAGAAGTATGACGCCGCACCGTCCTGACATTGGCCTTTAATTAGTCACACTAGTGACACAACATTAGTCACACTAGTGACCAAGTCAGACCGGAACGTTATAAGTTTCAGATATCCATGCGTGGTTATTTATAATATAGTCGACTAATCAGGTTACTTTGTCTCTTACATAACGCATAAGCAATACACTATATGATCAAAATAATGTTTTACTGTTTATTTTTTAGGCTGCCTTTTAAATATAGCTACACATACTAAATTAATTTATTACAACGGACAGAACACATAATAATCATATTAATCAAGACATCACACCAAGCAACTTTAATAAAATCACTACAAAGTGTTTAGTTTAATCAACAAAATACGAACATCATTATTTTAACAAAAATCATATTAATAATGTTTCATTAAGAAATCGACAAATTAAAAAAATCTGTAAACAATATGGAAATGGATAAAATTTAATTATGACAACGACCCCAAAAATATAAACTTTACTAGGGATAACGATCCAAGTAGTTGTTTCTCAAAAAGTCAAATTTAATGTTAATCTTACGAATACAGCACAAAAATAATTAATTCGTATTACAAACGACTAAATGTAATTTGAGTTATATCAAAACGACTTCAGATTAAAATCGTTAAATCAAAAACACGAGGTAATTATTTGCTCTAATCATTTTTCTCTGACTTCACAAAAATACGTAAATTGCAGTACTTTATTTATAATCTTGCTCTAATCGGATGCAGAGAAGTCACTTCATGTTCTATGATTGATCCTATTCGACTTAGGTAGCGAAAATTTTTACTTACTATCCATTTCTCATCAAAAATGCATTTCGTGCGTTGATATCCCAATTATTGTTTTTTTTGAAATGAAAATTAATATCATTGTAAATAATTAAGCAAATTTTTATTCGAATCATGGATAAGACTCAAAGCAGAGAGGACGTTGTCTTCAGTGAAAGACAATGTCCGTAAACATCATATTTTTACTTTCTATCAATCAGTACACTATTTTGATTCATAGTATTGTATTTTTTCAGTTTCCATGTGAATCTAAATAAAATGTTTAACAAAACCAACAAGTTGATGAATATGAACAGTGTAACAAGTCCAGGTAAGCCTAATAATGTCGATGATATAGCTAAACACACTGTTGCACGTCTCCCACCGAGGTTGAATATGCATTATCGTTTAAGACGTTTTAAAGTGAGTATGACTCACTGTTCAGATTTGTTTCCCTCATAACAAACATTTACTAAACACAATCTGCTATAAAATATAGGTACGTCCAGACACTCAAAACTCTTACTAGCAACGCCTTTAACAAAGTTATATCTCCCACCGTAATCTCGAGAACATAATTCCAAATGTCGCTAATAATGAAGGTCCTTTTCTGATCGGCGTTCAAATTTTCAACCCGAGGTGTGGATTTTGCCGCTATAGAGCAAAGCTTGTATGGCTTAAAAACTTCCCAAATCTCTGTGTTTGGTTTCAGCGTAAGAAAATATAGCTTCCTAATTCGCGGGCGGGGGAAGTGAAATTTTTGTTATGTAAGACTTCACATCGCCAATTTTATCTGTAAAATGGTGATAAATTTCTAATCGGTAAATCATATATGTATAAAAGGCACCTTTGTAACTAATGTGACTTTATTGAGGGCAATGTTTGCGCACTTGTGTCCTTTTTAACCTAACATAATTTGGTAAAACAAATCTTTATGTTAGAGTCTGCCTCTTCTGATGGCTTCGTATTAAATACTGGATGCATCTTACGACAGGCAATACCGGCCACAGATTATTTGTGTAAGGGCAAATTTCAACGTACTAAAATTAGACCAACAAATTGGATCGGCTGAATCCATGTGTTAACTGAGAATGCGTCAAAGTTTACATTACCTGGCGGAAGATTTTATTTTAGTTTTGTTGCTATGAATATCCAAGATTTGGTAGTTTTAAATTGAAAAATTAGGATAATAATATCAATGACAACTTGTTCAATAGATCTTCTGTTTTCCGGCAAAATCCTCTCGCTAACATTAACGCTTCAGAAAATAAGCTGCACACGCACTGTTTTTCTTTCTCGTATATTAAGCGTGCAAGGGGCTTGTGAATTATTCAGTACAGGATACCTTTCTCAAGTACTGTTTACGCTAAATGCATAATATCATTCCCTTCATTTCTATATCATAAGGCTTATTAGGACATATAGACTTCTGGGATAGAGAGGTAATCAGTTTGAATTCCGTGAATTATAACAATAAGCGCGACAAATCGTTCTCATGAGCAAAGTCCCCTCAAATCCAATGCAAGACCCAAATCAAATTCAGAAGAGAGAGATTCAGTAAAAGGACACAGATACAACTAATGTGACATTTCTTGTGACAACGTTTCGCTCTCCATAGCTTTGTTAATGCTTGCGAAAAAATATAAGGACACAAAGGGTTATATTTTTCGGTACCGCGGAGTTGAAAGAGTAGTCCTACAGACCCATTGTAGGTAGTAGTAGAGGTGGTAATTATAGTAGTAGTATGATGGAGTAAGCTCTAGTGATGAATTAGGTATTTTAGAGTAGAATTTTCTGGCTAATTTCCTTCCGAGAATGACGAAGCTACCACTATTTTGTTTAATGTGTCAGGACATGGCAATTAGAGATGATTAAGCTTTTTACACCCGGAAGTCTCCTCTTTGATCAAATAGCTTACTTGTATCACAGAATCAAAGTCTCACAAGGAATTGTGCAAATACATTGACTGTTCAAGGCACTTCACTTGTTGGGACAGGTCCTTTGATGGATAATTGGTTCCATGGCGACCTCTCGTGTTGCTTTGCAAATACTATTGGAAAGACAAGGCAACCTATAGCGTTGGGAAGGATTAATGGCTATAATTTTACAGGGGGCGGTTAATGACCGTGAATTAAATGAGTTGAGGAGGTCTCCAATTCTTACAGTTCGGATGTAAAAATAAGAAATCGAAGCTCAGTGAAGGGACAAGAAACCTGGCTCTAATTCACTGTGCCTTAGAAAAATCCAGTGAGTGAGTCCTCGTTTGACCTGGCTGGAGTAGAAGTAGTGATAGTCATATTTTACAGGCTTTCCTGTAATTTGGAATTTAAAGTGTTAACTACTTTAGGATAAAAACATGAGAAATAATAACTTGTCATTACACTCTTCTTCGTGTGTGATCTAGTGCCGTTTTACTTTGTTAGAGGCTTTCTCTTAGGTCCTGTACACTGAAAAGTTTTGAAGTTATTATGAGGCGTCGTCCACATTACTAACCATGGAGAGAACTGTTGGTATGAGATGTTTGCGAGAGTGTCAGGTGGCTAAACCGACGACTGCTAATGTGAAAAGCCTCCCTTCCTTACCATATGTTTTGTAGAGACGTGTTGTTTAAAAATGAAACAGTAGAAGCCTAATGCAGATTTATGATCTTCAACAAAATCTTCGTGAGGAAGTGGGAGAATTTGAGTTTTGACCGACTATTATGTTGGAGTAGGTTAGATGACATTGACGTAGTAAGTACCTGTGAGAAGAGGGAAGAAACTCCAAACGACTTAGTGTTTCTTGGTCCAGACAGAATTTCCTGCTGAGTGATAGTTCACAGGAGCAAGAAAGATGCTGGTCGAGAACACAGCTAGTTTGTGTGGTGCGCTATCATAACCTTATGTGGATTGGTCTGAGAGAGATTTTAGTTTATGGATCATAGTTGTGGCTGGTATGGGTTGCTAAGAACAGTTTACACCCACATGTTCTAACACAAGGAGTAGGAAACAGTAGAAAAACACTAGCTCAGACAGACCAAGATGAATGTTAATGATACCGTTTATCTAGTAGAGTGTTTCTTGATTAAACGAGTGACGAGTTTATAAACAAAGTTAAATACAACGAACCCAAACGTTAGACACTAATTTAAGCAGAGATGCCTTTAACAATGAAGTTAGATAATACATTTTTTTTTCCAAGTTCCTCATGGTTCCACTGACCCCGCTCATAACACTTCTGCTAGAGAGGAACTTAGAGAGGGATACAACCACAGTGGTAACTTTAACCTTGCAAGACACAGATGAGAAAAATAATATATACCTTACGTTAAAAAAAATAGAGGAAGCACAAAAACAAACTGCAAAGAAAAAAGACAAACTAAAAATAGAACAAGAACACCGGGAGTATGAACATCTCATGACTGCCACTTAATCAAGTAATAAGGACAGTTTCATTTGGCTCCTTTCACCATACAACGACCTACCTCTCGCCCAGATAGCAAAGGCTGGCAGATGACGATAAGTCTGTATCACCTTAGTAACGACAGTTCACAATCAACCCACAGCCACTCTCACAATGAACACAAATAATGCACCTTCCAAGTGAACCTTATACTCAGGTCAGAACTCTAGCTGTCTGTATCAGGGAAGAGCTCTGCTAATATCTCACTTTGTGATAAGACAGAACTCATGCAGTCATTTTGTGAAAGAACAGATTCTCGCTTTCTTCACTCTATAAAAAGCAGACTCTGTTGTTTTGTCTATAAGAGAGCAAAATTATTCGTATATCTCACTGTGTGACGGCTACAACTCTATTGCTGTCTACCATCCCCCGTTTTAAAGAGCCTGATGGTCCTGTATGCTCTAATCGTTATCTCATACTTACCCAGAAACACAAAGCATGCAGAATGACAAAAAAAATTTCTTCAAATCTATAATACCCATTGAAACGCTAATTGCTGTGGAAGGCAAATAATATCAGGCAGGACTATATCTTACATTTCAAAGACTTTAATTCTGAATTAAATTGATTGCAATACTGATGAGTCAGTTAATTGGTGCTTATTTTTCATCCATAGGACGTTAATATCTCCACTTAGAGAAGCTCTTAGCAATTAAAATAAACTTAAAAGGTGCGCTGCCTTTTAAATTAAGGAGAATTAATAATGTATAACCCACCGACCTTCCCTGGTCTAAAACGTTAACAAATGGCGTAGCAGCGGACAACGGCCAAGAAGCACTTTAAAATAATAAGCAACGGTAGTTTCCATGTGATACTGTAAATAATGCAACAGTAGTGGATCAAAGTAGCAAATGTGGACTGCAACCATAAACAGCAATATCACTTGATCACTGCCAAATATCAAGTGTGGACATACTGTACGTATACCAAGAAAAATAATAACGTCATGAAGTAACAGTGCTTATCAGTAAAAACAAACTAACAGTGTCATAGTACAAGTGTGTAGTGCGATAATAATACACAATACTTACGAAGTCAAAGCAGCAGATGTTACTGTATAAACCAACCAGAACTAGATGAATTTCAGTTGATTCCACATCCAAAAAAGGTATCTATCCTTGATGATGTTTTAAGAGTGTAACAAACGAAAAAGAAAAAAGTCACAACCGAGTGTAAACTGAAGACTCCGAGATTATGATATAACTTAAAATATCTTCGGTAATTTCTCATTCAAATTATGCGGTCATTATTGTAAATCATTTTCAAATGGACATAAACATATTAGATGCACACACATAACACTAATAACACACATAACACACACAATCACACACAACACACACACACACACACACACACACACACCTTCACACACCCAAACACACACACACACACTCAAAGGCAATGGGCCAATAACATCTCCCATTGGGTATTGATAAAGGAGCAGAGGCTCTATGTGATACCCCTAACAACAAAAATCAATACATCTATCGAAAACAGGTGAATTGGCCCTGAGGACATGGAAGACACAAATGTAGTCACCAATCTTAAAAAAGGAGACAGACATGAGCATTAAAACTAACAGACCAGTGTCACTGACATAAGTATGTATTCAAAATCATGAAAATTATCAGGAATAAGAGTGTGGAAACACCAAGAAAGGAAGACATCTCATCAACAGCATGCAACATGGTTTCAGGACGGGAAATCCAGTTTCACAAACCTACTGAGTTCTATGACATTGTGACAGTAACAGTAAGACAAGAGAAGAGGGGTGGGTGGATTGCATTTTCTTGGACTGCAAGAAGGCGTATGACGACATTCCACACAGAGATTGGTGCAAAAACTGAGGACCAAGCAGGGATAACAGGAAAGGTCACTACAATGGATCAGGGAATACTTTCATGAAGACAGCAGCGATTCATTTGTACGTGGCGAGTGTCAGAGTGGGCACCTGACCAGCGGTCCCGCAGGGGTCATTCTAGACCATGCGTTTCTGGTAATTTGTGAACGGACATGACGGAAGGAATAACACTGAGGTGTCCCGTTTGCAAGATGACGTGAAGATATGAGAAGAATACCTCGATCGAAGACCAGGCAGAACTACATAAGGGATCTGACAAATGCTGCAGACCTGGTCCAGGCACTTGGCTCCTGGAGTTCAATCCCATCCAAGTGCAAAGTCATGAAATTTGGGGAGGGCAAAGAAGGGCCGCAGACGGAGTAACGAGTCTATGGTCATAGAGCTACGAAACCTCACTCAAGAAAAAGAACTGGGGTGAGTATAACACCAACACACCTCCTGAAGCGCACATCACCAAATAACTGCTTGCAGCATTGGGCGCCAATCAAACCTCAGAACAGCTGTCCGACATCTTAATAAGTAATCATTCAGGACCCTGTAACCGAGTAAAGTTAGGCCCCATATTGGGAGTATGCGGCACACCAGTTTGGAACCCACACCTACCAAGCACGGAAGAAACTAGAGAAAGTGCAAAGTTTTTGCAACAAGACTAGTCCCAGAGCTAAGAGGTATGTCCTACGAGGAGAGGTTCAGGGAATCAACCTACGACACACGGAGACCAGAGAAATAGGGGGACATGATAACGACATACAAAATACTGAGAGGAATTGACAAGTGGGACAAAAGACAGGATTTCCAGAGATTGACACCGTACCAATGGGGACACAGCTGAAGCTTGAAGACACAGATGAATCGACGGGACGTTTAGAAGTATTTCTTCAGCCACAGAGTAGTCCATAAGTGGAATAGTTTGGGAAGACGATGAATTGGAGGCAAGTTCCATACATACTTTAAGCAGAGGAATGATAAAGCCACGGCTCAGGAGAGTGACCTAGTAGCGATCATGAAGAGGCCGGTCCAGGAGCTCGGAGCTCGACCCCCGCAACCTCAACTAGGTGAGTACACACACACACACACACACACATACACACACATCACACACACACACACACACTCATTACACACACACACACACTCACGACACACAGCACATCACACACACACACACAACACACAACACACGGACACACACACACACACACACAACACACACACACATACACACACCAACACATTCACACACACAATCATACACACGCGACACACGACACTCACACACACACAGTTCCACACAAGAGATTGTGCAAAAAACTGAGGACCCAAGCAGGGATAACAGAAGGCACTACAAAGGATATCAGGGAATACGTGTCAGGAGACAGCATCGAGTCTTGGTACGTGCGAGGTGTCCTAGAGTGGCACCTGTGACCATCGGGGGTCCCGAGGGGTCCAGTCCTAGACCAGTGCTGTTTCTGGTATTGTGAACGACATGAAGAAGGATAGACTCTGAGGTGTCCCTGTTTGGCAGAAAACGTGAAGTGATGAGAAGATACACATCGATCGAAGACCAGGCAAACGACAAAGGGATCTGGACAGGCTGCAGACCTGGTCCAGCAATGGCTCCTGAGTTCATTCCCACCAAGTGCAAAGTCGTAAATTGGGGAAGGGCAAAGAAGGCCCAACGGATACAGTCAGGGGGTCAGAGACTACAAACCTCACTCAAAGGAAAAAGATCTGGGGTGATATAACACCAGGCACATTCTCTGAAGCGCACATCAACCAAATTAACTCTGCTGCAGCATATTGCGCCTAGCAACCTCTGAACAGCATTCCGACATCTCAATAAGATATCTTCAGGTACCCTGTACACCGTGTAGGTTAGGCCATATGGAGTATGCGGCACCATTTGGAACCCACATCCCTGAGCCAAGGAAGCACGTGAAGAAACTAAGAGAAAGTGCAAAGGTTTGCAAACAAGACTAGTACCCAGATCTAAGAGGAAATTCCCTAACGAGGAGAGGTAAGGGAATCAACCTACGACAACTTGGAAGAAAATAAAACAGGAGAGATAGGGGGGGACATGATAACGACATAACAAGAATACTGAGAGGAATTGACAAGGTGGACAAAGACAGGATGTTCCAAGATTGACACAGTAGCAATGACACAGCTGGAAGCTGGAAGCAGCAGATGATTCACAGGATGTTAGGAAGTATTCTTCAGCCCACAGAGAAGTCATTAATGGAATAGTTTGGGAAACGAGTAGTGGGAGGCAATCCATACATAGCTTTAAGCAGAAGTATTAGAAAGCTCACGGGCTCAGGGAGAGTGACCGTAGTACGAACATGAAGAGGCGGGGCCAGGAGCTCGACGACGATCCCCCCGCAACCTCAATTTCATAGGTGAGTACACGACACACACACAACACACCACACATACACACACATACACACACAACAAACACACACATACACACACGACATACACACACACACTAGCATCACACACACACACACACACACACACACGCACACACACACACACACACATCACATACACACGCACAACACACACACACACACACATACACACGCACTACACACACACCCACACACACACAGATTCCTCACAAAGATTGGTGCAAAAACTGAGACGCAAGCAGGGATAACATGAAGGCACTACAATGGATCAGGGAATAACCGTGTTAGTAAGACAGAGCAGAAAGTCATGGTACTTGCGAGTTGTCAGAGTGGGCACCTGTGACCACGGGGTCCCACAGGATCATTCCTAGGACCGGCATGTTCTGGTATTTTGTGAACGACAATGACGGAAGGAATAGACTCTAGGTGGTCCCTATTGCAGATGACTTAAGCTTATATAAGAATTCACTCGATCGGAAGCACCATGCAGAACTACAAAGGGATCTGGACAGGCTGCAGACCGTAGTCCAGCAATTGGCTCCTGAATTTCAATCCCACCGAAGTGCAAAGTCATAAGATTGGGGAAGGGCAAAGAAGACCGCAGACGGAGTACAGTCCTAGGGCCAGGACTACATACCTCACTCAAAAAAAGAATCTTGGGGTGAGTATAACACCTAGGGCACATCTCCTGAAGCCACATCAACAAATAACTGCTGCAGCATATGGTCGCCATCACACCTCAGAAACACATTCCGACATCTTAATGAGGAATCATTCAGGACCCTGTATCACGTGTACGTTAGGTCCCATATTGGAGTATGCAGCACCAGTTTTGAACCCACACTAGCCAATCACACGTAAAAAACTAGAAAAGTGTCAAAGGTGTGCAACAAGAGCTAGTCAGAGCTAGAGAGTATGGTCCTACAGGAAGTTAAGTAAATGCAAAACCTGACTGACACGGAGGACAGAGAATAGTGGAGACATATAACGACATTGCAAATACGGATAGGAATTGACAAGGTGGACTAGACAGGAGTGTTTCCGAGAGATTGGACCAGTAACAAGTGGACCCGTTTGGAAGTTGAAGACGCAGATGAAATCACAGAGATTTTAGGAACGATGATAGTGGAGGCAGGATCCAAACCTCAGCTTAAGCAGAGGTATGATAAAGCTCACAGGCTCAGGAAGTGTACCGTAGTACGATCATTAAGAGGCGGGGCCGGATCACGGACTCGACCCCCGAAAACCTCAACTAGGTATTACAACTAGTGAGTACACACACACAAGAACACAGCACACACACACACACCACACACACACATACACACACACACCACACATTACAGACACACACACAGAAATCGGCCTGACGACACTGATGCCAGATGTCAGGGAGGACATGATAACGACATATAATATACTGCGGCGGATAGACTAGGTGGACAAAGACGGATTTCCAGAGATGGGACACGAGACACAAGAGGTCACAATTGAAGTTGAAGACTCAGATGAATCCAAAGGATGTTAGAATATATTCTTCAGTCATAGAGTAGTCTGGCCATGTAATACCTAAAAGGATTGGTGAGGCAGGAATCCATACATAGTTTTAAGGCAGTATGATAGAGCTCCATGGGGCAGGGAAGAAGTTACTAGTAGCAATCAGCGAAAAAAGAGGTCGGGCCAGGAGCTTTGAATCGACCCTGCAACACAAATAGTGAGTCCAAATAGGTGATACTACACACACACCTAAACAGATTTTACACCTTCCTGTGAAGTGACCCTAAAACCCTTCCTTCCCGCCCCCATCTCTCTCCCTCTCCTCCTCTCCTCTCCTCCTCTCTCTCTTTCTCTCTCTCTTCTCCTCTCTCTCCTCTCTCTCTCTCTCTCCCTCACCCAACCTCCTCTCTCTCTCTCCCTCTCTCTCACTTCTCTTTGTTTTTTTTTTTTTTTTTTACACAGGGTATTGACAGTTTAAGGATCCAGCTTTATTTACAGGCTTATTTACAGTAATGGATCCCTCCCTTTAAAATTGGCAAGCTAGAGCTTGTTACCAACATCAGCACATTTGAAAAGCATTTTTATGTTAGGAGACATACAAGTAGGAAACAATGAAGTTGACCGTCGTGGGCCGTCCATTTTCATTTGATCAACAGACGTTTATCACGTTGACAATCATAATGGCTGTAGGCCATGTGTTCCATACATACTCCGATCATCCTGTTCCTGGTATATATGATCTCAGATGGATGTTGTTCTGAGAAGGTACAGCCAGAGTGAAGTTGCTGCCTTTCTGCCGTCTTGTTGCATAAAACTTGTTTCACACGCTGACCTCGAAGTGGAGCCAAGTGTGGTATGTGACAATATTGCCATGTACATAACAGAAGGCCACACGCACAATCCCTCCTATGTTGAAGGTCCTGGTGAAATGACAGACTACCAGAGGGTCCGAGGCGAGGATGAGACGTCCTTGCTCCTGTTCTCAACTCTGTCAGGAGTCACAGAGAGAGGTGGGGCAGGCATACAAAGAAGAGTGAGCATACTCAAGGTGCGACGTACTTGTGCTCGTACAGGTTCTTGCAACCCTACTAGTCAATCAGATGGTAGTTACGGGCGAAGTGCTGTAACTTCCTGGCCTGCCTTGTTGCAAGATTACAACATAGTTCTTCATGGTTAGTTTGGAGTCAAATTCACCCCAAGGATATCCGAACCCTTCTTCTCCAAGGTGCCAACATCCTCCCATTCATCCTTACGTACTGCACCAGCTTACCATCATGGACATGATAACGATCATCATTTGCTTTTCTCAGGTCAAATGTTACTTCCATCTATTTCCCCAAGCTGAGAAGCTCTCGGCTGGTGATTGATGTAGCTTAGAGCACTGCATTTCTTCTCTTGGATATAAGTGAATGTCAGTGTACAGCGTCTGCAGATGCATGTGAATCTGGGATGAGATGAAAGAAGGTCGGTTGAAGTAGACATTCCATAACAATGGACCCAGCACGCTCCTTGTGAACACTTGCCCCAATAGGATGTCTTGCTGATTCCGTTCCATTGAGAACTACACTAGAATCTACCATGAAGGTAAACACTTGAGAGGACATAGCGTAGAAGCCGCAATTCCAGCGCTTAAGTTTTGCTAAGAGCCCTGGTGCCACACCCGTCGAAAGCCACATCAATGTTCCAGTGCTACCACACAGCTGACTTTGGATTTCATCCAGTGACTGGAGTGCCCACTTAGTGAGAGGTTTTCCTAACAATTCAGCAGTCAGAGTAACCTTCCTAAAGCCGTATTGAACGATCACAAAGTAGTGAGGGTAACAAAAAACACTGTCATTTGTCGTGAATAATTGTCTCAAGGACTTGCCAGTGATTTGACATTCGTTGACACTGGTCTGTAGTTATTCTGCTGATTTTCTGCTCTGCTCTTCTTTTGTGAACAGGACTGACATATTGCCTCTTTCCCATAGTAGGCCATTACACTGACTAGCATGCTGAAAGATGCGAGTAGAGGTTCTGCCAGCTGGTCTGCACATCTCTCAACAATCTTGGCGTCAACTGTCTGGGCCCAACACTTTCTTGGTCAAGCGATTTAAGATAGGAAATAGCACCCCTCCTGCCCTTATTGTCACCACTAAAGACAGTTTGACATCAGTCTGCAGCTAGCCAAGGAGGGTCCCTTGCGTATCAGAACATGCATTTTTGGTAGCCAAAGTGTTCACAAAGAAGTTCTGCCTTCTCTTAACAACTAGTAGAGTGGTCCATGCTGTCGATTTAGAGGTGGAATAAGTTCATCAGGCAGATAACCTTGTCTGCCCTTTTGACCAGGGACCGAACCCATGTTTTGGAGCAACCCTACCTGGATGCTAACTATCTTTTGTGTCCACATCCCATTTATGCAATGGCCCACTTTTGAACAACACCCATAGCCTACACAGGCTACATTGCTAGTTCCTGTTTATAGGAGGTAGATGTCTCTTATAACCTTCGCTCAGTGCTTTTGTACTTAGCAGTAGCAGCAGCCCTCCTATCAATGAAATCCAAACCAAGGCTGAACTGTAGGCTTCGTCACATATTTGCCGTTGAGAGAATGTGTTCTGTGTTGTAGACTAAGGATGGGTCCAGTGAAGGCTTTCACTTGGTTGGTCAACATCCCCTTGGAAAGAGCATTCAGTCTGTGGTGGCGAGCTCTAGAGCAAAGTTCTGGCCAATTACCGTCTTTTCCCCCCATAGCCAGGTTTGTGGTGTGACTCTCATACAGTCTTGATATAAAGGTATCAATGCCTATATTCTTTTTTCAGCACACTTGCCACCTTCACTCTGGCGCTTGAAACAACATCGTCCACTCGAACACAACCACATTCATTCTGAACACCAGCACTCTCAACTCGGAATACGTCTATCTTCACTCGAAGACATAACTTTCACTCTGGTCGCATCACTTTCCACACTGAACACAGTCATTGTACTCTAACAACATTTTCACCGTTTGAACACACCACTTTCCTTTCTGTACAATCCATCACACTAACTATTATATCTCAACATCATTCTTAATGCCTCAGCTTTCCTCGGCTAAACATCCCCTTCATTTATAGCACAATCACCTCATCCTTAGAGACATCACTTTTTCACTCTGATCACATCTTCGATACTCTCACACAGCAGCTTCACTTTTTAGTACATCAACTTCACTCTCAACACATTGATCTTCATTTTTAGCACCATCAGCCATCTTTTCACTCTCAGCACCATTTCTTTTACTCTCAACAACATCACCTTCACACTCACAACACCTCATCCTTGAATACATCACTTTCACATCTCCTACCTAATGGCAACACGTCCACTCATCTTCACCATTTAGTTGGACCTAAACTCATAAGTTCTGTAAATCTTTACTTCAGAACCGTAGCAGAAACATCAACACTTGTGACCTTAACATGTGCAACAAACTTGAATGTCTTCTTATATCGTTTTGAAATTGTGATATTATTATCCCATAATACTGCAATATTTATTTTACCACATGGAATGTTTGCAGTAGCATAATCAATTGCTGATATTAGGCAAGTGTTATTTACTGCTTAAAAAATATGGAAACTTACCTTTGGGAAAGCGCTAAATCTATGGTAGCATACTGCGCCTGAGAATAGGAGACAATCAGAGTTTGATCCAATGAGCTCCTTGGAACAAGACCAACACTACCAATCAAGGTCTCTAATGGTTGAGGTTATGTCTGTTATATATTTGGGTTATTCTTTTATGTTTAGGTTAGTTTAGTCCTTAAGTATGGTTATGTTTGTTTATGCTTAATGTGTTGTTTATGTTTATGTCTTATTTTTAGGATATGTTTGTTTATGTCTAGGTTTGGGTTATGTTGTTATGTCTTATGTTTGAGGGTTATTTTTGTTACGTCATATGTTTGGGTTATGTTTGTTATTTCTTATGTTTGGTTAGATTATGTCTTATGTTAGTTATGTTAGTTCTGCTTTATGTTAGGTTATGGTTATGCTTATGTTTAGGTTATGTCTGTTATGTCTTATGAGTTTGGGTTAATTTTGCTATTTCTGTGTGGTTTTGGGGTTATTGGTTATTCTTATGTTTTAGTTATGTTTGTATGTCTATGTTTTGGGTTATGTTTGTTATGTCTTATGGTTTGGTTATGTTTGTTATGTCTTATTTTTAGGTTATTTTTGTTATTATTATGTTTGGGTATTTTGTTATTCTTATGTTGGGTTTATGTTTTGTTATGTCCTTATGTTGGGTATGTTTGTTATGTTCTTATGTTTGGTTATATGTTTTGTTATGTCTTATGTTTGTGTATGTTTTATGTCTTATGTTTAGGTATGTTAATGTCCTTTATGTTGGGTTATTGTTTGTTATGTCTTGAGGTTTGAGGTATGTCCTGTTATTCTATGTTGGGTTTATGTTTGTTGATTCTTAGTTTTGATTATGTTTATTCTATCTTAGTTATGTTTGTTATGTCTTCGTGGGGGGAGTGTTTTGTTTTGTCTTATTTTGTTATGTAATTCTTATTTTAGGTTATGTTTGTTATGTCTTATGTTTGTTTATGGTTATTCTTATTTAGTATGTTTTGTTTATTCTTATTTTGTGTTATGTTTGCGAGTCTTATTTTGGTTTTGTTATGTCTTATGTTAGGTTAGGTTGGTATTCTTATTTGTGGTTATGTTTGTTATGACTTATTTTGGGTTTGTTTGTTATGTCTTATTTTATGTTATGTTGTTATGTCTTATGTTTGGTTATGTTTGTTTATGTCTATGTGTGTTATGTTGTTATGTCTTATTTTGGTTATGTACTTTATGCGGTATTTTAGTTTTTTTAATGGTCTTATTTTGGTTATGTTTGTTATGTCTTATGTTTGGTATTTCTGTTATGTCATATGTTTAGGTTATGTAATGTCTTATTTTGGGTTATGTTTGTGATGTCCTTAATTTTAGGTTATGTGTAATATGTCTTAGAGTTTAGGTTTTGTTCTTTACTCTTATGTTAAGGTTATGTTTGCGATTCTATGTTTAGTTTATATGGGTTGGTTTATTCTCTGGTAGAGAAACTCCTGGCTCAGAACTTGCTGATGAAGCACTGCTACCAGATTCTGGAATAGTGTCGGCAGGTGTGCTGACAGGTGTAGATCAGAGATGGTATGTGCACTGTCAAGTGGACTGGCAGTGGCTGAAGCAGAGATGTCAGGTGTAGGAGAATTAACAGATCCAAGGCTTCCCTCGTTGCTGGGAAGAGGATTTGTTCCCTCTGTGGTGGTCAGAGGAATTGTGTTAGAATTCCCAAAGGTAGTGTTTTGAACTCTGTCAGTCTGTGGGACCTTAGCGATGACAGAATTCCACCAGTTGTTTACCCCTGAGTTAAGCTCAGTGTGGGACTTCCAGTCTTTGTCAATAGTGTCACCATCAGCTGAGCAGCTTATGTCACTTGATGTAGGCTTGCACTGGCCTTCTACAATAGCTTGTAGATTATCTAATGATTTGAGGAGCTCATGAAGTGCTTCCCTGTGATGGATTATCTTAGCTGCAACTTTACAACACAGCCCAAGAGGGCAGTCTTGATCTTTGGATTGAAGTCCCTGAGGTAGGACTTCTGAACCTTCCTCCTGTATCTCCAGGCTTGTATCCACATATACCACAGGATTATGGATATCCTTCAATTTTCTGAAATTTTCAACCTGGCTGCAACAAAATTCTTCTTCTGGAATGCAATCTGTGTGGCAGTAGTTGGAACAAGTAGGTTCCTTACATCTAAGAAGAATTTTGTCCCTTGTGGTATACCCACAAACACTGCAGTAACTACTGGGACAATAGCCAGATAGCATAGATATTCTTGCTATTTTGCGGTGTGAAGTCATCCCAGAGGAGGCTTGTAGGTTCGCAATGAAGTTCACAGGAGAGAGAGGGTGGGTGGTGGTATCGTGGGTGGGGTAGAGTATCGTGGGTGGGGTGGGGTATTGTGGGTGGTGGTGTTTATAGCGGGGTGGGTAGTAAGGGCGGCAGTGGCCGACTAGCTGGAAGTGTTGCCTTCTCACTATCACTTAATAAACACTGTTTATGCTATCCGCTTTTCCACTAAAGGAAGATGTTACACAAATCACTATGTTGCATTGTACCAGTCACGTTGTTATAAATCACCAGATGCTAGTACATAGCACAAAACACATATGATATTAGATAATATTAGATGCTCACTCTGAAGGCAATAGTGACGTCACTCCTAAGGCCTACCCCTGTCCCCTCACTCACACCATGTCTTCACCATATCACACTTAAATATCACTGATATTGCTTATATTCACTTCAGTGGAGGAGTTGGCTTACTTGTACTAATGTGTTGTAAGTAGTACTACATCACTGAACAGTTTTTATCCTCACCAACCCTCGTAATTAAGTAATATTAAGAAAGTTTGTGGAGCACACTGTGACACGTCTTCACCCTCTCTCTCTCTCTTTCTCTCTCTCTCTCTCTCTCCCTCTCCCTCTCTCTTCCTCTCTTCCTCTCTTACTCTCTCTCTTCCTCTTCTTTTCTCTCTCTCTCTCTTCCCTTGTCACTCCCCCCTCTCTCTTACCTTTTCCCTCTCTCTCACTTTCTCCCCCTTTTTCCCTTCTTTTCCCCTCCTTCTAGGCTCCCCTTCTCTCTCTCCCTATCTCTCACTCTCTCCCCCTTTTTCTTTTTATCTTTCTCTCTCTCTTTCACTAAAAAAAAAAAAAAATGGTTGGGACTCTCAGGAATCAGGGATCAGATGACAATGGTACTGGTAGGGAGGAATGGATGGAGGAACAGTGGAAAAGGATAGAGCAAGAATGGGAGAGAAAATTAGGAGAGCTTTCTGAAAAAATGGAGAAAGAGCTCACTGTGAAATGGGAAAAGAGGTTGGAGAAGGAGACGAAGAATTGGGAGGCACAAGTCGAAACTGCAGTAGCCAGGGTAAAGGTCCTAGAATTTGAGGTAAACAGGCTGAAGCAAGTCTCAGGGGTAGTGACCAGAGAAGACACACCATACGAAGATGAGAGGCTGAACAGGAAGGAAGGAGATATGAATTATGCTAAGGTCACATCAGCCTGCAAAGAAGGGCCAGGGAGTGGAAGGGAAGAGCAGATGGGTGCAGATGGAGAGGGAGATAGGTCGAATGCTGAGGCACAACCATGCTACCAAGAGCCACTGGAAAAATCAAGGGAGAAAATGACCACATACAGACAGGAACCAGAGTCACAGAGGGAGAGGCAATGGGAGGAGGAAAGGGCAAAATCAGTGATTATCCATGGGCTTCGGGAGAGAGAGGAAAGGACACACACTGAAAGACGGCAGGAAGAAAGAAAGGAGATTGAGAAAATCATCACGGAAATAGGGGGAGAAGACATGGATGAGATTGTAAATTTTCAGAGAATAGGGGGGTACTTGAAGGGGAGAAACCGACCAATCAAGCTGATTCTCAGGACAGAAACAGTGCGGAACAGGATCCTCCAAGATAAGCTCGGAAGAGTACAAGAAGGTGTTCCTAGACAGAGACAGAACACAAACAGAGAGACAGCAGCTGAGGGAGAGGACAAAAAAGCGAAAGGAGCTAGGAAAGGAGACAAGGATGGAACCAGCAGAGGTCAGTCAGAGCAGAACAGAACAGCAAGGGCAAGCACACGCACAACTATCCTCAGAACCCCACAACCTATCACACCATCCCAACACACAATACAATCCATACCCACAGCTTCCACCCAACCCCCAACCATAGAATCCCACAGTATGCTACCAGATCTCCCACCCCCACAGGCCCCCCAAACCACAGTGTTGGAAAGGAAACTGAAGGTATGGTACACAAACACTGATGGAATACCAAACAAGTGGGAGGAGTGACACGAAAGAGTCAAAGAGGCATCACCAGACATCATAGCGATCACAGAAACCAAGCTTACAGGTATGATAACAGATGCCATCTTTCCAGCGGGATACCAGATTCTGAGAAAAGACAGAAGGAACAGGGGGGTGGAGGAGTGGCATTGCTGATCAAACACCGATGGAATTTTGATGAGCTGGAGAGAGGAGACAGCGGAGAAGAAAGTGATTACATAACGGGAATGCTTCACTCTGGTGGTCCCAAGGTGATAATTGCAGTGATGTATAACCCACAACAGAACAGCAGGAGGCCAAGGCAAGAGTATGACGAGAGCAATAGAGCGATGGTTGACACACTGGCTGCAGTGGCCAGAAGAGCTCATGCATGCAGGGCAAAGCTCCTGATCATGGGCGACTTTAACCACAAGGAGATCGAATGGGAGAACTTGGACCCACATGGGGCCAAGATACATGGAGGGCTAAGATGATG
>NC_069426.1:20417775-20472775 GCF_026875155.1 Cherax quadricarinatus
GAAATTTCACAATAACATACGAGTAATAAAGGAGGAAGGAAGACCCGTGAGGGATACTATAATCACTTAGGTGCGAAAACTGACCTAAGTGATTACAGATGATTTGTGCACGTTAATACTGTGGTTGGAAAGGTGGTAGATGTAGTTCCAGGAGGACAAATGTGAGGCATTAATCATGGCCTCACAGTCTTAAGAATTCTGATTACCTCGAATCGGAATCCATAGGACATAGAGAGCCTCTGTTTCCTCTCTCAGGACTCACGGAGAGATGTTATCCAGCCCCATCGCCTTTGAGATATCTAATTCACTTAGCAGCCTCTTCACCTTCTCCTCGGTTGTATGTATCGTGTCCAGCACATGATGGTGCACCCCACATCTCCGTCTTTCTGGAGTCCTTTCTGTCTCCAGTGTGAATACTTCTTTGAATTTCATATTAAATTCCTCACAAACTTCTACGTTGTTTCTTCTCAACTCCCCTCCTTCCTTCCTTCCTTCCTTCCTTCCTCAGCCTGATTACCTGCTCTTTGACTGTTGTTTTCTTCCTGATACGTGTGTGTGTTTGTTTGTGTGTGTGTGTGTGTGTGTGTGTGTGTGTGTGTGTGTTTGTACTCACCTAGTTATGGTTGAAGGGGTCGAGTCACAGTTCCTAGCCCTGCCTCTTCACTGGTAGCTACTACGTCATTTTCCAGTGATTTTTAAGACTGCGAGGATGATTTTTCTTGCGGAACCCCATAAAGACATCCACCAACCTGTGAACTATAGACCTACATCCTTACTTGAAGTAATTGGCAAAGTTCTTGAGAAGATCATTTCCAATAGACTGAGCTATTACATGGAATTTAACCACCTCTTTACTGAAAAACAATTCGGTTTTAGGACTCATAGAGGTACCCATCATGCAATAAATACTATTTTCGATGCTGTAGCGAGCCTGAAACAACAGGGCAATCTTGCCCTAATTGCCACCAGAAATGTTCATAAAGCTTTTGATAGTTTATGGCATGATGGTCTTATATATAAACTTATTGACCTACCTGACCATAACTGGACCTTTCTCAGATTTATATATAACTTCTTAACTCAAAGAAAAATAATTCTCACCTTTCACGGCAGGTCGACAGAGCCTTTTATACCGACAACTGGTGTCCCACAAGGATCATGTCTTAGTCCAATTCTATTCAATATTTATGTGAATGCTTTTCCTCAACCAGAGTTCAATGATACAATTATAACGCAATTTGCAGATGACGTTATCCATATCGTCTCGTCAACCCCTGTAATAGGAAATTGTAAGTATGAGAGGGTCATTGAAAAAATTAATATTGAACTTCGTCTAACATCTAATTGGGAAAAGAAATGGAGAATTACGACCAACCCTGACAAAGTCCTTGTTAGTACGATAGGATGTTTTGCATGAACCATCAAAGACAGGGATGGTACCTCCATCAGAGGCACACCTGTAGCAATTAGAAACCCTAACAAGATCTTGGGATATGAAATAGACATACTGCTCCAGTCAACATCTCACGTCAATAAATAGATCAACACAGCCAAAGCCTGTCTTAGCAGTCTCCATAGATTTTAATCAAGCCCCTTCCCGCGTCGAAAAACATCTGTATAAAATTATGATAGGACCTATACTTTAATACCCATGTGTCCCAATGTCGTTAACAACCAAAACCAACATGCTACAGTTACAAAGGGTCCAGAATAGAGCTCTCCGCTTTATTACGGGTACCAGGAGGAGAGACAGAATCAAAATGGCAGATTTAAACGTACAACAAGATATTACTGCCTTAAATGTACGCCTTGATATGTTGAAAAAGAGGCAACTCTATGCAATGCAAGAACTCTACATACCAGATAGAGAACATCCTCTCCAAGTTGAAAATACTACCGACTATATCATTAACACTCCTCCTCACAGGACCCAAGAATGACTCTTCCACAGAGGCTGCGTCGTTTCATCCATAAAGACGGTTACCAACGACCAATGATCTTGAGCAACCTTCCTGCAGTTGAAGATGATTGGGTAACACAAGAACCCTTCTATGTCTACTAAGAATATTATCGCCCCTAATTATGGCGATATCTTATATAACTTTTCTACTCTCACATCTACTATTAAATTCGCTATATTTACTATGGCGGGACACCACCTTGAAAGAAGCCAATGTGTCCAGTAATTTTCTATGAATTGTCGATATAATTATCGCCTTGCCTTGTCGTTGAAGTTTTCGTTCTGTAATCGCAAAAAAAAAAAAAAAAAAAAAAAGGAATTGCAATTTGTATATCTGTTACCGATTCAGAGTCATGCACCTATATATTTGTTATATCTGTGTGACGCCGATGGGTGTTATACCCCTTACAATAAATTTTCTGTTATTACATACACATACTTTTTATATTGCACCAAAATGGTTGTCACTTCCCTTTTATATCCTACCTCATTCCCCCTCCCATCCTTTTTCCATAATTCTATCTTTACCCATCCTTCTTCCTTACCCTTCTTACCAAAGCTCTGGTCATAAGTTCAAGTTCAACTAGGTCATTCTTCTTGCTCCATAAGCTTTATCAAGCCTTTTAAAGCTATATATGGATCCTGCCTCCACTACATCACTTCCCAGACTATTCCACTTCCTGACAACTCTGTGACTGAAGAAATACTTCCTAACATCCCAGTGATTCATCGGGTTTTCTTCAACTTCAAACTGAGACCCTTTGTTACTGTGTCCCATCTCGGGAACATCCTGTCTTTCCAGCTTGTCGACTCCTCTCAGTATTTTATATGTTTTTTTTCATACACCCCCTATCCTCTGTTCCTCCAGTGTCGTCAGGTCGATTTCTCTTAACCTCTCCTCGTAGGACATACTCTTTAGTTTCGGGACTAGTCTTGTTGCAAACCTTTCCACTTTCTCTATTTCCTTACATGCTTGGCTAGGTTTTGGGTCCAAACTGTTTCGCACACTCCAGTATGGGCCTAACGTACACAGTGTACAAGATCTTGAACGATTCCTTATTAAGATGTTGGAATCCTGTTCTTAGGTTTCCTAGGCGCCCGTATGCTGCAGCAGTTATTTGGTTGATGTTCGCATCAGGAGATGTGCCCGGTGTTACACTCACCCCAAAATCCTTTTCCGTGAGTGAGGTTTGTAGTCTCTGGCCCGCTAGACTGTACTCCGTCTGCGGCCTTGTTTGCCATTCCCTAATCTTCATGACTTTGCACTCGGAAAGGTTGAACTCCAGGAGCCAGTTGCTGGACCTGTCGAGATCCCTTTGTAATTCTTCCTGGTTCTCGTCTGATTGAATTCTTCTCATCAACTTCATTTCATCTGCGAACAGAGACATTTCGGAGTCTATTTCTTCTGTCATGTCGTTCACAAATACCAGAAACAGCACCGGTCCTAGGACTGACCCCTGTGGCACCCCACTCGTTACAGGCGCCCACTCTGACACCTCGCCACGTACCATGACTCGCTGTTGTCTTCCTGACATGCATTCCATTATCTATTGTAGTGCCTTCCCTGTTATCTCTGCCTGGTCCTCCAGCTTTTGCATTAATCTCTTTTCTGGAACTGTATCAAACGCTTTCTTATAGTCCAAGTGAATGCAATCTACCCACCCCTCTCTCTCTTCTCTCACTGCTGTCACTCTGTCATAGAACTAAAGTAGGTTTGTGACACAGGATATCCCGTCCCTGAAACCATGTTGGCTGTCACTGATAAGCTCATTCCTTTCTAGGTGCTCAACCTCTCTTCTCCTGATAATCTTTTCCATGACCTTGCATACTATACATCTCAATGACACTGGTCTGCAGTTTAATGCTTCGTGTCTGTCTCCTTTTTTAAAAACTTGAGACTACATTTGCTGTCTTCCAAACATCAGGTATTCGCCCTGTTTCGATAGATGTATTGAGGATTGTTGTTAGCAGTACACATAATTCCTCTGCTCTCTCTCTAAGGACCCATGGAGAGATATTATCCGCCCCCATTGCCTTTGAGGTATCTAGCTCACTTAGCCTTCTCTTCACTTCCTCTTTGTCCAACATTTGATGGTGTACCCCGCCTCTCCGTCTTTTTGGAGTCCCTTCTGTCTCCTCTGTGAACACTTTCTTGAATCTCATGTTGAGCTCCTCATATACTTCGTGGTCGTTTCTTGTGACCTCCCTTCCTTCCTTCCTCAGCCTGATTGCCTGGTCCTTGACTGTTGTTTTTCGTCTGATGTAGCTGTACAACAGCTTCGGGTCAGATTTGGCTTTCGCTACTATGTGATTCTCGTATTGCCATTTGGCCTCCCTTCTTAACTGAGCTGTATAGTCCTTGTGGCTTAGCGCTTCTTTTTGATTATAATAATAATAATAATAATTCTTAACTGAGCATATTCATTTTTGGCTCTATGACTGCTCTCCTAATTCTCCTTGGTCCTTTGCCTTCTATACGTCTTCAATTCTCTAACACACTTGGTTTTGGCCTCCCTACACCTTCGGGTACAAACTTCTCAGCCCCCTTGTCACATAATCCATCATCTCGTTTACTGACTTCCCTGCCAGTTCTGTCCCATTGAACCCCATGCAGGAAATTCTTCATGCCGCATAGTCCCCTTTCTTGTAATTTGGCTTCATTCGTCCTGTGTGTATGTGTGTGTGTATGTGTGTGTGTGTGTGTGTGTGTGTGTGTGTGTGTGTGTGTGTGTGTGTGTGTGTGTGTGTGTGTGTGTGTGTGTGTGTGTGTGTGTGATTGCTACTAGGTCCTCTCTCTCCCTGCTCCATGAGCTTTAGCAAACCTCATCGTAAAACTATGAATGGTTCCCGAATCAACTAGTAAGTAAGTAAGTCACTTTCTAGGTTATTCCAATGTCTGTGAACTCTATTATTGAAGAAATAATTCCTAACATCCCTTTGACTCATAGGAGTCTTGTGAGGGAAAAGTTCAATAGATAGGAGTAGCGAGGGAGTATATAGTAACAATAGTTTCATTGCCAGCTACTTGTTAAGGTAGGGTAAGTCAAGCTCCCGCTATTCCCGCCTTTCTTTCCCCCACCCCCTCGAAAGGTGACGTGTGGGGCTCCGGTCCAAACAGTAATCACTAGACTCACAGCTCCCAGCACTACTGTAAGTACATGCCTGCCTTGTATTCTAGTGGATTTATTGGTTGAAAGCTTCACTTTTGACCAATAATAAACTTAGTCCTTTCAGTCTTGCTCTAAGTTTACTGTTGTAATAATCACCACATCTTTTAGGTATTGTACTTATCATGGAGAGTGATTTCTTAAGCAGTGGGTAACCTGTCTATCTTTCCAGCTTGGATGACAGAGAGGGTCACCTGCCAATCAACGAGTCGAACTGATGTAGATGGACTAATTACCTGTGCACCTGTAGGAAATTGCAGGACGTAACCCCTCATCATTACAGTGGTAAAGAACCTGCTTTCCTGTCATTGGGATAGAATACTCAAGGCTATACTGTGAAGAACTAGCCAGTGGGTTGTAACCAACACCTGCGACCCCCCCCCATCATCGGCAACGGCTACGATTTCAACAAGCAGTGTCACCAACACCAGACACCCAAGTTTTACATTAGCGTTGAATTCAGTTATCATTTATATTTTTCATTTTTCATTTTCTTTAATGTAGGATTAATATTTCATATTTAAGTGTTTTATATTTTACATTTTCTATATAATAAAGTGTTTATGTTTGTCTGTTATTATTTCTTTTTCTATTCATTAATTTTCCTGAGGAGGAGCCAGCCTTGGTAATGCTGTCTGAAGTTGTTACAGGGCTGAGTAAGCCTTCATAAGTGGCGACCTTGCCAGGATCAACTCTACTGAATCAAGATTCAACTCCATCTCGAATCTACCATTGGAACTTCAACACCGCATACTACAGACGGTTACCACCAGCCATGAGCAATCGTTCTCTATGGTAGGACTACAGTACAGGTATTTAAAAGATTTGATGATTGTTATGGTCTCAATTTATTGTAAGTCAAGTCAAGGCAGGAATACGAGTTAATTCTGCCATCTATTTTTGTGTGAGCTTGAAACACTTTGGAGGATTAGACTCTAGGGACCCGAGATTTTCCAGTGACAATTTGTTTCATTGAGCTCTTTATTATATCAAGGGAACTGTCATAGGACACTCTTGATTTGTTGGTGAGAAGATTGGATGGTCAAGTGACTCCATTCTACTTACTGTTTGCTCGGAGCCGGCATAGAACCCTTCGTTTTAATTAATACATATTGTTCAATTGAAGCAGGGATCGAGCCCTCTGGTTTATTTACAGTTTGAGCAGAGCAGGAATTGAACCCTCCGTTTTCTTTAATACCCGTTTCATTTACCCTGATAGTTTAAGTTATTCTTGCAAGCATAGAGGAATACCAGTTTTGGATGAACGCTGGAAGTAAGTTAGGAATAACAGGGAAAAATTTAGAATCTTTCATTAGTGCTAAGATCCAGGAAAGACTTGAAAGAGAGAGAATCGAAAGAGAAGAGAAAAAGGAGAGAGAGAGAATCGAAAGAGAAGAGAAAAAGGAGAGAGAGAGAATCGAAAGAGAAGAGAAAAAGGAGAAAGAGAACCTTGAAAGACAGGAGAAAAAGGAGAGAGAGAGAATTGAGAGAGAAATCCAAGACAGTTAAAAAGAGAAAGAGAAGACAAAAAGCAGCGTGATACACTTGATCGTGAAGAAAGAGCTAGAGAACGTGAGGAACAGGCTAAAATACGTGAGGAACAGGGTAAAATAAGAGAACTTGAGGAAAGAGCAAAGGATAGAGAAGTTGAGGAAAAAGCTAGAGAACTTGACTTAACAGAGAGAGAAAAGGATCGCGAGCTCGAAAAATCTCGCCTTGAATTAGAGAACAAAAAGTTAACTTTTACATAACAACAATTAGAGGAAGGAGTAATGGAACAACGTGCAGTCAGTGCACATATTCCAACACCTAATTTAGCTCCCTTCACAGAGGGGGAAGACATAACTTCATACATTATCAGGTTTGAAAATACCGCTACCCTCTGTGAATGGCCTGCTGACACCTGGGCTACCAGGTTAGGAATGATATTTTCTGGTACAGCCTTGAATATCTATGCAACTTTGTCGCAGGATATCATATGTAATTATAACCTACTGAAGAAGGCAATCCTTAAAGCATATCAAAAAACCACTAATTCTTACAGGAAAGATTTCAGGTATGCCACCTTACAGCCTGGCCAGAACTTTCAGCAGTTACAGGTAACACTTTCGTTTGTTCGACTTTTGGATAGAGAGTTCAGAAATTGATCACAGTTATGAATCTCTTAGAGACTTCATGGTTGCTGACCAGTTCCTGACAGCTCTTCCCCATCAGATACGAACATTCATCAGAGAACGTAACCTGATTAAAGCTGAGGAAGTTGCTGAGGCTGCTGACCTGTATGCTGAGGCTCACAATTCCTATAAAGACCTAAAGGGATCGAACCCTAAGGGCAAGGGTTCATCAGACCTTAAGAAATCAAAGCCTCTAGTGGAAAGTAAAATGACTTCTTTTATTCCTGTTTGTCATTTGTGTGGTGTTAAGGGACATAAACGTCCAGGTTGTCCTTCTAAGAAGGTCCAAAAAGTTGGAAGATGTTTTAAAGACTGTAATGACCAAGCACCCTTCTGTTCAAGAACAGTTAAAGGACTTAATGTATCTACAATTTTATGAGACGCTGGATGCACATGTATAGTCATTTCTGATAAGCTGTTCCCTAACCTTAAAGAAACTCATTCCTCTGCTATACTTTCAGACTACTTGGGCCGTACGGACACTTTTCCTACCATCCGTTGTTACATTAGGTCTAAATGGTTCACAGGTTGGTCTGAAGCCGTACTAGCTCCCATCACTTCTTGCTCCGTACTAATAGGTAATGTAAAAGGTGCCATTCTTCCTCCTGAGGTTGACCTTTCATCACCAAAGATGGACATAGGTGTTTCAGATCCTCTTTCTGTAGAGTCAGAGAAGCCCCTCGAAAGTTCAGATGAGACAATGTCTCGTGAGATTCATGTGGGATTAAAAACCAGTGATGCTACTCTCGAAAGCGAGGTAGTAGAATCACCGGTTCACTTATTAGATGAAAGTGAAGGTATCACCTCCGAAACTATAAATGTCTTGACTAGGGCTCAGACCAAAGCCCAGGCTTCTCCTACTGTCCATCCTTTGATTTTCCCTGACTTTAAGCCTTTAGACATATCGAAGGGCTCCTTTGTCAATTTACAACGTAATTGCCCTTCTCTTCAGAATTGCCATAATGCCGCTAAACAAAATCAAGTTATCCAAAAGAAAAACTTTTCATATAAATCTGAATATATAAAAGGTATCTTGTACAAGTCAGTATTCAAATTAAATTCAGAAGAGACAGACTATTCCATCTTAGTTGTTCCAAGTCAATGCAGAGTGACTGTTCTTAAAATGGCTCATTACCTGCCAGTGGCCGGACATTTCTCGCATCGTAAAACCTTAAATAAAATTAGGGAAACCTATTTTTGGCCAAAAATGTCCTCAGATGTCACTACCTATTGTAGATCGTGTAAAGTTTGCCAACTGTCATCCTCCCGAGGTACCAGGCGAGTACCTATGGTCAAAATGGCAGTCTTTACGGTACCTTTTGAAAGAGTAGCTATTGACATCGTTGGTCCTTTATCTCCACTTTCATCTGGGGGACATAGATATATATTAACATTAGTTGATTATGCTTCGAGTTTCCCTGAAGCCGTACCCTTAAAGACCATAACCACTACAGAGGTGGCTGAAGCCCTTTTGTCCATCTTCTCCAGAGTGGGCATCCCTAGAGAAATTTTGTCTGACCGTGGGACACAATTCACATCTGACTTAATGCAACATCTATACCAACTTCTGGGAGTGAAGCCTCTCTTCACCACACTCTATCATCCCAGTTGTAATGGGAGGACTGAGCGCCAGCATTCGATTCTCAAGCCCATTTTAAGGAAACTTTGCTCCCTTAAACCTAAGGAGTGGCATCGTTACCTACCCTGTGCTTTGTTTGCCATGAGGGAAGTTCCCAGTGACTCTTTGGGGTTTTCACCTTTTGAACTTCTCTATGGTAGACAGGCCAGAGGCCCATTGTCCATCCTTCATGACTTATGGACTAATGAGGAGGTGAGTGCTGAGGTTCAGTCTTCTTACCAGTTTCTCCTTGACCTTAGATCCAAACTTGAGGAGACCTCTGACATAGTTTCGAAAAACCTAAGCTTGTCAATGGACCAGTACAAAACCTATTTTGATTCCAAAAGTCAGAGGAGAAGTTTTAAAGTTGGGGATGAAGTTCTTGTACTTTTGCCGATCAAGTCAAATAAATTATTAGTAGCATGGAAAGGTCCATATAAAGTATTAAAAATTTGTGGGAAAGTTGACTACCTCATAGAAGTCAAGGGGAAACCTAAGCTTTATCATATCAACATCCTTAAGAAATATTACCGAAGAAATTCGGTTAACTGCCTTAAAAACTTTGACTTAGTTTTTCCACACGAACTTGATACGACAACTGAAGAATGTAAGGTGTGCGTAATTGACACCTCTAACTTAGACTAGGATGAAGAACTACATGACTTGGTGACTCTTGACCACTCGGATGCAACCAACATTAATATTAATGAATCTTTGGATGACCATAAGAGACATGAACTACTTCAATGTGTGAGTAACTTTTCAGACGTCTTTACCGATATTCCAGGTATTACCTCCACAGTAGTCCATAAGATTGACTTAGTGACGGACAATCCTATCAAACGAAAATTATACCCAGTTCCAGTTCACCTTAGGGATGCATTTGACCGAGAGGTAGACAAATTATTAAAACTAAAGATCATTGAACCTTCAGTATCTTCATATTGTTCACCAGTAGTCTTTGGTTAAGAAGGAGGATAATTCATATAGACTTGCTATTGACTTCAGGGGCCATTAATGCTATAACTCGGTGGGATGCTGAGCCTATGCCCTTAATAGATAGCGATCAAACACAAATTTTATGACGCTTCCTTCTTTTCAGAGATTGATATTGCTCAGGCATATCATCAAGTAATGTTAGATTCTACTTCAAAAGCGGTACACCGCTTTTCCTACACACCAAGGACTGATGTAATATAGAACTATGCCCTTCGGTTTGATAACTGCCTGTGCTACCTATGTGAGACTGATGAGAAAGGTCTTGGGTAATATGCCAAATGTTTCAGTTTATTTTGATAACATTTACGTAATGACATCCACGTGGGGCGAACATATCCAAACATTAACATCAGTTTTGTGTAGGTTACACTCACATGGCCTCACTGCCAAGCCGAAGAAATGCTTCCTTGGGTATAACAAGATTAAATATCTTGGACTGATACTTTCTAATAACTCTCTGCAGCCTCTCCCCAGTAAGATCAAAGCTTTATTGGAATTTAAATTCCCCAAAACCAAGAAGCTCATGCGTAGCTTTCTTGGTTCTGTAAATTTTTATGCACTGTTTATCCCGAACCTTACTGATCTTACAGGCATCTTATCCGACTTCCTAAAAAGTCTGTGAAGGAACCTCTTGAACTTTCCGACGTAGCTCGGGAAAAGTTTAATGAGATTAAAAGTATCTTTTCGAAAGACCCTATACTTAAGATTCCAGATATTAATAAAACATTTTGCTTAAGAACTGATGCCTCCAATACTGGCTTATGTGTGGTGTTACTACAATACCATGATGGTACTCCCTTCCCAGTATGCTTCCTAAGCCGGAAACTCCTTCCCACAGAAACGAGATACTCCACCATAGAAAAGGAATGTTTGGCCCTTGTGTGGGGTATCTCCAAACTTAAATTTTATTTGCTGGAAAAGAATTCATTTTAGAAACGGACCACAAACCTTTGATATACCTAGAAACTTTTAAGGGAACCAACAGTCGCCTCTTGAGGTGGACATTGGCACTCCAGGTTTTTAAAGGGTTCCATATTGTGTATATCAATGGTTCATCCAATTATTTCTCTGACTGGTTAAGTCATGACAGTCAGTAGAAGATTTCTTGCCTTACGCGACTTCCATATGTTAGAACTTTTTCCTCGCCTATTCTTCTTATACTCCTTGACTATAAGTCTTGGTATGGGGGAGTGTGAGGGAAAAGTTCAATAGATAGGAGTAGCGAGGGAGTATATAGTAACAATAGTTTCATTGCCGGCTACTTGTTAAGGTAGGGTAAGTCAAGCTCCCGCTATTCCCGCCTTTTTTTCCCCCACCCTGAAAGTGATAGTTTGACTGCCAGCTACTTGCTAAGGTAGGGTCAGTCTAGCTTCCGCTATCCTTTCCCCTCCTCCTTCCCCCCCCCCCCCCGAAAGGTGACGTGTGGGGGCTCCGGTCCAAACAGTAATCACTAGACTCACAGCTCCCAGCACTACTGTAAGTACGTGCCTGCCTTGTATTCTAGTGAATTTATTGGTTGAAAGCTTCACTTTTGACCAAAAATAAACTTAGTCCTTTCAGTCTTGCTCTATGTTTACTGTTGTAATAATCACCACATCTTTTAGGTATTGTACTTATCATGGAGAGTGATTTCTTAAGCAGTGGGTAACCTGTCTATCTTTCCAGCTTGGATGACAGAGAGGGTCACCTGCCAGTCAACGAGTAGAACTGATAGAGATGGACTAACGTCCTGAGACTTCCCCTTTTTGGATTTAATTACCTGTGCACCTGTATGAAATTGCAGGACGTAACCCCTCATCATTACAGCGGTAAAGAACCTGCTTTCCTGTCATCGGGATAGAATACTCAAGGCTATACTGTGAAGAACTAGCCAGTGGGTTATAACCAACACCTGCGACCCCCCACCCCCCATCATCGGCAACGGCTACGATTTCAACAAGCAGTGTCACCAACACCAGACACCCAAGTTTTACATTAGCGTTGAATTCAGTTATCATTTATATTTTTCATTTTTCATTTTCTTTAATGTAGGATTAATATTTCATATTTAAGTGTGTTATATTTTATATTTTCTATATAATAAAGTGTTTATGTTTGTCTGTTATTATTTCTTTTTCTATTCATTAATTTTCCTGAGGAGGAGCCAGCCTTGGTAATACTGTCTGAAGCTGTTACAGGGCTGAGTAAGCCTTCACAAGTCTTCAACTTCAAATTGTGACTCCTTCTGTTTGTGTCCCGTCTCTGGAACATCCTGTTTTTGTCCACCCTGTCTATTTCGCACAGTATTTTATATGCCGTTATCATGTCTCCCCTGACCCTCCTATCCTCCTGTGTCGCCAGAATTGTACTCACCTAATTGTGGTTGCAGGGGTCGAGACTCAGTGTAGACAGCCTGTACTGTCTGCACAGACAGCCTATGCTGTCTGCCAGCATCACGTCCCAAATTATCATGTCTCAGACTTTCTGGAAGCGACGACTCTCCGATGACACCACGCTCAGATTTAACGTCCCTCTCTGGCGGTGACAAAGTCTTCAACACTTCCATCAATTCCTCCTCAATCTCAAGAACCTTCTCCTGTAATTGCTGCTCCTCCTTATCCACAGGAGACGATACCTGATCAGGCAGCTGGGGGAGGGACTCCAACTCACCGCCAGTCGTGTGTGCCCGATGCACTATCTCGCTCCACAAAACACCACGCCCTCCATCCGATGTTTGTTTCTCACCTGCCACCTTTGAAGCAGGGGCTGCGACGTCCACCACAGGTCCAGGCACACGTCTTCGCTTGTCACAGGTCGCCGCTATGTGATCATACTCACCACATAGGTGGCATGTACGTCGTTGTCCTGGGTACATTACCATTACCTGCGTCCTGAAATCTTGTAGATACACATAGGACGGTATTGGGTGCCTCAAAGTCATTTTGAGGTTGAAAGAACGCTCTGGAAAACCAGCACAGGCACCTGCCGCCCACGTACCATGTTGAGCATAATGCACCGTCCCATACGTCTCAAAAACTTTCCTTATATCCGCCTCGTCCGCCTCAAAGGGAACGTTGCGTAACTTGATCCACGTATAATGCCGTGAAACATCTATCATTCTTACACTGACAGCTGGTGTGACACTAAGACTTACATCCTGAAACCTGGTGACTAACGATTCATAAACCGTAGCTGATAGCAGTTTGACGAAAATTCTTTGGCCTCCGTTTAATGCTACACCATACAAGTCACTATCTTGTATGCCATATGTCTCCCGGATGATCTTTGGCAATAAGACTTGCGCAGAACTAGGCGTTATCGTTCCTTTGAGTAGCTCAATGCCTACAGTTTTTATCCGGCGTCTCAGACTAACCGCCATCTTGACAATCACAGTGCACCTATGTTGTTAACAGAGGCGTGACAGCACCACTTCACACCGCTGCAGCCAGGTAACTGACAAGGGAGCTCGCCTACAAACAGCAGAGGGGTGCAGAGCACAACCGCACTCTACCGTGGTCAGGCAGCGAAATTGTGCGAAGTAGTAATAATTGCGAGAAAATGTTTCTGACCGGTGAGGATGACTGAGAGAACTCGGCAGTTTAAGGTGTGATGAGAATCTCTGTAAGAGAAAAATGCTGTAACCTTGTCTGATGTAGAAAACCGACAAGTTGCAAAATTCTTCAACTTGTCTCTTTACTAAACCATTTACATTATATATGTCAGACACAGCAACTTCTTGGGATCTTGATACACGGAATTCTTAATCGCTTGCCTAACCCGTAGGCATGACCTACTTACACCAGTGGACTCCTTCACTGGTGACCCCGCCTCGTGCGGGTCACCTGTCTACAGTATAAAAGCTAATTTTCCAAGCGTAAGTTGTACTTTTCTCTAGATTGTAGAACACATCGACTCAAGGCTAAGAAACTGATTAACTCACTCTCCTACTTTTTCCACCATTCATCTCAGCACTGGACTGAGAAAACCACTTGGTGACGAAGCGTTTCCTTAATAAAGATTCCCAGATGTTGCAAAAGTGTCATGTTTTTCGACTTACCTGAGATGTCTGCCATATAGGAATGTCAATTATTATTAAAGATTAGCCGGTATTCTCCCGGGCCGGGCCTTTTCCAAGTGGTGGCCCGGCCTTGGCTCCCTCTTTAGGGAGTGTCTGAGACCTAAGTCTCCCATGGGAGGAGGCACAAGGACCTCCTCATCTTTGGGACTAACTGTCCCCAGGCCTAGCCACAAGCTAGGCCTCTCTGGTCTGCCATCCCCGCCCTAAGGGGGCAAATGGGAATGACAGTCTTATGAGCTAAAGGCTCGGGCTCAGGCACCTACCCGACCCTAGAAGGGTTAGGCATGGTGTCGATGGAATGTCAAGTATTACAGCTCAATCATTCTCTTGAGACTGAAGTTAAGAATTTATATTCTTCGTCGTAATGTTAATTTCCTGTAAATATGTTATCAGTAAAAAAAAAATAAAGGATGTCAGAAAATATTTTTATTTATCTAAGCTACTGTAAACTTATTTTATTTTACCTAACATAAAAAATCCTGTGTGCAGTTATGAAACTGAAAATTTTCCTAAAACTGTATGATGCTCTGCTGACGAAAACAAAACTGACCTGATAACTTCTCCCTACGAAATAGTATACGGTCTTAAAAAAACAAATTTTTTCACACAAAAAATATTGTCCCCTTTCTAATAAACTTCATTAGAATATGACTTTATAAGATCTGCTGGGAATACTGAATGTAGTTATAAAATCACAAATTTAAGTTAAATATATGTACTGGTACTGATAAACAATATTTTATACGCTCTAAGAAAAAATATGTGTTTATGAAGTTTTATTAAAATTATTTATTATTCATATTAAATAATATCTTGATAACATATTTACATAAAGTCAGCTAAAACTGTGAGAAATTGTAGTGATACTATTTACTAATGTAATAATTATTTGAAAAAATGTGTAAATGAAGAATAATCAGATAATGGTAATTGTAATGGTGGTGAAAGTTATAGTGTTTATGGTGGTTGAGGTGGTGATGGTAGTGTTGGTGATGATAGTGGTATTGTGGTAATGCTAGTGGTGATTGTTGTGATTGCGGTGGTTGTGGTGGTGATGATAGTAGTGGTGGTACCGATGGGCGCCTCTATTACAGAACAAGACTCCCAGAGAGTCTCCCAGATTTACTTCCAACTAGTGGAGGAGACTTCTCAGAGGTGATCTTCCTGAGTACTTACACTTACATAGAAACATTCTAGTATCAAATATAAGGCAATGCCTCAGATCATTAGAAGATGTGAGCCATAGAAGACATGTTCACAACATGTAAGATACTTAGAAATATATCAGGAGAGTAAATAGGAACTGGCATAGGAAAGAATAGATAAAAGGAAACCAGCTGAAAACTAAAAGTTAAAATGTGCCACAGAAGTCTAATGGTGGATGGTGAAATTGTGGGTTTACATACGTGGAGTTCAACGTCCCAGAGATACTGAGTAAAACCAGAGCCACTTGTAACATAATATAATAAAAATATCTTCATTTACTACAAGTATATATACAAGGTATACATGCCTAGTTGACATCAGTAACATACTACTGTATAGAAAGCCGCTTTTTTATGCAGAGCATTTCAAGCAAATTAGATCAGTTTTGACCCAGGAAGCGACGCACACCAGTCGACTAACACCCAGGTACCCATTTTACTGATGGGTGAACATAGACAACCGGTGTAAGGAAACACTTCAAATGTTTCCACCCCTTCGCCGGGAATCGAACCCGGACACTCACCATATGAAGCGAGAGCTTTTGCCACCAGGCCACGGGGCACCGTGACCTGGTGGCCACACATTCACACTTACACTCACTGATACTGGACGAATTGAATGAATTGAATAAATGGAATGATAGATTGATAAAGAAATTTAATATTGATAAATACAATACATCGGAAATGTCAAAAAGGGAAATTAAGTCACATGAAGAATGTAAACAGTAAAACAAAATATTGACCATATCAGAGAAAGATATGGACCTAGAAGTCATTATTTGCAAAAATATGTGTCTCAAGAAGATCATATAAACGAGAATGTGAGAAACTCATTTGCTACACTGGCTAATTATAAAATATGTGTAATGGGAAAATGATAATAAATATTGTTTGCAACTATTTTAAGCCAAAATTAGATTATGCAGTTGTTTGGTGCCGACACTTAAAAACAACACGACGAGCGAGCTAGTCAGTGAGCAGGTCATGTTTTGTACCAAACTATAGGACTTCATGTCAAAACGATTCTTAATTTAATTATGCAACTATATGAAATCATGGGAAGGACACTTCAGATTCCCAGTTAAATGTCATTTTGGACTGTATCATCGAAAACATTCGTTCATTTTCGGCACATTTGAAGAATATCAGTTTTTGGGATACAGCACATTAATGGTTAATCCTACAAAGAAGTTAACTCTTATTTTTTTTATATTTTTATTTAAAACATAGATCAAATACAATAATGTATAAGAGTATAAAATTAAAAACCATACTAGATATTACAAAACCTCTAATACACAATCCCGGTACAGAAAATAAACACCCTAGATAATGGCCATATTACAACCATATACGTAACCCACAATACATCCTACAAACCCTCCTTTTACAATAATCATTATTGCCAGTGCAGAAACACAGCTGACACTTCTCCCCCCCCTTAACATATGTACAGTCCCCATTCTAAATAACATACATTAATTATCCTAATTAATGGTCATACCCTGACCTCATCAAAACCTTAATGAGTATTCACCAAGAGTTGATAGTGCATGAACAAGACACAAAAACATAAATTTACAACTAAAACAGATATGAAACATTACATTCCTATACACATACACCGTAATAAGTAGAAGAATATACATCACCAATATGTAATATCAATTATTAATGTTAACCATGAAATACAAACTTTCAAAACAACATTGCATAACGTGAAGTTCACGCTCAAAATGCAAGATAATACACCACATGCTACATTAGCGGTACAATACTAGGCTATGTAAATATTTTAAAGAACCCAAGACTAGGACATAAATAAGTATTATTCAAATGGTTCATCATGATTTTAGTAAGTATAACAACACCAAACTCCTTATATCATCTAACACGCCACATACAAACTTACCAAAACGAAACACAAATTCCACAAGACTATACTTTCGCTGTGCCTTCTAGCACGTGCCTAACTAGTATTACATACAAATATATATACAAAAAATATTAATTTAGACAACTAATCCTTATACACACATGTTTACATAATAGGTAATTACTTCAAAACTGATGCAGGAACACGTTACAAAAATGGCAAAAAATAACTCAGTTCTTCAAGGAACCATAGTGAAAGGAATACCCTCTCAAGGAAAGTTAAAATTCCATTGCAAGACCAGTACAAGCGGAACATAATACGCTACCAAAGAAAATATACATGTTATATAATTTATATGTTATATATTAATAAATGTTATATATTTAAACTGTCATGTACACCTTCCCCATCAAGGGAACTAAGCAAAACTGAACTTTCACATCCTCTCATCTAGTATCACACGAGTACCTCCAATCACACCCAACCACCCATCACTGCACACCTAAGGATGTGAGCCCGTTGAATACCCCTGAACCCCCCCCCCTATTACCAACCTACTCACCCCGGCAGTTAAAACCCCTTATAACGCCAATAAATTCCCTATTGTTAGTCCTCTATAACCCTCAGAAAATAACTCATCCCACCTCTTCCCAAAAATGTCTCTATTGCGACACAAATTCGATAAAGCGTCGCCGCCAAAGACTTTCTCAGCACATCCCCACCCTCCTTTTCCCTCGTACCCCACAAAACATATATGTAGTCCACGATTATGTATGCTAAACCCCTTACCACACCCTCATCCACACCACTCATATCAAGACTCAACGCTCGCAATACAGACACACCTTGACCCTCCACCCTAGCCACTACCCTACTCATCCATACCCTGATGCACTCCAAACCTTCACAAAAATAGACAACATGATACACAGTCTCTTCCCCCCTGCATCTGCCACACCCCCTACCCTCGATAACCCTCCTATCTCGGAGCATCGCTCCCGTTGGAAAAAATCCCATGCAGGAAACGATACATAACCTCATGCGTCCTAGGTCGTATCCTTAATTTACTAAATCTTCGCCATATTACGTCCCGTGCATACATGGGGTAGATCCCTTCAACCGGCGCCACTACATGTCCCTCTAACAATTTACACAAAGTTCCCACCTTTACTTTTCCCGGTTCCCTGGCTAACACTAAGGCACGTAACACTGTTTCACATTCCTTTATTTCCGCCCCTCCATACCATTTCCTCAGGTGAGCATGTACCTTATCTAGCTGCGCCCCCCCCCCCTCCATCCACCTGCACTCATCACTTCCCTCTTAATAAACACACATTTCACGCGCTTTCTCAAGTCCAACAAACCCAACCCTCCCCTACATACCGGCAAAGTCACTACCTCCCTTCGCAACCAGTTGCACCCTGAACCCCACAAAAATTTGAACACCATTCTAAGAATACTCGTGATCGCTGTTCCTGTTAACGGCATCACATCCGAAACAAACCAGACTTTACTATATAGTAACACATTGATGACAATTGCACGTTGCCTAAGAGTTAAATGGTGAGGTCGCAGCATTCCCAAACGTCGCTGCACCTATTCCACCATCCTATTCGAATTGTTAACCCTGGCAGCACTCAGGTCAGCCTCATACATGACACCGCAGATTTTCAGACTCCCGGTCCGCCGCTGCACAACATCACATCCCCATTCTAATCTCCCTGCCCACTCTCCCAGCCCCATTATCATTGACTTTTCCAGATTTACCTTCATCCCTGTAGCTCTCCCAAAATTGTGTACAACTTCCCCCAAAAGTCCTAACCATGTCTCCTCACTCACCAAAATAGTTGTATCATCAACATAGCCCACCAAACCAGGCCAAGGCTTCTGCTCACCATCCCCCCCCCTGTCCTAAGACAATCCTCCACCATCCTATAAAAGGGATCCTGAACACATGCAAACAATAGTTGTGATAATGGACATCCCTGCCGAAGACCCCGCTCCATGTTGACTCCCTCTCCCACACCCATTGATTTGCACCCGTACCTTCGCGTTTGAGTACAACGTATCCACCCACCCCACTATTTCTTCGCCAAACCCCTGTCTGAGAAGAATATCTCTCAAAGCCTTTCTTTCCACCCTGTCATAAGCCCCTTGCCAATCCAATGCCACCAACGCCCCTCTTCCCCTTTCTATGTCTTCCAGGAACCTCTTTATGATCCCGTGGCCCTCGCCCATTGACCTACCAGGTAATCCAAACTGAGACTCAAACACGACCCTCCCCACAACACATTTAAGCCGATTCCCAAGAATTTTCGCGAACAATTTATAATCAGCACAAAGCAACGAAATGGCTCAGTAATCCCGAAGGGTACTCTGCTGTTTACCCTTCGGGACCAACACCACCACCGCCGTTGCCTGCGATTCTCCCATCTTACCTCCTCCTCTCATGGCATTCATTAACCCTACTAGGAAACCCCTAAGCAGACCCCAGTGCTGTACATAAAATTAGCTTGGTAAACCATCGATCCCGGGTGCCTTTCCCTTCCTCATGCCCATAAGGGCTCTCCATATTTCCTCCTCCTCAATAACCCCACCCAGTGCCTCCCGATCACTCCTCCCCAGTTTGCACGGCACATACTCACATACCTGCCCAAGAACCTCGCCTTCCACCCCACTACTTTTCCCGTATTCCTCAAACCATCTATCTGCATATTCACTCATCCCTGTGGTTTCCCGTAATACCTGACCCTCTCTAAAACCCCCCACCGAAGAAATGACTTGCAATCCCGGTATTGTAGTCGTTCGCTGTCGTGCCTTCTGTCCTCGCAGCACACAAGCTGATGGCTTGTCGCCCCAGAGTACTTCGTCTAACCCCACCTGTACCCGTACCGCTGCAAAACGTTTTTCTTGCAAATCCCTTATCCTGTCCTTCAACATGTGTATATCCTCCACTGGGTACACTCCGGCCAAAGCCCCCCCCCCTCGTAACAATCCCGTAATCTAGATTCTAAATAATTTGACAAACCATACCGCAATTGATTAATGCGTTTGCCCTCCCTCACATAAAATTGACGTATTCTTACTTTAGCCACACTATCCCACCATCCTACCGCATCCTCCTCAGTCCTTCTGTCTGCACAGAGCTTTTCCCATAATACTGCAAAACCTTCCACTCCCTCCCTATCCCCCAAAACCATCGTGTTCAGCTTCCAATAACTTCCCTGCCTACGAGCCAAAGCATCCCACCCCACCTCCACTAATACCGCCCTATGATCGGAAGACACCATCTCAATAGTTATAAAAGACTCTACCAGAACCCTCTGAGATTATAACCTGTCCAAACGAGCCGCATATCCCAGTCTTATAAACATATGTTCCACCTCCCACAGTCCTCCCCCGAAAGCATCACATAACTGAAGATCTCTAAGCAGGCCCCCCAAGACTGAGGAAAAATATCCCGCTCCTCTGGGTTCCACGTCTGCCCTCTTAACTACACAATTCCAATCCCCCCCACAATTGCCACAGACGGTAACGTGCGTAGGTAGTACACAAGCTCCTCCCGCACAAAATCCATCTTTCACGTCACTTTCTGCTGGGGCATACACACACACAAACGCCACTCTCTCTCCCATCCACCATCCATCCACACGTAATACTATCCCCCTCTCCCCCCTCTTTCCTGTGCAATACAAACGGGCTCGCCTCCCTGATCAACACACCCACTCCTCCTTTTAAACGCTCAGACGGCAACAAATAAGCCTGATACCCAGGCACCACTAATTCACGACCAAGCTTAAAATTATGCTCCTGCACAAAAGCTACGTCAACCTCATACCTATTCAAAAACATCCTGAAGCACTCACGTTTAACACCATCACACAGACCATTAATATTTATTGTTACACACCTGAGGCCGGTTTAAGGTTTCCCTCCCCATCTCATGTCAAGACTCTTCCCTTTCAAACCATTCCGCTGGGCTTTGCCTTTGCCACATACTCCACCCTTCTTCCCAACCATCCCCCCCTCTTCTGTTGTGGCCCTCTGGTAGAGTCACTCTGGGTACCATAACCCCATGTCTTTTTCCCTGGCCTTCGCGCCAGCGTCAGAACATCGTCCGATGCTGCCTTTTTCCTTGTAGCTCCCTCAGTTTCCATATCTGAGTCCTGGGAGCCAGCACAATGGACTTCCACCTCTACCACCCTTAATCCGCCTCCATGTCCTTCCATGGCACTCGCACTGTCCATTACAGGTGCCACCTGATCCTCCCCCCCCCGCACACACCTTCTGCCCTGAACCCAGGTTCCTGCTCGCTGTGACTCTCCACCTCCGTAGACTGTAACATAGCCTGTATCACCATCTCCAACTCCTCCTCAACAGCTTTCACTGCTGCGCCCTCCTGCACCTCCTCACTTGACAACTGTACTGTTGATGGGCCAGGTGATTCATGGATCACCACTTCTCCTTCCGATTCCACAGGAGGATCCACCACCTCTTCACTCCACATGCGACCACGCCCTCCTCCTTGCCCCCGTTCTTTCTCAGGCATCGGTTTCTCATGCGCAGGTTCTCCGCCTTTTGCCGGCCCAGGAGCCATGTTCGGTTTGCCACAGTCTGCCGCCATATGGTCATATTCGCCACACAGTCGGCACGTACGCCTCTGCCCCGCATACGCTACCATTACCTGGGTTCTAAACTCCTCGAGATATACATACGAGGGTATAGGATGCCTTAGTGTCATCTTGAGATTGAAAGAACCTTCAGGAAATCCTGTGTAAGCTCCTTTTACCCATTTGCCAGGTTGGGATAGATGTACAGTTCCATAACGTTCGAAAACATTTCTAATATCTACTTCATCAGCCTCAAAAGGCACGTTGCGGAGCTTGACCCACGAATAATGTCGTGATACATCCGTCAGCTTGACCCTCACTGCCGGTGTTACGTTAATGCTGACATCTTGGTAACGATCCACCAACGCCTCGTATACTTGAGCAGTTAGCACTTTCACGAATATTCTATAAACACCGTTCAGTGCCATTCCATACAAATCCTCGTCTCTGATGCCGTATGTCTCTCTTATAATTTTGGGCAATAACACATCGACTGACGTAGGCGTTCAAGCCCCACTAATGAGTTCAATGCCCACAGTATTCACTCTCCTGCACACACCTGGCGCCATATTGTTGACTGAGTAGCTCGTCTGGGAAAACAGTAGAGGGGTGCAAAGCACGACCGCACTCTACCTCGTCCAGGCAGCAAATAAATTAACTCTTATTAAAAGCTCCTCACAATGTCATTCTACAGGAGGTCTGGTCGTATTAATTACTTTTGTAGGCAGATATATTTAAATATTTCACATGAAATTGATAAAAATGACATTTTTGAAAACTAATTTAATATAGTTCACTATAATTTTAACACTGATTAAAACAGTTACTTAATTGTTCCGGTTTACATTCAATCAAACATAATAGGTAAACATATTAAATTAACTTTAAAAAAGGACCAAAGAATTATTTTCTTTTTTTAAAATATTCCTTGAAACACTTCAAAAGTAATTTAAACTATTCCTTATGTAAAATAACGTTCAAAAGAGCATTTAATAACTGCTAAATTTTTATAAGATCAACCATCAACCATTTATCCATCTCATAAAAATTTAATATACTTCCTATATGAGACCGAAAAGGCATTTAGCTGTAAATCTGAAATGCCCAAGACCTGTTACCAATCAAATGAAGGATTGAACTAACTAGAATCTAAGTGAAATGCAGTCCTCCTCTTTGGTACAAATATCTCAAAAACTGAGGTCTGAGTCACGGTCTAACATGCAGTATGACTACTACTACAGGAAAAAAAATCGAGTTGTGATGAAATTCTGAAAATATTAAAAGATACCCATGCTAGCTGACGGGACGAAAAGAGAAGACATCATAAAAATATATAAAGTCATAAAAGTATATAAATTAATAAGTAAAGATGATCTCTTAGTATCCGATGTAAGGATAAATAGAGACAACAGTAGTAATTTGAAGAAAAAAGTGGAGACAGAGGAATAATAATTTTTTTTCACAAAAATTGTAGGTATGCAGCAGTATGCAGTATGCAGCACCAGTTTAGAACCCACACCGGGTCAAGCACGTTAAGAAATTAGAGAAAGTGCAAAGGCTTTCGACAAGGCTAGTTCCAGAGTTAAGGGGAATGTTCTACGAAGAAACGTTAAGAGAAATCGGCCTGACGACACTGGAGGGCAGGAGGGTTAGGGTAGACATGATAACGACATACAAAATACTGTGTGGAATAGATAAGGTGGACAGAGACAAGATGTTCCAGAGAGGGGATACAGAAACAAGGGGTCACAATTGGAAGTTGAAGAGTCAGATGAGTCACAGGGATGTTAGGAAGTATTTCTTCAGACACAGAGTGGTCAGAAAGTGGAACAGTCTGGCGAGTGATGTAGTGGATGCAGGAACCATACATAGGTTTAAAACGAGGTATGATAAAGCTCATGAAGCAGGGAGAGAGAGGACCTAGTAGCGTTCATTGAAGAGGGGGGCCAGGAGCTGAGTCTCGACCCCTGCAACCACAATTAGGTGAGTACACACACACACACACAGGAGGAGGAGAAGAAGAAATGGGAGTCTCAAGTCGAAACTGCAGTAGCCAGGATAAGGGTTCTAGAAGATGAGGCAAGCAGGCTGAAGCAAGACAGCATATGAAGCTGGGAGGCCCAGTGGGAAGCTAAGGCCACATCAGCATACCAAGCATGGCCAAGGAGTGAAGGGAGAGAGCAGCTGGGTGCAAGTGTAAAGGGGAATAGGTTAAATGCAGTGGCATGAACATCCCACCATGAGCTACATTAAAAAAATGGAGAAAAAAAGGAGAAAATGGTCATGTACAGACAGGAACCAGAGTCACAGAGGGAAAGGCAATGGGAGGAGGATAGGGTGAAGTCAGTGTTTATTCATGGGCTTCAGGAGAGCTAGGGAAGGACACACACCGAAAGGCGGCAGGCAGAAAGAAAGAAAATTGAGAACATCACAGAAATTGGTGAAGAGGACATGTCCGAGACTGAAAATTTTCAGGGAATGGGAGGGGGGAATATTTGAAGGGGAGAAAGCGACCGATCTAGTTTATTTTCAGGACAGAAACAGTGCAGAACAGGATCCTCCGAGAGAAACGACGCTTGAAGGACTCGGCAGAATACAAGAGGGTGTCCCTAGACTGAGACAGAACACAAACAGAATGACAGCAATGGAAGGAGAGTATACAAATCGAAAGGAGCTAGGAGGAGAGACAAGGACAGAATCAGCAGAGGACAACTAGATCAGGGCAGAGTAACAAGAGCAAGCACACACAGAACCATCCCCAGAACCCAACAACCAATCATGCCATCCCAACACAAATGACAATCCACAACCACAGCTCCCACCCAACACTCAGCTACAGAATCCCACAGTACACTGCCAGGTCCCCCACCCTCACAGATCCCCAAAAAACACAGTATTGCAGAGGAAACTGAAGGTATGGTACACCAACGCTGATTGAATAACAAATAGGAGGAGTGGCACGAAAGAGTCAAAGAGGCATCACCGGACATCATAGCTCTCACAGAAACCAAGCTCACAGGTATGATAGATGCCACATTTCCAATGGGATATCAGATCCTGAGGATAGACAGAGGGAACAGGAGGGGTGGAGGAGTGGCCCTGCTGGTCAAAAACCGATGGGATTTTGATGAGTCGGAGGGAGGAGACAGTAGAGAAGCAAGGGATTACATAGTAGGAATGCTTCAGTCTGGAGGTCCCAAGGTGAAAATTGCAGTGATGTATAACCCGCCACAGAACTGCAGGAGGCCAAGACAAGAGTATGATGAGAGTAATATAGCGATGGTTGGCAGACTGGCTGAAGTGGTAAGAAGGGCTCATGCGAGCAGGGCAAAGCTACTGATCATGGGTAACTTCAACCACAGGGAAATCGATTGGGAGAACTTGGAGCCACATGGGGGCCAAGATACATGGAGGGCTAAGATGATGGAGGTGGCACTGGAAAACTTCATGTACCATCATGTTAGAGACACTACCAGAGAGAGAGGAGAGAATGAACCAGCGAGACTGGACCTAGTATTCTCCTTGAGTAGTCCAGATATTGAGGACATCACATATGAAAGACCCATTGGCGCCAGAGATCATGTGGTGTGGAGAAATTTTCTCCACATGTGGTGTGGAGAAATTTTCCCCTTCAGCCCCTTTCAGCCCTGAGGGGCCCAGCCCTCTCAGAAGGGGCACGCATCTTGTTTACTGCTACAGCAAGTAATTGATCACAGATGCAGTACGAGTATGCGACGTGGTCAAGCGACCGACGCTCCTTGCAGTCCAGTGTGCAAAGTGTAGTTTAGTAAAAGACAGCCCATCTCTTACCTTAGCAGGACAATTAAGGAAAATCCTACTCCCACTTTATTACCATGGTAAAGATAGTGTACATTGTTGTCTATGCTTAAGACAGCAAGAATCAAGCATTCTGCTTTGCTTCATGGAGGAAGTGGAAAGAAAGCAAAAAGTACAAGGTCAGCTTTTCCTTTATGTGCTAGGGGCAGTGATGGTGTAGGGCGCTGTGAGGCAGATTACTTTTTGACTCTACTGAGAGTCACACTGACGCCAGGATAACCAGCAAAGAACACTGATCCGTGCATTAGTGTGAACAAAGTGTCTCACAAAACACGATAAACACTTACAGAGAAGTGTGATCAACTTCTTAGTGATATTGTGTGAACAATTATTAATGAATAGTGCAACAACGAGTGTTGCGATCAAACAGAGTGTAGTGCGACATTCTTCAAAGAACACTATTCTTCAATCAACTCAAAGGATATCTGGGCGTAACTACGGGTCAGATACATATACCCAGGTAAGTGTTCTAACTCGTGATGTACTACTATTGACTGCGCAGTTGAGTCGAAGTTACGAGTTAGTCCACACAAGTGCATAAGTCAGCCATCAGTGAATGAAATATGCTGACATAACACCCTCTAGGGGTAATTTATAATCTTGCAAAATATAATTCATTTACAGCCCATTGTGAAGTGGAAGACAACAATTCAAGACCTCATCTGCAGGGGCGGCTGTGTAGACGATTTGCTGTCTTTTATCAGCTAAGTATACCCTATATCTTCAACCTTAGTTGGTAACCCATTTCTCAACATGTGGTTTTAAGATTCAGTTACACAGTAGAGTTACAAGTAGAGGGGGGAGCAGGAAGAGCCGGACGAATGAAGCCAAACTACGTGGGAATAAAGAAATTCCTGAACGAGGTTCATTGGCACAGAGAACTGGCGAGGAAGTCAGTAAACGAGATGATGGAATACGTGACAACAATATGCAAGGAACCTGAGGAGAGATTTGTACCCAAGGGTAACAGGAATAATGAAAAATCCAGGATAAGCCCGTGGTTCACCCAAAGGTGCAGGGAGGCCAAAACCAAGTGTGCTAGATAATGGAAGAAGCATAGAAGGCAAAGGACCCAGGAGAATAAGGACAGCAGTCGTAGAGCCAGAAATGAATATACACAGGCAAGAAGGGAGGGCCAACGACAATACAAAAATGACATAGCAGCGAAAGCCAAATCTGACCCTAAGCTGTTGTACAGCCACATCAGGAGGAAAACAACCGTCAAGGATCAGGTAATCAGGCTGAGGGAGGTAGGAGGAGAGATCACAAGAAACGACCGAGAAGTATGTGAGAAACTCAACATGAGATTCAAAGAAGTGTTCACAGAGGAGGCAGAAGGGACTCCAGAAAGACGGAGAGGTGGGGTACACCACCAAGTGTTGGACAAAATACATACAACCGAGGAAGACATGAAGAGGCTGCTGAGCGAGCTAGACACCTCAAAGGCGATGGCGCCAGATCACATCTCTCCATGGGACCTGAGAGAGGGTGCAGAGGTGCTATGTGTACCCCTAACAACAATATTCAACACATCTATCAAAACAGGGAGAGTACCTCAGGTATGGAAGACATCAAATGTAGTCCCAATTTTTAAAAAAGGAGACAGACAAGAAGCACTAAACTATAGACCAGTGTCACTGATATGTATAGTATGCAAAGTCATCGATAAGATTATCAGGAGAAGAGTGGTGGAACACCTGGAAAGAAATGAGCTTATCAACAACAGCCAACACAGTTTCTGGGACTGGAAATCCTGTGTCACAAACCTACTGGAGTTCTTTGACAGGGTGACAGCAGTAAGACAAGATAGAGAGAGAGTGGTGGGTAGATTGCATTTTTATGGACTGTATGAAGGCGTTTGACACAGTTCCACACAAGAGATTAGTGCGAAAACTGGAGGACCATGCAGGGATAACAGGGAAGGCACTACAATGGAGCAGGGAATACCTGTCAGGAAGACAGCAGCGAGTCATGGTACGAGGCAAGGTATCAGAGTGGGCGCCTGTGAGGAGTGGGGTTCCACAATGGTCAGTCCTAGGGCCGGTGCTGTTTCTGGTGTTTGAGAACGACGTGACGGAAGGAATAGACTCCGAAGTGTCCCTGTTTGCAGATGATGTGATGTTGATGAGAAGAATTCAATCGACCGAAGAGCAGGCAGAACTACATAGGGATCTCGTAAAGCTGCAAGCCTGCTCCAGCAATTGGCTCCTGGAGTTCAACCCCACCAAGTGCAAAGTCATGAAGATTGGGGAAGGGCAAAGAAGACCGCAGACGGATTACAGTCTAGGGGGCCAGACACTACAAATCTCATTCAAGGAAAAAGATCTTGGGGTGAGTATAACACCAGGCACATCTCCTGAAGCGCACATCAACCAAATAACTGCTGCAGCATATGGGCGCCTAGCAAGCCTAAGAACAGCATTCCATCATCGTAATAAGGAATCGCTCAGGACCCTGTACACTGCGTACGTTAGGCCCATATTGGAGTATGCGGCACCAGTTTGGAACCCACATCTAGCCAAGCACGTAATGAAACTAGAGAAAGTGCAAAGGTTCGCAACAAGACTAGTCCCAGAGCTAAGAGGTCTTGGAGGAAGTGCAAAGATTTGCAACAAGACTATTTCCAGAGCTAATGGGTTTGCCCTACGAGGAGAGGTTAAGGAAAATTGACATGACGACACTGAGGGACAGGAAAGATATGGGGGACATGATAACAACATATGAAATTCTGAGAGTAATTGATGGGGTGGACAGAGACAGAATGTTCCAGAGATGGGACACAGCAGCAAGCAAACTCAGTTGGAAGCTGGAGACACAGATGAATCACAGGGATGTTTAGAAGTATTTCTTCAGTCACAAAGTAGTGAGGAAGTGGAACAGTTTGGGAAGCGATATAGTGGAGGCAGGATCCATTCATAGCTTTAAGCAGAGGTATGACAAAGCTCATGGTGCAGGGAGAGTGATCCAGTAGAGGCCAGCAAAGAGGCGGGACCAGGAGCTATGAACCGACCCCTGCAACCACAACTAAGTGAGTACAACTAGGTGAGTACACACAAGTGTACGGCTCTCGTGCCAGGCTAAAAGATCAGCATGATGGACTGGTGATGGTCAGAAGTTTCCTCTCCTAGGGATGCTGGCACTCACTGACACTCTTAACTTTTAAGATCATTTGTCTCAAGGAGAGTATTGCGAGGTTATCCTCAGAGTGTGCTGCTAGGTGATCCTTGGGGAGAGATGTGAGGTGATCCTCGAAGAAAGTTGCATGGTGATCTTCGGAGAAAATTGCAGGGTGATCCTTGAAGAGAATTGCAAGGTGATCTATGGAGAGTGATGCAAGGTGATCCTTGAAGAGTGTTGGGAAATGATTCTTAGAGAAAGTCGTAAGGTGCTCGGAAAGTGCTGCTAGGTGATCCTCAGAGAATGTTACGTGTATATCCTGGGATTGAGTTCCACCACCCTTGTTGGCTGGAAACTGCGGGGATTTTTCACGTACTCTGCTCATAATTCAATAACTCTTTTAGCTTCATGCTGTTATTGAAATGCTATAAGTAGGTGTAATGATCCCGGGAAGCCTGTGCCTGGGAGGTCGGTGATTTGTCGGGTCGATGCCTGTAAGATCAGAAAAAGCAGGATCGGGTCTACTAGGCTGATGCCTGTAGGATCTCCCTGTTGCATTCCCCCCCTCCTCCATTCCTGCTGCCATCGCACTGCCACCATACTGCCGCCACTGCCATCAAGCCACCTCCGCCGTCGCCTCTGCCAACAGTCCCCTCCACTACCATCATGATGCTCCTGGTCCTGAGATCGAGTCTTTCATTTTATGACTGAGAGTACCATTAACAATGGACAACCATTCTTGGGTTAAGTCTGTCAAACTTCAGTTCCTGGGATTATAATTTTTTCTTCAGATTAAGTTCATCTAGCTCCAGATCCTTGCATAGAATCATTGTCTAATGGATAGGGAGTTTAGAGACAAAGACACTCCTATTCCTTGGAACAAGAAACCGTCTACCTCCTAAATCCTGGATCCAGAACTTTGCCATCTGCTCCAGAACCTTAGATACAACAATTTTAACTAGTTTGTCAGACCTAGTTTTTTCTCTAACTGACGGGGTATACACAGATAAACTCCCATTCTTTGAATCAAGTCAGCGACCGCTGTTCACACCATAAGCTCCGTTTCCTCGTACAAAGAGCCTTCTCTAGTTTCTCAGCCCAAGTTTTTTTCCAGTAGATCAGAAGAATATGGAAAAAAAACTGCAGCTACCAATAGCAGCTGCAGTAGATAGTGATGAGCCTCTACTCTCCAGGATCAGTCGTGACGGCTCACAAGTATTGCTTCATCCTTCGTCATTTGCTATTTCTTCAGCTTTTTGTTTACCCCTTCCTTATAGGAGTAGTTTTCTTATTTTAAGTAAGAGGACCACTGAGTTTCAGATGCTCCGGTGGAGAATCTTACTGGCATCATTTCCATGTGTATTTTTCCTTCTAGGCTTCATTATTATTCAGTGGGTTTATGATTATTTTTAGTAAATATTAACGTTATTTTATTTAATTAAAGATGTGTACATTTAAATTTAACTAACTAGTGATTATTAACATTATTTTCAAATAATTTTTACATTACATTATAATAATTTCTTACAGTTTTAGCAGATTTCATTAAATTAATTTTAATAAATATATTATTTTGAAGAAAAACTTAAATATTAAAAAAATTACATTTATACATAAATTATTTTTGGTAGAATAAACTTTTATTTTTTTTTTTAATCAGCAGAATGATTTTATTTGAAAACATTGTTTCGTAGGAGGAACTTGTATTATTTAAAAAAAAAATAAGAATTTTTTTATAGTTATATACATTTTATTTTGTTGGAAGAACTAAGAACTAAACAAGAAAATACAGAATTTTTAGTTTACTTTGTATTTCCACATTATTGCCGAGAGAGAATTTATAAACTAGTTTCATATTTGGGTAAACTTATAAAAACAGTTTTCATCAGTTAATAGACATTCATATTAGTAAAAAGTTTACAATTTTAAAACTACAAACAGTATTTATAGTAGTCATTTCAAGATCTCACATTTTTCGGAAAGAGAACTTATAAAAGAATTATCCTCTACATTTTTTTCTATCAGTTTAATAATTTCTCTTACATCTCATCTCTTTAATGGATATTTCACCTTCACTTTTCACTTCTCTCCAAGTTCGGAAAAACCCGAGAACTCTCCTAGTCTGCCTGTTCTCTCCACAATTCATTTTCACTTCCTTGTTCGTCGTTATAATACAAATTTCTCAGTAAATGCAGCTCAGACCTCTCATATACCCCTCAGTCTTACCCAGACCACTTTTTAGCGTAAGAGTGTTTTCTGTACTTCTACATTTCACAATCTTTACATATTCCTTACCGGATAAAAATTAAACGCGGAATATTCGCACCATAGGCAACCCCCTTTTAAGTTCAAACTAGTTAAACTCTGCATTTTGTCTTCTTTTCATATCCCTCCCAACCTTCCCCCTCACTTGCCAGCCTCTCAAAATTTGTCCAAATAGTAATGTTTTCAGCTACACTCCATCACTTCTTCGAAAACAATACCTACAGAAAAGGTTTCAATTACTACTGACTCTTTTATTAAGACGTATTCTCAACTCATGCAATTTCTTATTTACTTTCTTTTATCGCAAAAAATACATGATTATATTTTCTGTTTCTCCTGCAGTATATCCTAGTTACAAAATTATAACCCACTTTCTGAACAATACCCACAATCAGAATTTTTTTTTATAGTATACTAAAAACACACTCTAAAACATTCCCTTTAATAATTTAAAACATATAATTACTAAAAATACGCCATCATTAATTTAAAATATACACGCCTTTATTTATTAAAACATTTAATTACTTTATTGAACACATACCCATTTTAACTTCAAAACTATCACCTTCACATCCTTAAAAAATTTAAAACATTCCCCTAATGTGGTTTAGAAACACATCTTTACTAAAAAACATCTTTAATAAGAAAACATACACTTGCTAATTTAATAAAAAGATCGTTAATTAATTTCTATCTTATCCTTTACAAAAGCACATCACTCACTAAATAAGAACACATCTTCACTAAGTAAAACATACATACTCTTACTAATATAAAACCTCACCCTCACTAAAACCTTACAATTTAATAAAACACACCTCATATTAATATAAAGCTATCTCTCATTAATTAAAACACGCTTACTAATATTATAACACACTCTTAATGTGAATATACTTTCATTAAAATAGATTCCAGGCTAAATAAAAAATACGTTACCAATATAATATTTATTTAATATTAATAATATTAATTTAGTATTAAAATGCATTCTAATTACTAAAACACTTTCCCTATTATGTTCTACAAAACTACTCTAACTATATATGTTTGTATATGTTGAGAGTTTACTTTAATCCTTTTTTCAGAGCTTAAAGAATTCTTGGCCTTAGCGAGCCTCGTGCAGCTGATAAACTGGCAACTGAGTAGGAGGCAGCTAGGTTTGTGTCAAACATTTGAGGCCAGCCACTCCTTGTCCGAGTGGTCTTTTAACTTTTCTTCCCAGCAGCCTGGAATGGACAAAGATCGTTGTGGACGGACCTCTGGGTGGATTAGGAAGAACGAGGCTGGAGCTGAAAAGCGACGTGTACCTCAGAGTCAGTATGGGGCAAAAGACAAGTATCCCGAACCCATTACCCGTTACTACTGCCGTAAAGGCTACTTGCCCCTAGCTAGGTAAGCTTGCTGCTAGTGGTAAGTTGTCTGGGCCACTACCATTAGGAAAAACATTTGTTGTGCTTCCAGCTGAAACAAATCAGCAGGAAACAGATACTTGTATGGCACCCTTTAATAGTCAAAGTTTAATTTCCCATAAGGAACACGAAAGTCTCATTGAGGTATCCACCTTCAGGGATACCGAGGCTTATTGCTCCCTCTTACGAAAATGAAGTATTTCCAATTTCTGAAGGTACCTCATTAAACTCCTCAATGTTATTAGAAGCCTATGAGGGAACGATGTTTTCTGCTCCTTTTCATAATTTTTTTTTATACAAAGTCAGTATTACACTAAGTATTTAACTATAGGTATGTCTGGGGGATTCCCCATGAAAGACACTGTATTACTGCTTGGCAATAATGTTCTAAATTCTAAATGCTGTTACGTGCCCATTGTAGTCACCGAAGCCTCTTTTCCGATGTTGGCCCTAACTCCGGCAACGTCCAAAAGAGTATCTAAAACGAATGCTTACCTTTCCTTAGAGGACTGTGATCTAGGTCTCGACAGTTTATTTTGCAAGAAAAACTGGCCAGGGACTCGTAAATCAAGTGAAAAAATCCCTGATCACGCCTCTTCCTATTCTGGGGTTGCAGGATTGCCAGACGTTCCTGTTTCTATGCCTGAGGGACTATCCTCTCTTCAAGCTGCCATGGATGAATCCAACTCAGATCACCCAGTTAAATATAAAATTAAAAATAACATCCTAACATGTTCAGAGACTGGTAAGGAGGTAGGGAGAAGCTTACTACCAGACTGACTGGTAGTTCCAAAGAAATTCAGAGCTCAGTTTCTGAAAAGAGCTCACAGTTCGTCTATAGGAGGACATTTGAGTGTCATTAAAACCATTATAGAATCTTAAATCATTTGTATTGGCTAGGTATAAGCTGAGATGTGCGAAGCTATATCCATTCCTGTTGTGTCAGCAAGTGGGTAAACCCAGACACTATATTAAACCTACAACACCCGCTGACCGAGAGCCACATGCGGACCTAATTAACGATTGTGCGACCATTTCCAATATCTGTTTACCATCTTTGATAAAACTGCTGGGAAATAATTAAAAACTGTTCACTTCCTATCATCCTTAATCCCAAGGCGCCTTGGAAAGAATGCATGCGTACGTATCGCATGCATTTTCTTACTGACTGGGAGGAATCGCTTCCTCTATTGCCATTTGGAAGAAACTGAGCAGGAATCAACTGAATACGGTCATTTTGAGCTGATTTTTGGAAATAATGTGAGAGGCCCCACTACACATATTCAAGGAAGAATGGGTGGCAGAAGACGTCTGCGAAACACCCTGCGATCCTTCATCAGGATTGCATGTGGCCCATCAGCTGGCTAAGGCCAACAACATGAAACAAGAGGTATGAGAAAACTTGTAAATTTCTCTCCTTTAACGCAGGAGACAAGGAGTTGGCTCAAAAACCTGTGCCTGGTCACACCTTGAAACCAAGGTTTACGGGACCGATACAGGTAATAAAAGAAAATTCGGATTTAAACTACGGGTAGCTTCTCTTGATAAACCAAATGTGGGTAAAGTTTACCACATTAATCAAATTAAACTATTCTTTGAACCACCTAAGGTCCCAGTAATGACCTTGTCCTCTGTCCCTGATCCTGTGGATGAACCCGATTCCCTCTGATTAATTCCAGACGTTCATGTCAAGCTTCCTAATTCGGCCATACTATAGGATCCTCGCCCTATATTGTCAGGACTTGCAGAAGACCAAGTAGTAACACTACTCTTCTACAAACCTATCCTGACATATTTTCAGGTGTTCCAAAACAAGTGTAACCTGGGTTATCACAATGTGGACGTAGGAACTGCTAAAACTCCTACTTCAATAGTTGCATTTCTGTGAGAGCATGGATTGGTGGAGGAATCGTCAAGTTTGTAGTCTTCACTGTGCATCCATGTTAAAAAGCCTGATGGAGGATTCCAGATGTATACTGACTACCGTAAGGTAAACGAAGTCACAGTACAGAATGCTTATCCTCTTCCATGTTTCGACGATATAGTGGACTTTTTGGGTAAGGCCATTTTTGTTTCTAAACTAGATCCATTTAAAGGTTACTATCAGGTACCTTTAACAGATATAGCGATAGCTTTCAGCCTTCATGATTCCAGGCGGAACTCGCCTGCCACATTCAAAAAAATTAATCAGTCAGGCTATTAAAGGACTTGAAGGCACAGCAGCTTATCTGGACGATATAGCTGCGGTTTTTGAAATGTGGAATCAAAATGTATCCTGTCTTGAATTCTAATTTATTATTACTTTCTCAGCTCGTAAAGTAGGAAGTGGCAAAGTAGCACCTAAATACGCCAAAGTTTTAGCATATTCAGGATTAAAAGTCCCTGCAAAGGTTCTTGGAAATGAAAGGATTGTATAGATGATTTTGCAAAAACTTTGCGGATGAAGTAGCCCCTTTAGCCTCACTTACCAGTCACAAAATTGGACCCCAAATTGTCAAGAGGCATTTAACTGTGTAAACGCCTCTCATGCGTTGAACCTATACTTTTTGTCTCCAGATTTTTCTCAACCAGTTGTACTACAGGTTGATGACTGGTAATCGGGAATTGGGGCAGTGTCGCTCAAAGCTTCTGGTGGGGGTTTTCTACAGCCTGTGGCATACTACTCAGCCAAATACCAGGCCTGTCAGCAGGCCTACTCCACTATAGAGAAGGAGGCCCTGGCACTAGTACTTGCACTTAGAGCATTAATGACGTGTTCTTGTCCAGTATATCACATGTGGTCACCGTGTGGGTGTGCAAAAGAAGAAAATTGAAAGTGAATACAGGAAAGAGTAAGGTTATGAGGATAACAAAAAGATTAGGTGATGAAAGATTGGATATGAGATTGGAGGGAGAGTGTATGGAGGAGGTGAATGTATTCAGATATTTGGGAGTGGACGTGTCAGTGGATGGGTCTATGAAAGATGAAGTGAATCATAGAATTGATGAGGGGAAAAGGGTGAGCGGTGCACTTAGGAGTCTGTGGAGACAAAGAACTTTGTCCTTGGAAGCAAAGAGGGGAATGTATGAGAGTATAGTTTTACCAACGCTCCTGTATGGGTGTGAAGCATGGGTGATGAATGTTGTAGCGAGGAGAAGGCTGGAGGCAGTGTAGATGTCATGTCTGAGGGCAATGTGTGGTGTGAATATAATGCAGAGAATTCGTAGTTTGGAAGTTAGGAGGAGGTGTGGGATTGCCAAAACTGTTGTCCAGAAGGCTGAGGAAGGGTTGTTGAGGTGGTTCGGACATGTAGAGAGAATGGAGCGAAACAGAATGACTTCAAGAGTGTATCAGTCTGTAGTGGAAGGAAGGCGGGGTAGGAGTCGGTCTAGGAAAGATTGGAGGGAGGGGGTAAAGGAGGTTTTGTTTGCGAGGGGCTTGGACTTCCAGCGGGCATGTGTGAGCGTGTTTGATAGGAGTGAATGGAGACAAATGGTTTTTAATACTTGACGTGCTATTGGAGTGTGAGCAAAGTAACATTTATGAAGGGATTCAGGGAAACCGGCAGGCCGGACTTGAGTCCTGGAGATGGAAAGTACAGTGCCTGCACTCTGAAGGAGGGGTGTTAATGTTGCAGTTTAAAAACTGTAGTGTAAAGCACCCTTCTGGCAAGACAGTGATGGAGTGAATGATGGTGAAAGTTTTTCTTTTTCGGGCCACCCTGCCTTGGTGGGAATCGGCCAGTGTGTTAATAATAATAATAATAATAATATATATATATATATATATATATATATATATATATATATATAATATATATATATATATATATATATATATATATATATATATATATATATTATATATATTATATATATATATATATATATATATATATATATATATATATATATATATATATATATATATATATATATGTATATATATATATATATATATATATAAGATTTGAGGATATTATAATTAAGAACAATATTTTTAACAAATTAGTAAGTTTAATTTATAAAGAAGATATAACGTTTTCCATTCGTTAAAAACATCATCTACATTTACCATTGTCATTATATTTAATTTCTTTGGAGATACAATTTTTTCTAACCATCAATTACATTATTCTTACAACAATACATATTTATTATGAGTTTGAAGTCTAGAGGAATATTAATTATATTTTAGAATAAATACATATCAATAAAAGCTAGAATATTTTTTTGCCCCTGTCTCTCCCAGCCTCTCTCTCTCTCTTACTCTCTCTCTCTCTTACTCTTTCTCTCTCTTACTCTCTCTTTTTCAACCTGTCACATCCTTTCTCCCTGTCACTCGTTCTCTCTCTGTCTCTCTCTCTCTCTCTCTCTCTCTCTCTCTCTCTCTCTCTCTCTTTCTGTCTCTGTCTCCATGTTACCATATTCCTGATTATCTAAATTCTCTTAAGTTATAATAAAATTCCTTAACTAATCCTAACCTATCCTCAGCTATCACTGTTAATAACCTAGAAGGTATAGAGCATTATATAACTCTTCCTTTGTGGAGGAAGGGAAAGAGGCAAAAAAAAGGGGGAGAGAGTGTAAGATAGGGAGAGTAGGGATAAGGGAAGAGAGAGAGAGAGAGAGAGAGAGAGAGAGAGAGAGAGAGAGAGAGAGAGAGAAGGGAATCGAATCATGAACTGGAGAAATGCATTTATTCTATAATTTAAATTATATCCCTATAGATATTCTACATATATAATATAAGGTTTCGTAAATGAATGTTAAAAGTGTGTATTACTGAATAGTAAAAATTACAAGAGAAATGTAATTGCTGTTTGAAAGTAATTTCCAAGAAAACTGAATGCAGTCTTTAATTATAATCTAGAAACCATCTATATAAATATTGTTGAAAATATATTAATGAGTATGACACAAGTGCAAGTCCTGGGTATCATTTCTGGGGGAAGGTATTGCCTACGCGGCAACACTCTCTCAGATACAGGAAATAGCGGAAGTATTCGAGAGGTAATTTTAGGGTGTTCAGCCTCTTAGCCTTGACTTATCGGGAGGAGAAGCATCGGCAGAGAGGTTTTACATGCTGTAACCAATGGCGGCGGCGGCGGCGGCGGCGGCGGCGACGGCGGCGGCGGCGGCGGCGACGGCGGCGGCGTGGAAGACCGTGGTGGTGAAATCCTTCAGTTATCGACCTCCCTGATCCGACCCTACAGAATTATAATTTTTCCTATCCTACAGATACAGACCCGACAGGCACCAACCCTACTGGGCTGACCTTAGAGGTGCCACCAACCCTACTGGGCTGACCTTACAGGTACCACCAACCCTACTGGGCTGATCTTACAGGTACCACCAACCCTACTGGGCTGACCTTACAGGTACCACCAACCCTACTGGGCTGACCTTACAGGTACCACCAACCCTACTGGGCTGATCTTACAGGTACCACCAACCCTACTGGGCTGACCTTACAGGTACCACCAACCCTACTGGGCTGACCTTACAGGTACCACCAACCCTACTGGGCTGACCTTACAGGTACCAACCCTACTGGATTACCTGTACTGGTATCAACCGTACTGGGCTACCTTACAGGTACCAGTCCTACTGGGCTGACCTTACAGGTACCAACCCTACTGGGGTACCTGTACAGGTACCAACCCTACTGGGGTACCTGTACAGGTACCAACCCTACTGGGCTACCTGTACAGGTACTAGCCCTACTGGGCTACCTGTACAGGTACTAGCCCTACGGGGCTACCTGTAGAGGTACCGACCCTACTGGGCTACCTGTACAGATACCAACCCTACTGGGCTAACTGTACAGGTGCCTACCCTACTGGGCTACCTGTACAGGTAATAACCCTACTGGGCTACCTGTACAGGTACCAACCCCTGGGCTACTTGTACAGGTACCGACCCTCAAAGAGGCAATCCTAAAAGCCTGATCATAAAGATTTTAAGGAAATGCTACCAGCTAAGTCAGAGTAAATACTGGACTGTTATGGGACTTATTTTGAAAGACAGCTCTCGCCCACACAGCCGTCCCTGTAGGCGATGTCTTGAGAAGCTGTCGTATGCACTCCCTAAGGGCTGTGTGAAAAAAATGTTGTATGAGGATAATTACCCCTAGGGGGTGTTGTGTCAGCATATCTCAGAAACTGATTACTGACGATACGTACTGGTTTGGACTCAAAAGTCCGCACCTCACTGCCGACTATAGGATGATTTCAAACCCCTTGTGACACAAGAACTCCACAGTCCCCTGTATGACAAGATGGTTCAAAACCTACCTTGCTCTTGTAGTGTGAGCTATGGTGTTGTATGCACCATATTCGACAGGTATTGGTGACTTGATGGAAGTTGAAGTGTCCTTGGATGTCCACGTCTTCCACAGTCTAGGAATACGCACACTGATACACTATGTTTCACAAGGTTTGTCTTTCCTGGTAATGTCATTAAAGAAGCTGCACACACTTCTTGGTAATAGGTTTATGGTTATTATGGAGACTGAGGTAGAGCAATGCACGATTCACTTTCTTTGTTCGCTCTTAGCATGAAATACGAGTCTTTACTACACTATTACATACTGCAGTCTGAAGACGCCACTGCCTCTCCGCCGCCACTGCCACTAGCCACAAAGAAAAGCTGATTCAAGCAAATTTCCCTTCCTTGCCACCCCTCAAGGAAGGTTCCTTGATGTTGGTGAGGGGCTCTTGATTTAGGGAATTGGATCTGTGCTCCAATTCCCCGAATTAAGCCTGAATGCCTTCCACATCCCCCCCAGACGCTGTATAATCCTCCGGGTTTAGCGCTTCCCCCTTGATTATAATAATAATAATAATCCCTTCCTTGCCAAACTTTCACCATGAAGCAATGCAGAATGCTTGATTTTTGCTGTCTGGGCATAGACAACAATGAATACTATCTTTAAAATGGTAATAAAGTGGGTGCAGGATTTTCCTAAATTGTCCTGTTAAGGTAAGAGATTGATTGTCTCTCATTAAACTACACTATTTGCAACACTGGTCTCTTATAAAGAAGTCGCATGACCATGACACATGCTCGTATTTCATCTGGAATCAATTAAAATATTGATGCAGAGATGCAGAAGCAAGATGCCATCAGCTCCTCTGGAGGGCTGAATACCTCAGAGGGCTGAAAGGGCTGAAAGGGGCTGAAGGTGGCTGATACCCCCCTCCTGGAGAAAATTTCTCCTCAAGAGAAACCAATTCTACAAGTACTTATCCTTAAGGCTTGATACTGCGAGTCCTAATCCAAGAGGTCCCTCCCTACAAGTGCCAATACTAAAACAAATCTTACATGTGCAGATCCTAAAGAAACGACCCTACATGTACTAATCCTAAATGAATGACACTGCAGGTACTACTCCAAATATCCTGATCTTTCAGGTGCCAATCTAAAAAGGCTGATTCTACAGGTTCCAATCCTTAAGAGACTATTGAGCCTACGTGGCGCGCAGAGTAATAAAATAGATAGAAAAATATGGAAAATGAGTTTTGTTTACAGGAAAATAGCTTAAGAATCTGGCAACATTTTGGTGAAAATCCCATTTTAATACGATGTTTCTACAGCAAATTATACCTATTGTCTATTTTTCTTGCTAATACACAAAATTTACCACTGAACATCATTACAGTGTGGGAGGAATTGTAGGATAGTAAGAGTCATGAGGAGAAGTAAGAAAAGATTTTGTTTCGTCAGTAGTCTGACGCTATTATTAGTAATACACTTTATCTGCCTATACCATTTATTCAGAAAAGATATCAGACAACATAAAATAAATAAGATAAAAGCATAATAAAGACAGGTAAAATAATAATATTTGGCATATTAAGGTGTGACACTGCAGGTATTAATCCTATTGATACTAACGTAAAGATCTGACCCTTCAGGTATTTTTCCTAAATGTTAGCCATCACTAATTTTTATGTCCTGACACTACTGTTACTAATACTTAAGACAAAACAGTGCAGGTACTGTCCTTAATGGACTAACACTGCAGGTACTAATCTTAATGGACTAACACTGCAGGTACTAATCTTAATGGACTAACACTGCAGGTACTAATCTTAATGGACTAACACTGCAGGTACTAATCTTAATGGACTAACACTGCAGGTACTAATCTTAATGGACTAACACTGCAGGTACTAATCTTAATGGACTAACACTGCAGGTACTAATCTTAATGGACTAACACTACAGGTACTAATCTTAATGGACTAACACTGCAGGTACTAATCTTAATGGACTAACACTGCAGGTACTAATCTTAATGGACTAACACTGCAGGTACTAATCTTAATGGACTAACACTGCAGGTACTGGGAAATGGGAAGTACAATACCTGTACTTTAAAGGAGGGGTTTGGGATATTGGGATATTGACAGTTTGGAGGGACATCTAAATTGTCGTATCTGAGCGCCTCTGCAATGACAGTGATTATGTATGAGTGATGGTGAAAGTGTTGGATGGTGAAAGTTTTTTTTTTCTTTTTGGGTATTTCTTTCTTTTTGGGTCACCCTACCTCGGTGGGAAACGGCCGACGTGTTAAGAAAAAAAATATTAACAGACTGAAACCTGACTATACAAATACTGATCCTACAGACTGGTGACTTCTCAGGCACGTTATTCCTACTGTTATTGTAGTGTCGAGGTATTGTTGTAGTGTTTTGTGGTGACTGTGGTGTTACTGCGTTATTGTTATTATTTTGTGTAATGGTGTTTTGTGGTGCTTATAAGTGTTGCATTGTTATTGTAGTGTTGGTGTGGTGTTTTGGTGTTGCGTTTTTTGTTGTGGTTTTGTGGTGTTTTGGTGTCGCGGTGTTATTGTTGTGGTTGTGTTATTGTGATATTATTGTGTTGTGTAGTGGTGTTTTTCGGTGTTTATAAGGTGTTGCACTGTTATTGTAGTGTTGTGTATTTTGTCGTGGTTTTGTAGTGTTTCATTGTCGCTGTGTTATTGTTGTGGTTGTGTTATTGTTGTGGTCTGGTGATACTAAAACATTGTTGTGATGTGGTGTTTACATTACGGTTTATTCTACTTTTGTAGTGTTACTGTGGTGCTTTTTTTGTTATGGTGTTGCGGAATAGTGTGGTCTTTTTCTTATTGAGGTGTTATTGTAATGGTGTTATTTCTATTTTGTGGAAATACTGCTATGCTTTAATGTCTATTGCGGTGTTACTGTTGTGCTGTTGGGGGTGTTGCGATGTTATTTTGCTTTATTGTGATGTTATTGCATTGTCTGTGATGTTTCTGGTGCTATGATGATATGGTGTTTCTGGTGTTGCAGTGTTTCTAGTAATGTAGTATTTCTGGCGTGTTGTGTATCTGAGATATTGTAACATTTATTGCATTCTTATACGGTGTTGGGGCGGTTCTTCTGCGCTGCGGCGTTTTAGTTCTTCTGGTACGGCTGTTGTGGTATTGTTTTGGAGCGTTCCTGGTATTGTTGTGGTGATGTGTTACTTATGATGTTTCGCTGTGATATTTCTCTAGTTATTGTGTTGTTATGATATTTCTGATGTTGCGTCGGACTGGTATTTCTGATATTATTGTGCTGTGATATTTCTGATGTGATTTTTTTATACACAAATATTTTTCAAGCTAAGTGCTATTATCCTACCTCAGCTCATTTCGAAACCCCAGCCCTATCTAAGGTACACTACTCCCTCTAGGATACGACCCACATCAGTCGACTAACACCGAGGCACTTACTGCTAGGTGAACAGGGACAGCAGGTGTAAGGAATCATGCCCATTCCTGGGATCGAACCAATTCCAGTCACTCAGTGCGCTACCAGCTGAGCCAGGGTACATCTTGTGGTGTTGTTGCGATATTCCTGAGGTTGTCGTGTTATGATATTTCTATTGTTGCTATAGTGTTGTGAGATTGCTGCTCTTGTGGTGTTGTGGTATTTCTGATGGTGTTGTGGAGTGATGATATTTAAGTTGATGGTGAGATATTTCTGAATTTACTGCGTTGTGATATTATTGATCTTACTTTGGTGTTGTGATATTTCTGTTGCTGTGATGTTGTGATACTTCTGGTGTTGATGTGGTGTGATATTTCTGTTGTAGTGTTGTTTTGACATTGTATTGTTGTGGCGTTGCGATATTTCTTTTGTTGTGGTAGCGTGATAGTTCTAGTGTTGCTGTAATGGTGTAATATCTCTGATGTTTCGGTGTTTTGATGTTTCTTTTCTTTCATTGTTGTGGCGCTTTTATTGTTGAGGAGTTATGCTGCTGTGTCTGTCATTATAGTGTTATGATGCTTCTGTCGTCGTGGATTTATGATGTATCTTATTGTGTTGTAATATTTATGTTATTACGTTGCAATGTTTATGTTGAGGGTCTGTGGTATTTCTGTTCCTGTGAGCATGTTTCTGTAGTTGTGGAGTTAATATTTTATGTTGTAGTGTTATGATGTTTCTGTTGATGTGGTGTTTTGTGCTTGCGGTTTGTGTTTCATTGTCATGGTGTTTGTAGTATTGTTTTGCTTGAAGATTCATTGTGGCATTTATTGTATTGTTAAGGTGTTTGTAGTGTTATGGTGTTTTTATTTCCGAGATTATTTTGTTGTGGTGTTGCTGTGATTTAATTAGTGCAGTTGGGATGTTGTGGTGGTGTTTCACATTTAGTACTGATGTTGGTGGCATTAATGTCCTTTTTCTGATATTCTTGAGCTGTTTCTGGTTATTGTGACCTTTCTGATGTTGTGATAGTGTTTTTTAATATTGTATTAGTGTTTATGCTGTTGTAACAACGATTTTGGTATTACTGGTTTATTTTTTGAGGAGGGAAATTTTGTAGTACTTTTGATGTTGTAGCAGTATTTCTGCTGTGTTGTAGTGTTTCTAAGGATGTTAGGATGTTTCTGGTGTTGTGGGTGTGTTCTTCTCAGCGCTCTAAATTTTCAGATGTTGTGGCCTTTGTTTCTTGAACTGCTGTGTTCCTTGTTTTGTTGTGACGTTGGAGTTGTGGTGTTGTGATCTTATGGCTGGTGATGTTGTCGAATATTTCATATTGTGATTTTTCTGACACCGATGTGTTTCTGATATTGAGTTTTTTGTGTCTGTTGTGACGTTCTGTTTCTGGAGTATTTGTAGGACTAAAGTGAGCAGTTATCTTCGTTTTTTAGTGTCTCGTGTTTATCTGAATGTGAAAAGATCACTGTCTCCATACCGTTGAGTACCAGAAAGTACTGCAGGTAAGGAAGCTCTGCCTACTTAGGCCAAATTCTTGCCAACACGTGCAGTTGGTCCATGTATCTATAGGTGTTAAAAGGTTTCCATGCGCACTACTATGTAATATAATAGTTGATAATATTAGTATATAATAGGTAGCTATAGGAGAGAGAGAGAGAGAGAGAGAGAGAGAGAGAGAGAGAGAGAGAGAGAGAGAGAGAGAGAGAGAGAGAGAGAGAGAGAGAGAGAGAGAGAGAGAGAGAGAGAGAGAGACATTTAGCCGCTTCAGAGAAACAGGGAAACTACGAGGTATTAAGGGACACCCTGGATTAACCTAACACACTCAAAGTAATCATCCTCACTCACACACATATTCACTTGTACCAACACACACACACAAACACACGCACACAAACATAGGAGCAAGGTGCTGGGTACAGGAACATTAGCGGACAATGAGTGGACTGGTAGACGGGCAGGAGCAAAGAAGCCCCTTAAGGAAATGCTTTCAGGCCACCGGGATATCTGGGAGCCGATGAGGGAAACAACCAGGACAAAGAGATATGGAGGACAAGGAAATAGGAAGAATAGAAGTAGAAATTGCTTATCATTCATGGGCTCCATAAGGCAGAATGAACACCTATGACGAAAGAAGACAGAAGGAGGAAAAAGAAATTGAGAGCATCATCGCAGTAACAGGAGAGGACACGACCCAACTGACAAATTTTCAGACTTGGGCAGAACTCGAGGTAAAAGAACTGCCCAATCAAATTAACATTCAAGACAGAAATGGTATGAAATCATGGTTAAAGAATTCTGCAAAAAGAATAGAAACAACTGAGGAACAGAGTAAGAAGGGGGCTAGAGGCAGGAAGGAGAGACAGAATACATACCAACAGACAGGGAAGTGCAGCCTCAGGACAAACCAAGGACAAGGTAATCAGGCTATAGAAGGAAGGAGGAGAGACACCAAGAAACGACCGCGAAGTATGTGAGGAACTCAACACGAGATTCAAGGAAGTGTTCACAGAGGAGACAGAAGGGACCCCAGAAAGACGGAGAGGTGGGGCACACCACCTTATGTTGGACACAGTACACACAACCGAGGAAGAAGTGAAGAGGCTTCTGAGTGAGCTAGATACCTCAAAGGCGATGGAGCCGGATAATATCTCTCCAAGGGTCCTGAGAGATAGAGCAGAGGCACTATGTGTACCACTAACAACAATATTCAACACATCTATCGAAACAGGGAGATTATCTGAGGTATGGAAGACAGCCAATTTTTAAAAAAGGAGACAGACATAAAGCATTAAACTACAGACCAGTGTCACTGACATGTATAGTATGCAAAATCATGGAGAAGATTATAAGAGAAGAGCGGTGGAACACCTGGAAAGGAATGATCTCCTAAGCAGCAGCCAACATGGTTTCAGGGATGAGAGATTCTGTGTCACAAACCTACTGGAATTCTATGACAGGGTGACAGCAGTAAGACAAGAGAGAGAGGGATGGGTAGATTGCATTTTTGGACTGTAAGAAGGCGTTTGATACAGTTCCACACAAGAGATTAGCGGAAAAACTGAAGGACCATGCAGGGATAACAGGGGAGGCACTACAATGGATCAGGGAATACTTGTCAGGAAGACAGCAGCGAGTCATGGTACGTGGCGAGGCATCAGAGTTGGCACCTATGAAGAGTGGGGTCCCACAAGGGTCAGTCCTAGGACCAGTGCTGTTTCTGGTATTTGTGAATTACATGACGGAAGGAATAGACTCCGAAGTGTCCCTGTTTGCAGATGATATAAAGTTGATGAGAAGAATTCATTCGGACGAAGACCACGCAGAACTACAAAGGGATCTGGACAGGCTGCAGACCTGGTCCAGCAATTGGCTTCTGGAGTTCAACCTCACCAAGTGCAATGTCATGAAGATTGGGGAAGGGCAAAGAAGACCGCAGACGGAGTACAGTCTAGGGGGCCAGAGACTACAAACCTCACTCAAGGAAAAAGATCTTGGGGTGAGTATAACACCAGGCACATCTCCTGAAGCGCACATCAACCAAATAACTGCTGCAGCATATGGGTGCCTAGCAAACCTCAGAACAGCATTTCGAAATCTTAATAAGGAACCGTTCAGGACCCTGTACACCGTGTACGTTAGGCCCACATTAGATTATGCGGCACCAGTTTGGAACCTAGCCAAGCACGTAAAGAAACTAGAGAAAGTGCAAAGGTTTGCAACAAGACTAGTTCTAGAGCTAAGAGGTATGTCCTACAAGGAGAGGTTAAGGGAAATTAACCTGACGACACTGGAGAACAGAAGAGATAGGGGGGACATGATAACGACATACAAAATACTGAGAGGAATTGACAAGGTGGACAAAGACAGGATGTTCCAGAGATTGGACACAGCAACAAGGGGACACAGTTGGAAGTTGAAGACACAGATGAGTCACAGGGATGTTAGGAAGTATTTCTTTAGCCACAGAGTAGTTAGGTAATGGAATAGTTTGGGAAGCGGTGTAGTGGAGGTAGGATCCATACATAGCTTTAAGCAGAGGTATGATAAAGCTCACGGTTCTAGGAGCGTGACCCAGTAGCGACCAGTGAAGAGGTGGGGTCAGGAGCTTGGATTCGACCCCTGCAACCTCAACTAGGTGAGTACAACTAGGTGAGTACACACACACACATGAAAGGCCCCTGGGAGCTAGTGATCATGTGGTTCTGTGCTTCGACTACATAGTTGAGCTCCAAGTGGAGAGAGTAGCAGGAATAGGCTGGGAAAAACCAAACTACAAAAGGGGGAACTACTCAGGCATGAGGTACTTCCTTCAAGACATTCAGTGGGAGAGGGAACTGACAGGAAAACCAGTACAAGAAATAATGGACTATGTGGCAACAAAATGCAAGGAGGCAGAGGAGAGGTTTGTTCCCAAGGGAAACAGAAATAATGGAAAGAACAGAACGAGTCCTTGGTTCACCCAAAGGTGTAGGGAGGCAAAAACTAGGTATACTAGAGAATGGAAAAGGTACAGAAGACAGAACTCAGGAAAATAAAGAAATTAGCCGAAGAGCCAGAAACGAATATGCACAGACAATATGAAAATGACATAGCATCAAAAGTAAAGACTGACCCGAAGCTGTTGTACAGCCACATCAGGAGGAAAACAACAGTCAAGGACCAGGTAATCAGACTGAGGAAGGGTGATGGGGAATTCACAAGAAACGACCAAGAGGTATGTCAGGAGCTCAACACAAGATTTAAAGAGGTATTTACAGTGGAAACCAGTAGGACTCCATTAAATCAGAACAGGCGGGCACACCAGCAAGTGCTGGATGAGGTACATATAACCAAGGAGGAGGTGAAGAAGCTGCTATGCGAACTTGACACCTCAAAGGTGGTGGGACCAGACAACATCTCTCCATGGGTCCTTAAAGAGGGAGCAGAGATATTGTGTGAGCCATTAACAAAGATCTTCAACACATCATTTGAAACTGGGCAACTCCCTGAGGTATGGAAAATGGCAAATGTAGTCCCAATTTTTAAGAAGGGAGACAGACATGAGGCACTAAACTACAGACCTGTATCAGTAACGTGTATAGTATGCAAGGTCATGGAGAAGATCATCAGGAGGAGAGTGGTGGAGCACCTGGAAAGAAACAAGTGTATAATTGACAACCAGCACGGTTTCAGGGAAGGAAAATTCTGTGTCACAAACCTTCTAGTTTTATGACAAGGTGACAGAAGTAAGACAAGAGAGAGAGGGGTGGATCGACTGCATATTTTTGGACTGCAAGAAGGCCTTCGACACAGTTCCTCACAAGAGGTTACTGCAAAAGCTAGAGGATCAGGCACACATAACAGGAAAGGCACTGCAATGGATCAGAGAATACCTGACAGGGAGGCAACAACGAGTCATGGTACGCGACGAGGTGTCAGAGTGGGAGCCTGTGACAAGCGGGGTTCCACATGGGTCAGTCCTAGGACCTGTGCTGTTCATGGTATACGTGAACGACATAACAGAAGGGATAGACTCAGAAGTGTCCTTGTTTGCAGATGATGCGAAGTTAATGAGAAGAATCAAATCGGATGAGGATCAGGCAGGACTACAAAGAGACCTGGACAGGCTACAAGCCTGGTCCAGCAACTGGCTCCTTGAATTTAACCCTGCCAAATGCAAAGTCATGAAGATTGGAGAAGGGCAAAGAAGACCTCAGACACAATATAGTTTAGATGGCCAAAGACTGCAAACCTCACTCAAGGAAATAGATCTGTGGGTGAGTATAACACCGAGCATATCTCCTGAGGCGCACATCAATCAGATAACTGCTGCAGCATACGGGCGCCTGGCACACCTACGGATAGCGTTCCGATACCTCAGTAAGGATTCGTTTAAGACTCTGTATACCATTTACCTCAGGCCCATACTGGAGTATGCAGCACCAGTTTGGAATCCACTCCTAGTCAAGCACGTCACGAAATTAGAGAAAGTGCAAAGGTTTGTAGCAAGACTAGTCCCAGAGCTACGGGGATTGTCCTACGAAGAAAGGTTGAGGGAAATCGACCTGACGACACTGGAGGACAGGAGGGTCAGGGGAGACATGATAACGACATATAAAATACTGCGCGGAATAGACAAGGTGGACAAAGACGGGATGTTCCAGAGAAGGGACACAGACACAAGAGGTCACAATTGGAAGTTGAAGACTCACATGAATCAAAGGGATGTTAGGAAGTATTTCTTCAGTCATAGAGTAGTCAGGCAGTGGAATAACCTAGAAAGTGGCGTAGTGGAGGCGGGAACCATACATAGTTTTAAGGCGAGGTATGATAGAGCTCATGGGGCAGGGAGAAAGAGGACCTAGTAGCAATCAGCGAAGAGGCGGGGCCAGGAGCTGTGAATCGACCCCTGCAACCACAAATAGGTGAGTACAAATAGGTGAGTACACACACACACACACACGCACACACAAACACATACACACACACACACACACACACACACACACACACACACACACACACACACACACACACACCACACACACATGTAGACAGCTTGTACTGTCTGCCAGCTTAGTTCATATTTTGCACCACTCAAGTGCTGCCCTCTGGGCCTGTCCAGGTCTGTGGGAAGCTGGTCCCACACACTCTCACTCTCACAGCGGCCTGGCAGCAAGACAGAAGGCCTACTAGCTCTCTCTCGTGGGATGGCCCTCCCGTGCCATGGGCACAACACACAAGCCTGTGTACCCACCACGATTTAACAATAAAGTAAGAAGCCTCCGAAGATGTATTATTGTACCCCGCTACCAAAATACCAATTAATCGTGGTTCACATTGGTGGGAAGTGGTGGTCACAGCAGTTGTGTTTGCCCAGAGAGAGGAAGGAAGAGGTATGAAGTCATCTTCACTTTATCACCCTATACAAGAAGCATCCATCTCTCAACGAGTTATCCTGATGTCGTGTCTGCACGTTTCAGCATCCAGACACAGGTATAAGCAGGATCTAGCTGAAATTTGCCGAATTTCTTCGAGAATTGTAAGTGGCATCCCAGTGACCCCACGCTACACCATCCCACGCTGTTTCTCAAGTCACGTGTTCAGTGTTACTTGTATGTTGCTGTTCAGCTCAGCACAGATGTTTCAGCAAGCCAGAGGTGAGTTTTGTGGTGATTTTTGCATCCAGTGAGTGGCCAGATGCTCCCTCGCCATACACTCACCCACGCTCCTCGCCACCACACTACCATACATTCATCACTACTCACTCCCTCTGCTGTGTTTTCTGCTGTTTTCCATGTGAATTCATTGCCAGAGTTGTGTATCCGAGTGCCCGAGGCTACTCGAAGCTACGCGGATCAGCATGCCACGTAGATCAGCAAGCCACGTAGATCAGCAAGCCAAGCGGATCAACAAGCCATGTGGATCAGCATGCCACGTATATCACTTGAAGCCATGTGGATCAGCAAACCATGTGGATCACCAAGCCACGTGGATTAGCAAGCCATGTGGATCAGCATGCCACGTAGATCACGACACCACGTGGATCCCGACGCCACGTGGGGTGTACTCACCTAGTTGAGGTTGCGGGGGTCGAGTCCGAGCTCCTGGCCCCGCGATGTCACGTGGATCTACAAGCCACGTGGGTTACCAAGCCAGATGTCCCAGGCCACATCCTGTGATCTACTGCTCGCATCACATTGACATCACCGACGATGCTGCCCAACTTCATGACGTCACAATGTCTGCCTGACGTCACCTCGAGATGTCTGCTGACGTCACAGTGCTGCTGACATCACCTCGTGACGTCACGCCTGATATCACACATGTCACATTGAGGGTTTCTAGTAATTATTTCAGTATTGTCTATAAGATTGAGAGAAGATATGTCGTGTGTTAATTAATTTCTCTCAGTCAGTGTTCTCACATGTTAGTGTATGGCTTAGTGTCAGTATTGTGCACAGAAAAGCATCATTTGCTAGTTTAAGCCATGTTGTACCGCATGTACCGTGGGTGTGTGTAGTTTCCGTGTGTCCAGTGAGGTCTGCGGCCAGACCTGAGTAGCACCACTGTGTTAATCACCCGGTGTGACCAGTGCATTTGACAGCTGTTATCAGTCAGCTCTGAGCCCGAGCCCTCTTGTACAGAAAGCTCTTATGCTCGTCGCTCGTGATGTTCTGCAGAATGGTACCTGCTACGATTCCCATCGAGATTTGTTTCACTTCACCTCCAGACCTTCAGAATGCAGTTATATGTAGAGAAACAAGTCTGTGGAAGCTTAGACTAACCTCTGCTGTAACTCCAACTGCTGAGAGAATTACACTTGTCAAGCCGCAATTAGCCCTGTCGGCAGGCGCTGTGTCAGCCTTGTCTCAAGCTTCAGTGAGCTCCTGCACAAAGAAGATGTCACTTCGACTGCTAGCTCGCTCACTGCAATCTGGTGTATGATGTTACGACTCCCAGATGTTTCGCCCAGTTGTCTCTGCCACGACTCGTTCCATGCTCGCCGGCAGTGACACCCCAGCGACAGAACAAGTCAAGAAGTGTCCTCCTGAGTCACTTGCCAGAAGTCCTGCCCAGTTGCCGAGTTTTGTCGACGCCTCACTCGGGGGCACCAGCATGTTGTGCCCCAGGTTGAGTGAAATCTGTAGCGACTCCTACGATGTCTGCTTCACCGTTCCAGAGGAGACCGTAACCTGTTATGTCACAGCTCAGCCGCTGTGATATCTCCTGTGTTGCAGTATCTGTCCAGATGCAGCAAGGCGTGCAGTGATGCCCATCGACGCTCACTACCTATTACCACGATGTTTAGCACACCCTACATGTTTTTTTCTTCTCTCCCTGTAGGAAGTTTTTTTTCCATGTCCATATGTATATATATGTTTTTATTTTGTGTTCTGTGCCCTGTTCCTGCGAGAGAGAGACCAAGTTTCTTTTACCACCAGTATTGTCGCGTCGGGATGACACACTGTAGGTGGCCGAGCGAATGTAGACAGCCTGTACTGTCTGCCAGTTTAGTTCATATTTTGCGCCACTCAAGTGCTGCCCTCTGGGCCTGTCCAGGTCTGTGGGAAGCTGGTCCCACACACTCTCACTCTCACAGCGGCCTGGCAGCAAGACAGAAAGCCTACTAGCTCGCTCTCCTGGGATGGCCCTCCAGGGCCATGGGCACAACGCACAAGCCTGTGTACCCACCATGACTTAACAATAAAGTAAGAAGCCTCCGAAGATATATCATTGAACCCCGCTACCATAATACCAGTTAATCGTGGTTCACACACACACACACACACACACACACACACACAAGCACACACACACACACAAACAAACACACACACACACAAATAAACAAACAAACACACACACACACAAACACACACACACACAAACACACACACCTTTCCCTCCCCCCCAGACCTTTCCCCTCCCCCGCTCTTGCCTTCACTCCCTCCTCCCTCCTATCTCTCATAGCCTTTTTCCCTCCCCTTCCCCCTACTCTCTCTCTCTCTCTCTCTCTCTCTCCTCTCTCTCTCTCTCTCTCTCTCTCTCTCTCTCTCTCACTCCCATAACCCTATCCCTCACCCTCCTCTCTCTCTATAGGCTTCTCTCTCCATCTCCCTTTTTCTATATTTCTACCCCTCCCTCGCATTTCTCTCTCTCATAGCCTTTTCCCTCACTCTCCTTTCTCTCTCTCTCTCTCTCTCACCCTCTCTTTCTCCCTCTCTTTCTCCCTCTCTCTACCCTTTCTCTCCCCCATCACATTTCTCTCTCTCCCCTTTTGGTCTTATCCCTCACCCCATACTCTCTCCTCTCTCTCCCTCTTTCTACCCATTCTCTCTCCCCCTCTCACCCTCTCCCTCCTCTAGCCTTCTGTCTGTGGTAATAAAAAAAAATGGGTGGCTCTAGAGGACGGAAAACCAGAGATCTGGTGGACGAACCAGGGAGGAAAGACTGGGAGTTAGAGCTCCAAAAAAGGGAGGAAGAGTGGGGAAGGAAGATAGTAGAGCTTGGTAAGAAAATGGAGGAGCAGATAGCTGAAGAGTGCAGAAAGTGGGAAGTACAGGTCTTAGCAGCAGAAGCTAGGATACAGTGCTTAGAAGAGAAACTGCAAAGCCTGAAACAGATTAGAGAGACAAATGACAATTCAGATGTAAACATCAGGAAATTCAATGTCAGGCGCAGACAAGGGGACGGTAAGCAACAAAGGAGACATGCCGTACATGAAGGCCCTATCAGACCCACGTGGGGCCAGGGAAAAGACGAAGAGCACACTAAAATCAAATGACAGGTACGAAGCCAATGAAGGTATGCTATATACAGAGATTCTAACAGCCAACTGCAGTAGCAAGGGACAGCTGGTCATGAAACACAGTTCACTGAGAATAGAAGTTTCAGATATGACAGGGACTGAAAGCAAGAACATGTCAATGGAAGGAAATAAAATGCCTCAGAGGACACAGATGGAGACTCAGTGGGAGGTGGAAAGGGCGAGGTCAGTTTTTGTGTACGGGCTCCAAGAAGCCAAGGGGGACAACTTCGAAGAAATAAAACAGGAGGAGAAAAAAATGATTGAAGGCATCATGAAAACAATAGGTGAGGGCGATATGACCCAGGTGACAAATTTTCAGAGAATTGGGTGGTTTGCGAGTGGAAGGATATGGCCTGTCAAAGTAATTTTCAAGGAAGAATCAGTTCGAACCAGGATTCTGCAAGAGAAAGCAAGACTGAGGGACAAACAGGGGTACCAGAGAGTATACCTCGACAGCGACAGAACACAAGAAGAAAGGACTACACTGAAAGAGAGGGTACAGAGACTGAAGGAGGAACGAGAGGCAATGACGAAGATGAGCAGGACCCAGACACAGGAGGAAGGGCAAACACACCCCAAAGAATCTCCCACCAAAAGACTCCAACCGCGACATTCCCAACGCAACTGAGTAACCTATACTACAACCCACTCACTGTTCCCTCTGCCACCAACCCCCATATCACAAACCTCACCCCAACAGCTGTCCCTTATGGGCATTCTGACCCCACCCCCATCATCACAAACCCCACCTACACCACAGCCCCATATAGGCCCCCGCCAAGGCTCTCGCTCCCCCAACCCCAATATTCTTGCATGACCACAATGATAGAAAAGAAACTGAAAGTTTGGTACACAAACGCGGATGGAATAACGAATAAACATGAGGAGTGGAACTAAAGAATCAGTGAAAAATCCCCAGACATCATAGCAGTCACAGAAACAAAACTTGCTGAGACAATAACAGATACAATCTTCCCAATGGGATATCAGATCCTGAGGAAAGATAGAAGGAGTAGAGGGGGAGGAGGGGTTGCACTGCTCATAAAACACCAATGGGGATTTGAGGAAATGGAAGGCATGGACATGATTGGAGAAAGAGACTACACTGTAGGTATAATTCAGTCCGGAGAACATAAAGTAGTCATTGGAGTGATGTATAACCCACCACAGAACTGCAGGAGGCCAAGAGAGGAGTACGAAGAAAACAACAGGGTGATGGTGGACACACTGGCTGACGTGGCAAGAAGAGCTCACTCGAGTTACTGGTAATGGGCGATTTCAACCACAGGGAGATCGACTGGGAAAACCTGGAGCCACATGGGGGTCCCGAAACATGGAGAGCCAAGATGATGGATGTGGTACTTGAAAACCTCATGCATCAACATGTCAGGGACACAACCAGAGAGAGAGAGGCGAGGATGAGCCAGCAAGACTGGATCTTGTGTTCACCCTGAGCAGTTCAGACATTGAGGACATCACTTACGAGAGGCCCCGTGGAGCTAGCGATCACGTGGTTCTGAGTTTTGATTATATAGTAGAGTTACAAGTGGAGAAGGTAACAGGAACTGAAGGAGACAGGCCAAACTATGATAAATTTATCAACATGTCTGTTCTCTGAACCATTCATCTACAAAGGCCAAACTATAAAAGGGGGGACTACACAGGTATGAGAAACTTCCTGCAGGAGGTTTAGTGGGACAGAGAAATGATAGGAAAATCAGTAAACGAGGTGATGGAATATGTGGCAACAAAGTGCAAGGAGGCAGAGGAAAGGTTTGTTCCCAAGCGAAACAGAAATAATAGGAAGACCAAAACGAGTCCTTGGTTTACCCGAAGGTGTAGGGAGGCAAAAACTAAGTGCAACAGAGAATGGAAAAGGTACAGGAGGCATAGGACCCAGGAAAACAAGTAGATTAGTAGAAGAGCCAGAAACGAGTATGCACAGATAAGGAGGGAGGCCCAGCGACAGTATGAAAATGACATAGCATCGAAAGTCAAATCTGACCCGAAACTGCTGTATAGCCACATTAGGAGGAAGACAACAGTCAAGGACCAGGTGATAAGGCTGAGAAAAGAAGGTGGAGAACTCATAAGAAACGATCAAGAGGTATGTGAGGAGCTCAACACGAGATTTAAGGAAGTATTTACAGTAGAGACAGGAAGGACTCTGGGGGGACAGACCAGATGGGGACACCAGCAAGGAATACACCAACAAGTGTTGGACGACATACATACAGATGAGGAGGAGGTGAAGAAACTGCTAAGGGACATCGATACCTCAAAGGCAATGGGACCGGACAACATCTCCCCGTGGATCCTTAGAGAGGGAGCAGATACGTTGTGCGTGCAACTTACCACAATCTTCAACACCTCCCTGGAAACTGGGCAACTACCTGAGGTATGGAAGACGGCAAATGTAGTTCCCATTTTTAAAAAAGGAGACAGAAAAGAGGCACTAAACTATAGACCTGTGTCATTGACGTGTATAGAATGCAAAGTTATGGAGAAGATTATCAGGAGGAGAGTGGTGGAGCACCTGGAACGGAACAAGAGTATAAATGCCAACCAGCACGGACTCATGGAGGGCAAATCCTGTGTCACAAACCTTCTGGAGTTTTATGATAAAATAACAGAAGTAAGACACGAGAGAGAGGGGTGGGTTGATTGCATCTTCTTGGACTGCAAGAAGGCCT
>NC_069426.1:20477775-20492775 GCF_026875155.1 Cherax quadricarinatus
CCTCCTCTTCCTCCTCCTCTTCCTCCTCCTCCTTTTCCTACTCTTCCTCCTCTTCGTCTTCCTCTTCCTCCTTCTCTTCCTTCTTCTCCACCTCCTGTGCCACTCACACATCACCAAAATCTTCGTCATTATACGCCAATTAAAAGTAATTTTCCTCAGGTGGTAGGTGTATTAACTACTATTAATGAGAGTAACGACTGTTAGCAACTGTTAATAACTGCAGTAATCCTGGCAACGTTGCCACATCTACCTCCCGGAATATTAAACTCTCTGCCATTTTGATTAGATTTTTTTTCTTATTTTCATTGAAGTGAAGCATCAAACTCGAGTTCCTGAAACACTGTGAGTCTTGGTAGCTCGATTCACAGTTCGCTAACAGAGCCAAACATCTTTCTCTCGGCGTATACGACAGGAATGACCCTTTTTTTGTATTATATATATATATATATATTATATTATATATATATATATTATATATATATATATATATATATTATATTATATGTCGTGCCGAATAGGCAGAACTTGCTATCTTGGTTTAAATAGCAACGCTCATCTTGCCATATAGGACAAGCCAAAATTTGTGTATGCAATAATTTCGCCAAAATCATTCTGAACCTAACGAGAAAAATAAATTTCACTGTGTTTGTTTAGTATTAAATTACTGTAAACAAATCTAAAATATATGTAGTTGGGTTAGACTAAAATAAATTGTTCTTGTTATAATAAGGTTAGGTAAGTTTTCTAAGATTCTTTTGGTGCAAAATTAAAAATTTTTACATTAACATTAATGAAAAAATGTATCTTAAAACGTATAAGACAAAATTTTAGAAAGGACTAAATTTTAAATGAGTTCTTGCTAATTGACCAGTTTTACATATTCGCCACGACATATATATAGACATATATATATAATTATATATATATATATATATATATATATATATATATATATATATATATATATATTTATATATATTGAGTTTATTGAGAGTTCCGGGGGTCACGCCCTGGCCGGTCTGTGACAGCCTCCTTAGGTCATGTCCCAGGATGACCCAACCAGTCGATAACCCAGTTACCCATATATATATATATATATTATATATATATATATATATATATATATATATTATTCTATATATTAATATTATTAGAGAAATTAAGAGAAAGTGGCCTTCTGACCTTGTGGCACCAGGGCCTTTAGCAAAATTTTCAAGTCACTGAAATTGCAGGCTCTATGCTGTGCCTCATGACTACCTTCATGCTAATCTTTAAAGCTGTAGTTCTCATGGTACGGAATCAACAAAAATCCTATTGTTTCAGAAGTTTATCCACAAGAAGCGTGCTGGGTCCATTGTTATTGGAATGTCTACTTGCAACGACTTCTTCATTCATCCCAGAATTTTACATGCATATGCAAGATGAACTGACATTCACTTATCCAAGAGAGAAATGCCAGTCTCCTAAGCTACACAATCACCAGCTGAGAGCTATATCACTTCGGAATATAGATGCAAGTAACATTTGCACCTAAAAACGCAAATGATTATCGTTCTAGGCACCATGATGGTAATGCTGGTGCAGTAGTAAGGATGAATGGGGGATGTTGGCACCTGAGAAGAAATTGATATCCTTGGGTGAAATTTGCCTCCAAACTAACCATGAAGACCATGTTATGTAAATCTTGCAAACAAGGCAGCCAGGAATGGGCTTACAGCACTTCGCCCGTTATCTCATCCATCTGCTTGACAGTAGGGTTGCATATCCTGTACGAGGCACAAGTACGCTCGCACCTTGAGTATGCTCCACTTTCTTGGTTTGCCTGCCCCCCTCTCATCTGCGACTGCTTGACAGAGTAGAGAACAGAGCAAGACGTCTCATCTCTCGCCTGGACCCATCCTGGATAGATCTGTCAATTCAGCAGAGCCTTCAACATAGGAGGGATGTGGGTGGCCTTACTGTTATGTACAAGGCCAATATTGTCAAAATACCACACTTGGATCCACTTCGAGGACAGCGTGAAACAAGCTTTTATGCCACAAGACGGGCAGAAATCAGCAACTTCACTCTGGCTGTACTCTTCTCCAGAACATCACTCCATCTGAGATCATATATACCCAGGATGACTCGAGTATGGAACACATTCGTACAGCATAATGATGTCAACGAGATAAAGTCAGTTGATCAAATGAAAATGCTGGCCCACAGATGGCTCCAACTTCATACTGTTTCCTACTTGTATGTCTCATAACAATAAAAATGCTTTCAAATGAGCTGATGTAGGTAACAGCTCTTAGCTTGCCAATAAAGTTAGGAATCCTTAACCTGTAAATAGCTGTCAATAAAGCTAGGGATCCTTAACCTTGTCAAACCCTGTGTAAAAAAAGAGAGAGAGAGAGAGAGAGAGAGAGAGAGAGAGAGAGAGAGAGAGAGAGAGAGAGAGAGAGAGAGAGAGAGAGAGAGAGAGAGAGAGATAAACAGACAAAGTGAGAGATAGTGTCTGAAAGAGAGAGTTTGAGACGCCACTAATGGTTACTTATTATTGTTGGCGACAATGGCTTCACGGAACCTTGAAAATCTTTATGCAGCTTTGCAGACGACGAGAAGCAGGTAGCGAGGAAGTGCAAGAGGCAAGAGGAGATACAGGTAGAGAGAGAAGTGCAAGAGGTGAAGAGAGGCGCCGGATATTTATGAAGAGTGTTGCAAGATGAATGCTGTGTCACTGATGGAAGCATGAATCTTTTCACAGTGGTACAGGATGAATGTAGCTCCACTGATGGAAGCATGAATCCCTTTACAGTGGTACAGGATGAATGCAGCGCCAGTGGTAATAGTATGAATCCCTTCACAGTGGTACAGTGCTAAACAGACCTATTAAACAAGAAGCGTGAAAGGGATTACTGTAAGCCATTTGAAAGAATTTACTTAAAAAAATACCAATAATTAAAAAATTCGTGTTTTAAGTTGAAAATTGAAAGAGTATGACTTGTATGATTAATTACTTTTCTAAAGTTATACATCTCCTAAAGTAATTATTAAATATCCTATCAGTTTATCCTGAATGCCCAGAAACTTCGTTTTTCTCTCAGGGTCTTAGATATTCTCATGCATTGCTAAATAACTTGCAGAACAAATAAATCCAAGTGTTGGCACAATCGCTTCACAGAACACTGTCTATCACTCGCTTTAAAAGTAACAAGTCACTTCTGGGTAACTTCAGGCCAAGGCTCTGAATATTTATGATATAGCTTCAGAACAAAAACGCATTGGTAAATTCTACCTATTAACACAACATCAAAATATGTCTGTTATTTGCTTTCGATTATGAACGTAAAATTATGGAAAATAAATGGTAATATGTAAATGTAACAAACCAGATACATATACGCACTCAAGCACTTCTATTGTCTTACACACACATAAGCAAACTGTTAGAATGTGGATAATTACAGTAATGGGAAGGAAGTCCAAGATCAAGGTACCTATTTACACCAAGGAAATGTGCTGTTAAATAACCCAGTCATGACACAAATGATGCATGTACCCAACTATGAACCATGACTTACGAAATCGTAATGACACGACTGCAAAAAAACATTACCAATGGTATAGAGTCGGTAAGAGTCGGTACAGAGTCGTAAAATTTCAAACCGACGAGCTGGCCCAGTGGCTAACGCGTCGGTCTGCAGTTTTACTACTTTCTACCTCGGGTTCAAGCCCCGCCCGTGGTATGGTTTCTATGAGCCATGTTGAACTGTAGTAAGATTCTCGCGGATGTTGTAGGAACTGATCAAACTGAAATAGATAAAATAAAGAACGGATGAGAGTGCGCTTAAATGGGACTGAGGTGAATGGTAAACAGATGAGAATATCACATCAGGTAGTGGTAGTAGTAGCAGTCACATTATTTTCCAAAGTGCTAGTGGTAACAAAAGCAACCCCTTTATCTGCCTCAATGTCGGAGGTAACGGGGACAACCCCATTTGCAGCCTCAGCGCAGAAGGTAATAGAAGTGTTGGGTTCTTCCATTTTATGATGTGACCTGATAAATTTATTTACTGAATAAGGCCTGCCCTTTCTTGACAATATCTCACAGATCTTTTATGTTGTTCTGCTACAAGAGTTTCCAAACCATGTAAATGAAATCACAGGTTTTGTAGGGAATATGGCCAATACATCGTGTTTCTGACTTGTTTGTTAATGATTTTTGGGAAACCAGTTTCGCATTTTATTAGGTAAAGAAAATGCTACATCAAAAACATTTTAACACCTATCAAAAATGTCTCGTTGGAAAGGGATGACTCATTTAATCGAAGAAGAAGTTTTGAATAGTTTTGGTTGGCATTGCTGATACTTGATTAAATGAAGCAGATCTAGTAAATAGTTGGCCTAGTGTGTAGGATTTCTATTAGCAGTTGTTACAAAATGTGATATCTATAAAGTATAGACATCTCCAGAGAATACTAGGTCAACTTACTGATCCCCCTCTAGCATCTAGCATGCTTCTGGTTTTGTAACAGTTTGTCAGAAAGTATTCTGGTCCTGTTATCCTTTAAAATTATGATAAATCTTAACAGTGTTTTAGGATTGCAACTGATAACATACTAACTAATGAAATAAAAATTGAGAAGTTTATTAACAAAGTTGTCTAAGTGGACAAAATCAAAGTAAATGAATTTGATATAATTTAGGATATCAGCTCCTACACTTCTCTTGCAGTACAAAGTTAAATTGTACATATGGTAGTATAGTGCTGAAGGCACATTTCATATCAGCATGACTCTTAAGTACCGTCTGGTACGTTCTTAATTATGAAAATACTACAAGCTTGTGAGTGAGAATGTGTGTATGTGCTCAGAGTTGTTTGTTATATCTCAACAAGACTAGACTCGACTCAGATTTAAACAGTGACTGACTAAAAGTCCTCAAATAATCTACCTTCTTGACCAACAAGGCAATCAAAACAGCTTGCTTGAACAATATGACGAACGATTCGCCGAGCAATAATAATGTTCAAAGCAGCAGTACGGAGCCAGGAACAAGGAGACAAAATAACGACCCTAACTGGAGTGCCGGTACGACACACAACCTCAGCAAAACGTCAAAAATCACCAAGATTAAACAATGCTCTATGAACAGAGTTACACAGAGTTACAAGATGTACGTTTCGACTCACCAACGAAATCATACTCTACCAAGACAGAGTCTAAATAACGAGCAGACAGAGACGAGAGGTATGCTTCTAGCACTAGGAGCAGATGGAGAGCGCGGTGCTTATCGAGTGATGACCAGCTATGGAGAGAGAGCGATTTCTCGACCACAGGCCTCACATCAGGTGACATCACGCGACTCGCCCCTGGTACTGCAGAGACGCCGGCAGGTAAACAAGTGAACTGATAGTTAGCTAAGCAGTTTACCAATACGGACAGCCAACCACAACTCTCAAACAGTGAGCACGGTGAAGTGTAAATGTTTAATCCTACCTAATGACATAGCTAAGTCAAATAATAACATAAAGCAAGATATTTTCAGTTAAGCTATTAATGAAAATATCAGCAATATAAAATTATATGAAAGATAATATGGTACATCAAATATACATTGTGTATATTGTGTTCCTTTCAGGGGGAACAACAACAGTGAATTCCAGTTGGAGGTTATTTTTGATGGTAGGAAGTCCAAAAATAACAAGTGGCTGTTTCCTTCCCCTTTTACCTTGAACTTTATAAAGGGTATAAATTAATTCATTTTGTTGATGTTTTTCGAGATTTCTTCATTTGTTGTCCCAAAATGTGATGTCACCCGCATTCCAGTACTAAATCAGTCTAAGACTTCTTGGATTTCTTAGCAATAGAACCTTAGACACAAAAGAATAAATTCCAATTGTCTGTTCAGACAAATAAAACCTTTTCTAAATTTTGTGTTACTAATTATGTTTTTATCAGACAAATGAGCTCTTGTTCGCTAGTACCTATATTCTCCAACTTATGGACTATTTCCAAACCCGTATACTTCCCAGTATCAAGTCATCAGATATCAGTGAGCATGAAGCCACTGAGAAAGTACTGAATAAAGATCGATAAAGACTATGGATGATTGGAAGACCTTGAATTGCAAAATACGTGGAGAAGTCTGCAAGTCTAATTTCAAGATTACAAGAATTTGATCCCAGTGAGTCTGGTAAACACGCGAAACGAAAAGAAATGCAACGAGGTGTGAAGAGGCAAAGCTACGGATCACTTGTAACGCCCTTTGGTGGTCTGAGACTTCAAGACAAGAAAAAATGCTGATTACAACATACCAATATGAGTGATGGCAGCGAAAAGCCTATACAACTCTTCTGTGAAAATATCGTTCTTGAATCAAGAGATCTGGAGAATCTGTTTTATATCCCACTCCAACGGGGAATTTTGCGCCATCGGTGTACAAAGCAGAGATGTAGCAGAGTAATTAGGGAGGCCAAAGACAAAAAGAGAGCGCGAATCCATAGCAGAGTTTTGAAATGCGTTGATGAACTGATTTTATGAAGTAACTTTGTAAATTTTTAGCAAATTTCTTAATAGAATCCTTGAAAACAAGTAGCGTCGATTTTAAGATAGTCATTGTGTAATCTAATTATATATAAGCAAACGAATCTACATCGACATAAATAATAGGTAAATTATTAGATATATTTATTGCGATGGGCATAATGCAATTAATAAATCATGAACTGGTCACTGAAGGAACAGTTCTCATATAACTTGTTTACTGACTTTCATTGAGGTATCTGAAGTGGTTGACATATATGTTTTTAAATAGAGTATCACACAAAAGACATACCAAGGCCGGTGTTAGGTACAGAAAATGAATTTATTTCCTGGATGAAGGTATGTCGGATAAAGAGGCAACAGAGTTGAAACAAATGGGAAGAAATCATATTGGTTGCCAAATACAGGTGGCATTTTACATTGGACATGCTCAGGGCTCTGTGTTATTTACAGCCAGAGTTAAACGATGTAGATGAGGGGAATAATAGTGACATTTGTAGGTTGGCTGATAAATCACAAATTGACTAACAAATTCTGAGGACAGCAGGGAACTTCAAAATTATTAGGAAAGTTTTTTGTGGTTGGCAGATAAAAACTAAATAATACTGAACTTAATGTAACCGAATGCAAGAAAAATGATGCTATAGGATCCTCAGATGATTTTCAAACCTCTCGGTAGCTAACAAAGATTTTTTGCTATATATAATTATATTTATTTATCAATATGTTTTTGTTTGAAAATGTCACTTTCCAATTTTTTTTATTACAGAGATCCGATGTAGAGAAGCGTAGGTATGAACACCTGGAGGTGGCAGAAGCGTCTCCTTGTAGCTGTGAGATACACGACAGTGTGGTGATCCCACCCTCTCCTCTCCTCTCCAGTGTCTTCCATCTTGTCTTCTGCATATAATGGCCCTGTCTTCGTGTCGCTTGCTGGAGTAATTGTCTGAAGGGGATCCCCAGGAGCGGCCACTTCTCTCCCCCCCCTACCCTCCTCCAGTGTCCACTCACGACATGTAACACATCCTTGTGTCGTGTCCAGTGTTCAGCTAATTGTTGTCCAGTTTCAATGTCTCTCTGATGGTTCCTGCTGGCTTGTGAAATGAACATTTTTAACTAATATTTTACAGAGACTTTAACATACTGATATACTGACGTTGTGCAAGGTTTGAATTTATAATTTTCATAGCGAAAAGTTAAACCTGAGAGGAAAAACGTAGCTTCAGTATCTTGAATTAAGAGCATTTGATCAGTATAACCAACCGCCGGGTTGTGTGCTAATACTTAAGCGATTAATTTCTTCGTGAGTAGTTACCTTTGCAATTGATTTAAGGAAAGTACTACTAGTGATAAACTTCTTCAAAGTTCTGACATTGTAACTGAAAATTAAGATTTTACCAAAGATTGTTGGCACTCGGCTAGTTGTGTAGTATTTGTAGTCCTGGTTAGCTGTATGCAAATTATTGTAGAGAATTAAGAGGAAGGTAAGATCGGGTTGGGATCAATATTAGCATTTATGAACAGCACAGTTAGTAAATAATGGTAGTGGCTACATTATGAACAGCAAAAAAAACGTATATACTAAAAGGTGAAATGAAAACTATAGCAAAAAATTTGGTATGTTATAAAGGCAAATGTTGAGTTATACAAAGTTGTGAAAAGTGAGTAGAGTGTGAAGAAAGAGTATGTAAACTAGACACAAGATGAGGTGAAATACATACAAATAAAAGAGGTGATTTACTTGGCAAAATATAAAGCAACAGTTTGTAAGCAAGTCTATAAACAGTATATAACGTAAGATTTTTCCCTTGTGGGAGGTAAACGTAATTAACGTGATGAAGAGAAAGGGGAGTTCACTGAGAGAAGCTACAATGATCGTAATAAAGGGAACAATAATGGAAGGTGTTTGTTTTATCAACTTCATTTAAAATTTTGTAGGTCACAGGATCACGATGACCATCGAGGTCACCAAGATAACGGATGCAAAGAGGATTTCAGCGATCTTGCCATGAAGGAATACAATATTTTGCTTATTGACTTTTGCCTGGGGAAAATGCGAAGCTCCCAAAGACAAACACAGTTACTTATTGATGAGTAACATTAAACCAAGAAAAAGTAGCTACTGCAGCAATAAGTTTTAAGGCCAAGGCAGAATGAAGCCTAAATACTCACCTGTTGGCATTCAAGGTTAAATATGAGAAAAAACCTGAGTAAAATAAGTCTGCAAAATTATGCAGATTTCAGGGATGTAGTGTTGGTGCCAGCGATAAATGGCGAAATCATTCCCATATTGGGAAGACCAAATAAATGGCGATAATTTTGATGCAAAACCATTAATAACTAGTATAAATATAGTCCTGTTATGTATACATCCCTGGGAAACTACAGAAGAAGAGGAATGTTTTCTGCAAAATTTTAGCATATTCGTCTGGCTGCAGCTTTGTGACAGACTGATAAGTATTAGTGTCATTTAGAAAGTCGAATATTTTCTTGCAGTCAAAAAATAATATCCATATAGTTGCCATGGCCACTTCTTCCATCATAGACCTCGCCAGGAAGAAAGATCCCTTTGATACACTCAACAGAGAAGCAGAAGCAAATACCAAAACACGTGGGGGATGCTAGATCTACGTAGTTGAAACAGGGAGGATTCTTTCCACACGACTTCAAAAGCACAAATGCGTTTTGCAATCGAGATTACACCAGGAATGCTTGTGCCACACTAAAGTCTAAAGAAAGCCATCTCATATACAAGAACAATGAAATAATCTGCAAATAAATGAAAAGAGATATGTGCCACTGTAAGGAAGCCTCCTTAATTGCTAATTCCAACACCATAGACCAAAGGACTGGAGAATAAACCTCAAAAACTCTTTACAGCTGCCATATGACACAGCAGTGAGATGACCTGACGCCTTCACTTGACAATTATTAATGACTTTCATTCTCTGATATATATAGTGTGCTTTCCCATTCTTTTGTATAATTTAGAGTGACCAAAGTTCTTGCATCCAAATTGTTATAATCAATTTCTGCTCTTCAGTTCCTGGTCTGTTTAAGTCCGAGTACTTACCACCTTGTTTTGAAATAATGATAATGAGGAAGTCTGTCAAGAAGCCGATTTTATTGGTGTGTAGCCACTGACAACTTAACTACCAGAAATGTGTAATTATAATCTTCTTAACCTTTGTAATTTGCAAATATATTTTTATGAAGCTCTAGTTTCTAATTAAAAGAAGCGTGTCATGATGCTGCATAGCAGCTGAAGCACACAAACTTATGTCATGACTTACATCCTGTCTTTGACAAATTATCACACACACATATGTCATGCATAAGTACATTACAATTTGCAGAAGAAAATAAAGACGCTCATCTCTCTCTGTACTTAGTTACTGTATGTGATGATACAGCTGTATTGCAAACTGCAGTACGAAGTACCCTTTCTCAGTGGACACTGGAAACCCGTCGTCAGTGGAAAGAGCCTTGCTGCCCTCTTCCCAAGTTTCTGTGGTATCCCTGACACATTCAGAATAATTGGTAAATATATGGCCTGGTAATCTGCACGCCAATTTTCAAATTAGCTTCTTCGTATAAAATATTAGTGAAAATACATTTTATTATGCCTTAGAATCCAGTGCAAGCGTTGGAAATATACATTTTTTTTAAATTTTAAATGTATCTACTTTTTCACAGTCATAAGTTATATATATGACAGATTATTTTAGAATATACATTGTACGTGGCAGTTCTGTCTATGGAAATATTTTGATGACCTGTATATTATGGGACACAAAGTGAGTTATGAGTATTTTCTTATAATAAAAGAGAAATGATTCATACTAAACCACTGTTACATTTCTGTGGCTGATAATTTGTATGATAAGCATTCATTTATTTTTGATATATCATTATTAACACAACATATTAATAATTTCGTCTAAGGGCGAAAGATTATGTGCATTTAGCTGAACTACCAAGAAATTTATAAACATCAGTTTATACGATCTTTTAATCTAATAACACTATATGTGAGAATTATATATAAAGAAACAGTGATGCTACATAAATATTTTTTCAGTCTCGCTTGAAGTGGGTAGTGTGGGTTAGTGAAGTGGGTGGTGTGGGTTAGTGAAGTGGGTGGTGTGGGTTAGTGAAGTGGGTAGTGTGGGTTAGTGAAGTGGGTGGTGTGGGTTAGTAAAGTGGGTAGTGTGGATTAGTGAAGTGGGTGGTGTGGGTTAGTGAAGTGGGTGGTGTGGGTTAGTGAAGTGGGTGGTGTGGGTTAGTGAAGTGGGTGGTGTGGGTTAGTGAAGTGGGTGGTGTGGGTTAGTGAAGTGGGTGGTGTGGGTTAGTGAAGTGGGTGGTGTGGGTTAGTGAAGTGGGTGGTGTGGGTTAGTGGGAAATGGGTGGTGTGGGTTAGTGAAGTGGGTGGTGTGGGTTAGTGAAGTGGGTGGTTGGGGTTAGTGAAGTGGGTGGTGTGGGTTAGTGAAGTGGGGGGGTGTGGGTTAGTGAAGTGGGTGGTGTGGGTTAGTGAAGTGGGTAGTGTGGGTTAGTGAGTGGGTGGTGTGGGTTAGTGAAGTGGGTAGTGTGGGTTAGTGAAGTGGGTGGTGTGGGTTAGTGAGTGGGTGGTGTGGGTTAGTGAAGTGGGTGGTGTGGGTTAGTGAAGTGGGTGGTGTGGGTTAGTGAAGTGGGTGGTGTGGGTTAGTGAAGTGGGTAGTGTGGGTTAGTGAAGTGGGTGGTGTGGGTTAGTGAAGTGGGTAAATGGGGTTGGGTTAGTGAAGTGGGTGGTGTGGGGTTAGTGAAGTGGGTGGTGTGGGTTAGTGAAGTGGGTGGTGTGGGTTAGTGAAGTGGGGTGGTTGTGTGGGTTGTGAAGTGGGTGGTGTGGGTTAGTGAGTGGGTGGTGTGGGTTAGTGGGAAGTGGGGTGAGGTGGTTGTGGGTTAGTGAAGTGGGTGGTGTGGGTTAGTGAAGTGGGGGTGGTGTGGGTTAGTGAAGTGGGTGGTGTGGGTTAGTGAAGTGGGTGGTGTGGGTTAGTGAAGTGGGTGGTGTGGGTTAGTGAAGTGGGTGGTGTGGGTTAGTGAAGTGGGTGGTGTGGGTTAGTGAAGTGGGTGGTGTGGGTTAGTGGAAGTGGGTGGTGTGGGTTAGTGAAGTGGGGTGGTGTGGGTTAGTGAAGTGGGTGGTGTGGGTTAGTGAAGTGGGTGGTGTGGGTTAGTGAAGTGGGTGGTGTGGGTTAGTGAAGTGGGTGGTGTGGGTTAGTGAAGTGGGTGGTGTGGGTTAGTGAAGTGGGTGGTGTGGGTTAGTGAAGTGGGGTGGTGTGGGGTTAGTGAGTGGGTGGTGTGGGTTAGTGAAGTGGGTGGGGGTGGGTTAGTGAAGTGGTGGTGTGGGTTAGTGAAGTGGGTGGTGTGGGTTAGTGAAGTGGGTGGTGTGGTTAGTGAAGTGGGAAGTGGGTGGTGTGGGTTAGTGAAGTGGGTGGGTGTGGGTTAGTGAAGTGGGTGGTGTGGGTTAGTGAATGGTGGTTGGGAGTGGGGGGTGGTGGGTTAGTGAAGTGGGTGGTGTGGGTTAGTGAAGTGGGTGGTGTGGGTTAGTGAAGTGGGTGGTGTGGGTTAGTGAAGTGGGTGGTGTGGGTTAGTGAATATGTGGGTGGTGTGGGTGGGTTAGTGAAGTGGGTGGTGTGGGTTAGTGAAATGGGTGGTGTGGGTTAGTGAAGTGGGTGGTGTGGGTTAGTGAAGTGGGTGGTGTGGGTTAGTGAAGTGGGTGGTGTGGGTTAGTGAAGTGGGTGGTGTGGGTTAGTGAAGTGGGTGGTGTGGGTTAGTGAAGTGGGTGGTGTGGGTTAGTGAATGGGTGGTGTGGGTTAGTGAAGTGGGTGGTGTGGGTTAGTGAAGTGGGTGGTGTGGGTTAGTGAAGTGGGTGGTGTGGGTTAGTGAAGTGGGTGGTGTGGGTTAGTGAAGTGGGTAGTGTGGGTTAGTGAAGTGGGTGGTGTGGGTTTAGTGAAGTGGGTGGTGTGGGTTAGTGAAGTGGGTGGTGTGGGTTAGTGAAGTGGGTGGTGTGGGTTAGTGAAGTGGGTGGTGTGGGTTAGTGAAGTGGGTGGTGTTGGGTTAGTGAAGTGGGTGGTGTGGGTTAGTGAAGTGGGTGGTGTGGGGTTAGTGAAGTGGGTGGTGTTGTTAGTGAAGTGGGTGGTGTGGGTTAGTGAAGTGGGTGGTGTGGGTTAGGAAGTGGGTGGTGTGGGTTAGTGAAGTGGGTGGTGTGGGTTAGTGAAGTGGGTGGTGTGGGGTTAGTGAAGTGGGTGGTGTGGGTTAGTGAAGTGGGTGGTGTGGGTTAGTGAAGTGGGTGGTGTGGGTTAGTGAAGTGGGTGGTGTGGGTTAGTGAAGTGGGTGGTGTGGGTTAGTGAAGTGGGTGGTGTGGGTTAGTGAAGTGGGTGGTGTGGGTTAGTGAAGTGGGTGGTGTGGGTTAGTGAAGTGGGTGGTGTGGGTTAGTGAAGTGGGTGGTGTGGGTTAGTGAAGTGGGTTGGTGTGGGGTTAGTGAAGTGGGTGGTGTGGGTTAGTGAAGTGGGTGGTGTGGGTTAGTGAAGTGGGTGGTGTGGGTTAGTGAAGTGGGTGGTGTGGGTTAGTGAAGTGGGTGGTGTGTGGGTTAGTGAAGTGGGTGGTGTGGGTTATGAAGTGGGTTGGTGGGGTTAGTGAAGTGGGTGGTGTTGGGTTAGTGAAGTGGGTGGTGTGGGTTAGTGAAGTGGGTGGTGTGGGTTAGTGAAGTGGGTGGTGTGGGTTAGTGAAGTGGGTGGTGTGGGTTAGTGAAGTGGGTGGTGTGGGTTAGTGAAGTGGGTGGTGTGGGTTAGTGAAGTGGGTGGTGTGGGTTAGTGAAGTGGGTGGTGTGGGTTAGTGAAGTGGGTGGTGTGGGGTTAGTGAAGTGGGTGGTGTGGGTTAGTGAGTGGTGGTGTGGTTAGTGAAGTGGGTAGGTGTGGTGTTAGTCAAAACGTGGTGTAAATGCTTAGTGAAGTCGGTGGAATATGGGAGTGCATTCTGTCGGTGTTTACTGGGGTTTGTACAAGTTAGTGAATTGGTCATTCCAGTTAGGGAATAGGTGTGGCTTAGAGCTTAGGAAAACTGGGTGGTACTAGACTGTTAAATTAAAAAACTTTTTTAAGCTTAGAGGATTTTCAAATTAAATTAATTAATAAGGAATCCAAAAATTTAGATCCAGTACAATATGGTTTTAAGTAACAATTATTCAGTATCTGGTCTAAATTTAAACAAATTTCAAATTTCAAAATGTGATTGTAATAGTGCTTAAGGTTCGCAATGGTTAGGCTAACTAAACTGATAAAATTTCAAATTAATAATTTTGATTTAAGTTTGAAAAAAAATGTAAACCAATTAATTAAACATAATACACAGTAGCATAAAATAATATTACCTTAGTGAGGACATTCAGCATTGTGCTCAAAGTCACCCTATCCATACTATAATCTAAGTAGCTAGGGAAAACCCGATTTAATCACAGATTAGTACAAAATATGTAGAAGTAAGTGGATGATTGTTTAAGTGTCTTAAAACCTAGTACAAAGTCGACTAAGACTAAACAATGTTTGATGAACAAGTCTCAAATAAAAGAATAATTAGACAGACTTTCAACCACAACAGTCTTTAACAAAAGAATGCTAGCCAAGATACAACAAGCACTGCGACACAGATCAGGAACAGGAGATAATATAAAGACACTAAGTAGGGACCATCAGCAGATCTCCACAAGTCACCAAATCCCATACTACTGAACTAATTCAGCATAAGAAAACCCGACTGTGATAATACACAGATTCCAGTAAAAGTTAGGTCAAAAGTACAGCTCAGGACCTAGTTGTTTAGGTGTCTATGGACCCCAAAAAAACTCAGTACAACGCAAAAATCACTAAGTTATCAATGTTCTGTGAACGGGGTTTCTACAGAATAACAAGAATAATGAGCAGAAATCTGTCCAACCAAAAAAGAGAGTCTGCCAGTGAATACTTCAGGGGAGGTGAGGACCCCCCCCTCGATCACGTGATGTCGTGGGTGTGCCCAGCAAGAAGCCGGCAATTTCAAACGAGCCACAAGCGATAATTACAGAAGTTAGCCCAATCAGACTTAAAAGAACTATATGTAAACACCCTACCTAAAAACATAACTAGTCAAATAATTTATAAAGCAATATATTCACGTTTAGCTATTATCGCAAATATGCGTATAAAATTATATGAAAAGATAATAATTATATATTTTCAAAATAATCTTTGAAACCCCATTCGGGGGTTGCAACAGTGAGTTAGTGAAGGAGTGGTGTGGGTTAGTGAAGTGGGTGGTGTGGGTTAGTGAAGTGGGTGGTGGGGGTTTAGTTACATTACGTAAGGCAGGTTGCCCATCAGTGATTTTTTGTTGTCTTCTGTTTTAAAAAGCTCATGTGGAGGCGGGTTTTGGGTTTTAAATTCAATTTTAATTATCCAAT
>NC_069426.1:20497775-20535275 GCF_026875155.1 Cherax quadricarinatus
GTTGTGTGTATTGTGTCCGATACTTGGTGGTGTACCCATCCTGTCCGTCTTTCTGGAGTCCCTTCTGTCTCCTCTGTGAACACTTCTTTGAATCTCTTGTTGAGTTCCTCACATATTTCGCGGTCGTTTCTTGTTGTCTCTCCTCCTTCCTTCCTTAGCCTGATTACCTGGTCCCTGACTGTTGTTTTCCTCCTGATGTGGCTGTATAACAACTTCGGGACAGATTTGGCTTTCACTGCTATGTCGTTTTCATACTGTCGTTGGGTCTCTTTTTTTACCTGTACATATTCATTTCTGGTTCTGCGACTGCTCCAGTACCAATTCCATCATCTTAGCCCTCCATGTATCTTGGCCCCCCCATGTAGCTCCAAGTTCTCCCAATCGATTTCCTTGTGGTTAAAGTCATCCATGATCAGTAGTTTTGCCCTACACGCATGAGTTCTTCTGGCCACTGCAGCCAGCGTGTCAACCATCGCTCTATTGCTCTCATCATACTCTTGCCTTAGCCTCCTGCTGTTCTGTGGTGTGTTATACATCACTGCAATTACCACCTTGAGACCTACAGGCTGAAGCGTTCCTACTATGTAATCTCTTGCTTCTCCACTGTTTCCTCTCTCCAGCTCATCAAAATTCCATCGGTTTTTGACCAGCAGTGCCACTCCTCCACCCCCTCTGTTTCCTCTGTCTTTCCTCAGGCTCTGATATCCCATTGGAAAGATGGCATCTGTTTTCATGCCTGTGAGCTTGGTTTCTGTGAGAGCTATGATGACCGGTGATGCCTCTTTGACTTTTTCGTCCCACTCCTCCCACTTATTTGTTATTCCATCAGCGTTTGAGTACCATACCTTCAGTTTCCTCTCCAACATTGTGTTTTGGGGTTCTGTGAGGGTAGGAGACCTGGTAGTGTACTGTGGGATTCTATAGCTGAGAGTTGGGTGGGAGCTGTGAGTATGGATTGAAGTTTGTGTTGGGATGGTGTGATAGATTGTGGGGTTCTGATGATGGTTCTGTGTGTGCTTGCTCTTGTTGCTCTGCCCTGCTCTGGTTGACCTCTGCTGATTCTGTCCTTGTCTCCCTTCCTAGCTCCTTTCACTTTTGTGTACTCTCCCTCAGCTGTCATTCTGTTTGTGTTGTATCTCTGTCTAGGAACACCCTCTTGTATTCTGCCGAGTACTTCACTCGTGGTTGTGTGTATGTGTGTGTGTGTGTGTGTTGTGTGTGTGTGTGTTTGTGTGTGTGTGTGTGTGTGTGTGTGTGTGTGTGTGTGTGTGTGTGTGTGTGTGTGTGTGTGTGTGTGTGTGTGTGTGTGTGTGTGTGTGTGTGGTGCGTGCATGAGTGTGTACTCACCTAATGGTACTCACATAATTGTGGTTGCAGGGGTCGAGTCATAGCTCCTGGTCCCGCCTCTATACTGGTCGCTACTAAGTCATTCTCTCCCTGTTCCATGAGCTTTATCATACCTCTTCTTAAAGCTATGTATGGATCCTGCCTCCACTACATCACTTTCCAGAATATTCTACCTTCTGACAACTTTATGGCTGAAGAAGTACCTTCCAACATCCCTGGGACTTATCTAAGCCTTTAACTTCTAATTGTGACTCCCTGATGCTGTGTCCTATCTCCCTGATGCTGTGTCCTATCTCTTTCCACCTTGTCGATTCCTATAAGTATTTTATATGTCATTATCATATCCTCCCTTTTCTCTCCTGTCCTCCTGTGTCTTCTGGTCGATTTCGCTTAACCTCTTCTCGTAAGACATGCCCCATACCTTCGGCACTAGTTTTATTGCAAACTTCTGCACTTTCTTTAATTTCCATGTCCAGGTGTGGGTTTCAAACTGGTGCTGCATACACCAATATGGGCCTGACGTACGCTGTGTACTGAGTCCTGTACGATTCCTTAATGAGATATCGGCATGCTATTCTTGGGTTTGCTAAGCGTCTATATTTTGCAGCAGTTATTTGGTTGGTGCGCACCTGAGGAGATGTACTCGGTATTATACTCACCACAAGTTACTTTTCTCTGAGTGAGGTTTGTAGTCTTTTGCCCCCTAGACTGTACTCTGTCTTCTTTGCCCTTTCCCAATCTTCATGACTTTGCGCTTGATGGGAGTTGAACTCCAGGATCCATTTTATGGACCAGGCCTGCTGCCTGTCCAGATCCCTCTGTAGTCCTGCCTTATCCTCCTCTGACTAAATTCTCCTGATTAACTTCACATCATCTGCAAACAGGGACACTTCGGACTCTATTCCTTCCGTCATGTCGTTCACAAATACCAGAAGCAGCACCGGTCCTAGGACTGACCCCCTGTGGAACCCCACTCGTTACAGGCGCCCACTCTGACACCTCGCCATATACCATGACTCGCTGATGCCTTCCCGTCAGATATTCTCTGACCCGATGCAGTGCCTTCCCTGTTATACCTGCCTAGTCCTCCAGCTTTTGTGTGGAACTGTGTCAAAAGCCTTCTTACAGTGCAAGTAAACGCAGTCTACCCACCTCTCTCTCTCTCTCTCTCTCTCTCTCTCTCTCTCTCTCTCTCTCTCTCTCTCTCTCTCTCTCCTCTCCCCTCTCTCTCTCTCTCTCTCTCTCTCTCTCTTGTCTTACTGCTGTCACCTTGTCATAGAACTCAAGTAGGTTTGTGACACAGGATTTCCCATCTCCGAATCTGTGCATTCTGCGCCACTCTTCTCCTGATAATACTCTCCGTGACTTTGCATACATGTCAGGTGACACTGGTCTGTAGTTTAATGCTGCTTGTCTGTCCCCTTTTTCAAAAAATTGGGACTATATTTGTTGTGTTCCATAGATCAGGTAGTCACCCTGTTTCGATAGATGTGTTGAAGATTGTTATTAATGATACACAGAGTGCCTCTGCTCCCTCTCTCAGAAACCAAGGAGAGATGTTATCCGGTCCCATCGCCTATGAGATATCTAGTTCGCTTAGCAGCCTCTTCACCTCCTCCTCGGTTGTACGTATCATGCCCAGCACTTGATGTATCCCACCTCCCGGGCTTTCTGGAGTCCTTTCTGTCTCCTCTGTGAATACTTATTTGAATCTCATGTTGAGCTCCTCACAAACTTCAAGGTCATTTTTTGTGAACTCCCCTCCTTCCTTCCTCAGCCTGATTACCTGGTCTTTGACTGTCGTTTTCTTCCTGATGTTGCTGTACAACAGCTTCTGGTCAGACTAGCCTTTCGCTGCTATGTCACTTTCGTATTGTTTCTGGGCCTCCCTCCTTACCTGTGCATATTAATTTCTTGCTCTTCTACTACTCCCTTTGCTCTACTGGATCTTTTGCCTACTATACTTCGAGTCCTATGGCCTATCTCTGAGTCCTCACCTTATCAAGATCTGCTACTAAGAACTCCTTTAAGTCTATCAGTGTAGCAACATTCATAAACCATATATTTCCTTCGCTTGTCAGGCTGATAGAGATTTCTATATGCTAAAGAGATATAGGACTAAATACCTACCAATAAAGTGATTCTATGCTCTGCAAACAGAAGCATCGCCTCCCAGCTGTACCCAGCTGAAACAAAATGGAAGTGCCTAGGGAAGCGTGTTCAAATGATTAATAATAATAAAATTCTTTTAAGAAAGTTTTTAAATCTATATTTTTCCCCAAGAAAATGTGAGTTGGTTCGCAACAACATATTATATTTTAATCGGCATAATTAATTAAGTGAATTTGAAATTAAATGGTTTATATCTAATTTTGAACTTGGCCTTTGTTAAACATTTTTATTTATGTCCACAAAGAAAAGATACAATATCGTGACTGGAGCGATACACATATAACCTTCACATGGGATAAAGGAACTTTGACCATTAACTAGCCCAATTTGGATCGAAATGTTGTCATAACTTTTTTTCCCATGTGCAGGTTATTTGTGCATTAATTTACACGTGTTTGTCACAATTAAAGACTCATAATGAGATATCATGTTCATCCCCGGATACCAACACTCTCCCATTCAGTCTTAGCATTGTTCCAGCATTACCATCATGGTGCCAAGAGACCATCCTGAGAAAACACAAATGAGGATGGTCTCCAGGGACTATGACGGTAATGCTGGAACAGTGGTAAGAATGAATGAGAGAGCGTTGGTACCAGGGGATAAAGCTGCTATCCTTGAGGTGAAATTTGACTCCAAACTGACTATAAAGAACCACGTCGTAAATGCTGCAAACAAAGCAGAGGTTACAAGGTTCTGTACGAGCCATAAGTACGCTCACACCTTGAGTATGTTCAACTTTCTTTGACTGCCTGGCCCCCATCTTCTGCTACCTCTTGACAGAATAGAGAACAGAGCAAGATGGCTCATCTCTCGCATGGACACCATCCTGGACAGATCTGTCATTTCAGCAGAGCTTTCAACACCAGAGGTATGTAAATGGTCTTTCTACTATATACAAGGCCAATATTGTCAAAGTACCACACTTAGCTCCACTCCGAGGACAACGAGAAGTGAGCTTCCACACAACAAGAAGGACAGGAAGCAGCAACCACACTTTGATTGTACCATTCTCCAGAACATTATTTCATCTGAGATCATTTATTCCTGGGATGACTCGGTTCTGGAATATGTTCGAACAGCATACCTGGAGCATAGGAGTATACCTGGAGAGGGGTTTCTGGGGTCAACGCCCCTTCGGCCCGGTCTGAGAAGAGGTCTCGACATCAGCAAAATAAAGTCAGTTTAGCCAATGAAATCGTTGACCCACAGATGGCTACAGATTTATTATGTTCCATATTTGCATATTTGTTAACAATAAAAAGTCTTTAAAATGAGCTGATGTAGGTACCAACTCTTTGCTTGTAAATAAACTTAGGAACCCTAAACCTAACCTTGTAAAACTCTGTGTAAAAAAAAAAAGTGTTACGTATAAGCTAAACACGTATATTCTTATACCTACATTCATGATCTTTGTAGCTCTGTCATCTCTTCTCTTCTTTTTTCTTTCTTTCTTTCTCTCTCTCTCTCTCTCTCTCTCTCTCTCTCTCTCCTCTCTCTCTCTCTCTCTCTCTCTCTCTCTCTCTCTCTCTCTCTCTTCTCTTTCTCTCTCTCTCTCTCTCTCTCTCTCTCTCTCTCTCTCTCTCTCTCTCTCTCTCCAGCATGAACTTAAGGGGCCCTCATACAGGGCGCCGGTAAGGGCCAAATTAGCAGCTAGATTCAAGTTGCCGTGGCAGAGACTACAATAAGGATGCAGGGAGAGAGGGGTTTCCGTGGCTTCAATTAGCTCCTCGTGGCCTGTGGGTTCCATGGATCCCCGTGGCCAATATGACTTCCGTGAACCCTCCGCGGATTCCCCGTGTTTTATGTTCTTCTTGTGGCCTATATTACTTTCTCTAGTCCCTCTTACTCTACATGGACCCAGAAGTCTGCTATGCTCACATGATACTCCAAAATGACTTCCATGGCCCTTATTTCCTTCCATGGCCCTCCATTGTGTTACATACCCTCTATTGCTTTCCGTGGCCCCCCATTGCCTATCGTGTGGATTTCCTTCGTAGCCCCCGTGATCTTCCAGCAACTTGTATAGCGTGGTAGCCCCTCATTTAGCAAGTGTACCAATTAGCCTGCGGTTGTGGCCTGCCCTCTGGTCCTGCCCTTTGTCCACACCAGATGCGGTGAGAGGGGCAATGGCCTTGTTATCTCTTCGCTGCTTGTTAGCTGCATAGAAAACTCAGAACTGTAAAATAAGAGAGAGTGGCTTTACAGTAGAGTCGGTGGCGTGTGGAGAGATCCCATTGACGCCACCTACATCTCCACAGGCCATGTGCACACGTTAATGTACACACTGACAAACACACACACACACACACACACACACACACACACACACACACACACAGAAACACACATCCACATGGGCACAAGCATAAACAGGTCACAAGATCAGAATGATCTGTCTGTGAAAGTCCATACAGAGTCCATACACGGTTTTAAGAGTAGGTATGATAGGTTAGAAAAGCTAGATATTTAGATATACAAGTTACATAGCGTTATATCAGAGCTTTTATTCATTTTATCATAAAGAGGTTGTTAATATTAACATACTGCTGCCATCATTATAAATTTTCGTCTTTAAATATAATATTGGTAGATATTACCGACAACATGTTAAATAAAAGGAAACATATAGAACTAATGTGATATTTTATTGCGGTAAAGTTTTGCTCCCCAGGAGCTTCGTCATGTCAATATCAACATGAAAGGACCCAGAGAATATATATATAGAAGATAATGACGTGAGGTGAAAGAGCATAGCACTGTAGTAAGACTCCTGGCCATGTTGTAACAGCGAAAGTATATCTGAACGAAACCATAAAAGTAAATTTCACTGATTTTAAGTAATTTTTTTTTTTACATAACTGACAATTAAAAAAAATCCGTCGATCAATCTGTAAAAATTCAAGATTTTCCTGATGATGTTGAAAGGAATTTTCATGTAAGATGTATTGTTGTCGTTTTCATAAATTTGCTTATTTATGGTTAAATTGAAGATTTTCGGTTTGTATAAACTAACATAATCCACCTAACTTAAAACATCAATAATAGAGTATTAAAGTTTACAGGAAACTTTAATTTTTTTAATTAAAAATACTCCTTCAAGCATTAAAATCTTTTAGTTAAAATACTTAATAAAACTTTTAAGTAAGATGTTTATGGTTAAATTAGGTTAGGTTAGGTTACCTTATGTTAACTTAGATTAGATAAGAATGGGTTTGGTTAGGGTATGTTGGATAAAAATTTGGGTAATTTAGGCTGGGTAAGATTAAGTAAAGTTAGATTAAGTTACGTCAGGTTAGGTTAGGATAGGATAGATTAGGCTTGTGTAAGATACAGATAGATTAGGTTAAGTAACGCTTAGATTGGGTTAGGTTAGGATAGTCTAGGCTAGGTTAGGTAAGGTTAGTTGACGTTGAGGTTGATCGGTTAGGTTTGGGTAGATTAAGTTAGATTTGGTTTTCTTACGCTAAATTAAGTTAATCTAAATCATGTTAAGTTAGGTAACATTTTCAAGCGACCTAAATTAAACCCGTATTTTTTAACTACTTAAATTTCAGCGCATTATTTATATAGTGAAATTTCCGGGATTGATATATACTGGAAGTTAAATTACATAAGTTAAATTAAAGAGAGCTAAACTACCTACAGTGTAACCAACATAGATACTTAGAATATGTTTACATGAAGTAGTACACCGGATGAGACATTCGTCTCCAGGGTGGGGGAACCTCTACACGGATACTTTGAGCAGATTACGTTTCGCTCAAGAAGATCTCAATGAAATTATTAATTAATAAAGCTCTCCTTGAACGAAACGTTACACTGAAAAAGTTTTTACTGCTTTATGTATCTTTATATTAAGCAGCTGTCGGCATTCTTCCACCCCACCCAAGTGTTAATTAAGGAATCAGCGATGGTCATCTCATATGATAATTAACGTAGAAGAAATAAGGACAGAACAAATGAATGTGTTTGGTATAGTTTAAAGTCTTAAGAGGTGATTTTAGCAGGATGACCTCTTCTCCAGGTGTAGCTCCTTCGGGTGAAGGAACACGTAGAATTCTAATGATAATTACAAGGAGGGCATCTTGCATCTCATTCTCAGAGTTTCAAAGATATCACAACAAGAGAGAGGGAAAACAATACTACAAGGCAGGAGACGCTGCACTTGACTCTGACCCGTATTCCTTCACTGCAATAAGAGTCAGAATCAAGTGCAGAGGCGAATAAGCTGGGCCCCCGTAGTGGTTAATTAACAGGGCCAAAATTTCATGTTCGACTGGTCCGCAATAGAATCTGGTCTTTTGATGCTGGTGAGGTGGCTGACGGAGGACCAGTCGGTGCGGGAATGTGTTGCCTGGTGGCCACAACCACAGGGCACTACAGACTACAACACCTGGGCAGGGGTGGTTCAGGGGTGGGTAAGGGAGATATGAGAGGAAGATCGGGTTGAGTTTTTTTAATTAACATCATTTGGTGCAAGGATATCTTTTATCTATCTCTCTTGAAAGCTTCCAGCAGGTACTAGAGTTGTCTTACACAAGACCAGGATATTTTCTTACATGGTCATGACATTCCAGAAGTAGTAGAGTGTTCTAATACATTTTATCCTGGGTGCAACCAAGAACAGAAGTGTGCTGCTAACCTGTTCTATATGATAGTTAAACAGTGGAAACAGACGTTTATGATATTTCTTGTTCTGTCACCCAGGATGGGACTCACAAAGTAATGAAATCAGTTAGTGTAAACTGGGAGACGTAAGTAGGGCATTGAGGATATAGTCAAATATTCCATTAAGGCTTCATCAGCTACCGCAGTTTCAAAGGTCTCATTCCTGCATTCCTGGAGTTGCTGTCACTTGGGTATTTCCATTTCTTAGAAAAACTTATTCAGTGCACAGGAGAACTGGATTTTTTTTATGGATATATCTCTATCGTTGAAGAGTAGGAACAAGAGAAATTATATATAGGAAAAACAGGGAAGACAAGGGGACGGGAAGAGGAATTTGGATGCCATAATATATCTAACTTTAAATAGAGGAAAAAGAAGGGAGAGGGTGAAAAAGAAATTTGTGTAACATAATATATCAAACTATATAAATATATACATTATTAGATAAAAATTCAAAGCCATTATTTGCCTTAGAATATACAATGGCGCTAGATTCGTGATGTATTTTTAAAATTTATAATATAAAAATTTTAAATATCACATCAGCAGTGGGCTAATACTCAGTTCCATATGATGAAGTTCAGTTGCGGAAAAAAGTTCCTGGACAGTTTCTCTAGGGCAGAAATAATATTAGGCAACTCAGACGTAGTAAATGGAGGAGGAAACGCTATTTCTATTGATACACTGGCGTAGCTTATTAAATGATGATGATGACTGGTTGACAAAATTAATTGCCGATACTTTCTATACATCTATATAGAACCAAATTTATGAATGCATACATGGATTAGTTACCGTTCGGATATTATATCCACTATTACAAAAGCATAAAAGTTATTTGAAAATGTAACCGAATATATTGTAAGGGAAGTGTTACTATCATACATCAGACATATCTACTCAAGTGCAGCATAATTCTGATGTTAAGTAAATGGACACATATACAGCTAATGTGACACTATTGTGGCAACACCTCACTCTCCATGAGCTATGTCAAGCCGTTACAAACACTACAAGAACATAGTATCTGACCTCTAATCCTTAATGACTGACTGCTGTATGGCAGGTTGGCATGATAGACGAATATTCACTTTCAATTTGGGTTATGGCCTATCACCTGCATAACATGTAGTTTAAGACGTCAGTTCACCAGTACAGAACAATAATTTATGTTAACCTTCTAGAATCAGTTATTTGGACTATTGATTCTATTTCCTTGGAAAGCTTTAAAAATTGGTTAAACAAATATCTGAGTAAAAGCTGATGAATCTGAATAAGACTAATGTAATGTTATTATGTAATATTAAAAACTTTATCATCCATTAAATAAATATTAAATAAAAACATTCACTGTTCAGCATATACAGTGACAAACAGCACAGTATATGAGTACCTCTGGCTTCATGTGTGTGGCTGGGGTGGAGAGAAGAGTTACCACTCGCAACCACCACCAATAATAATAAACTGTTGAATTATAACTTTTGTAGACAACAGGCACATAAATGACTCCTACAGTAGGAGCCTTTCTTTTCCTTGTTTGCAGGACGAGGGTCCATGACTCATCGGACAGGGAAGGAGACATTTGACTGCTTTTAAAATAAATATTCAAGAACATTCAGTTACAGAATTTGTGATCCATGGTTCCCTCTTCATTCCTATAGAATTTACCAGTATGATATTAAATGTTCAATGGCTGTATCATGGCAGTTTGATAGTTCTGGGCAGCACCCATACCCTGCCCCTGGCCCAGCACCATACCCTGTCCCTCGTCCACACCATACCCTGCCCCTTGCCCAGCACCATACCCTGCCCTTCGCCCAGCACCATACCCTGTCCCTCGTCCACGCCATACCCTGTCCTTGGCCCAGTACCATACCCTGCCCCATGCCCAGCACCATACCCTGCCCCTCGCCCAGCACCATACCCTGCCCTTCGCCCAGCACCATACCCTGTACCTCACCCAGCACAATATCCTGCTCCTCGCCCTCATCATACCCTGCCCCTCGCCCAGCACCATACCCTGCCCCTCGTTCACACCATACTCTGCCCCTCGCCCACATACACACACACTGATATGACCCTAATGGTAGATTTCAACACTGTGTATGATTCTTACTGTGCCTGATGGTAAATAACGGGGAAAGACAGCTTTAATATCCACTGTTTAACTATCATACTGAATAAAGTAGCAGAACATTGCAGATATATCCAAGTTTGCTAACTTTAAACAAGAACTTAGACACACATTTACACATACACACACACACACACACACACACACACACACACACACACACACACAACACACACACACACACACACACACACACACACACACACACACACACACACACACACATGGGGACCTGGAACGTGGAGAGCTAAGATGAAGTAGGTGGTACTGGAAAACCTCATGTATCATTATGTCAGGGACACTACCAGAAAGAGAGGAGAGGATGAACCAGCAAGGCTGGACCTCATATTCACCTTGAGTAGTTCTAACACAGAGGACATCACATATGAAAGGCCCTCGGAGCTAGTGATCACGTGGTCCTGAACTTAGAATACATTGCAGAGTTAAAAGTGAAGAGTGAAGCAGCACGAGTAGAACGGGAGAAGCCAAACTACAAAAGAGGAGACTACACAGGGATGAGGAATTTCCCGTATGAGGTACAGTGGAAAAAAGAATTGGTGGGAGAAACAGAAAATGAATGATGGAACACGTGACTACAAAATGCAAGGCGGCAGAGGAGAGGTTTTTACCAAAGGGCAGCAGAAACAAGACAAAAAAATAGCCCATGGTTAAATTAGAGGTACAGAGAGCCAAAACTAAGTATGCTAGAGAATGGAAAAAAGTGTAGAACACAAAGGACCCAGGAAAATAAGAAGATTAGTCGAAAAGCTAGAAATGAATATGTATGGATAAGGAGAGAGGCCCAGCAGCAATACGAGAATGATATAGCATCGAAAGCCAAATATGAACCAAAGTTGTTGTACAGCCACACCAGGAGGAAAAAAAAACCCTAGGATCATGTAATCAGACTGAGAGAGGGATGGGGAAAGATCACAAGAAACGACAAAGAAGTACATGTATGTGAGGAGCTCAACACGAGATTCAAGGAAGGGTTTTCATTGAAGACAGAAAGGACTCCAGCAGCAACCGGGGTGGAAGGGTACACCAACAAGTGCTGGACACATTACATACAACAGAGGAGGAGGAGATGAAGACGCTGCTACGTGAGCTAGATACCTCAAAGGCGGTGGGACAGGACAACGTCTCCCCGTGGGACCTGAGAGAGGGAGTAGAGGCACTGTGTGTGCCACTAACAACAATCTTCAGCATATCAATTGAAACAGGTCAACTACCTGAGGTGTAGTAGGCGGTAAATGTAGTCCCAATCTTTAAGAAAGGAGACGGCATGTGGCATTAAACTGACATGCATGGTATGCAGAGCCATGGAGAAGTTTATCAGGAAACGAGTGTTGGAGCACCTAGAAAGGAATGAGTTTATAAACGATAACCAACACGATTTCAGGGAAGGGAAATTATGTGTCACAAACCTACTTCAGTTTTACAAGGAGACAGAAGTAAGACAAGAGAGAGAGGGGGGGGGGTAGACTGCATTTTCTTGGACTACAAGAAGGCCTTCGACACAGTTCTGCACAAGAGATTAGTGCAAACGCTAGAGGAGCAGGCAGGAATAACAGGAAAGGCATTGCAGTGGATCGAAGAATAACAGGAAAGAAACAACGAGTGATGGCCCATGATGAGGTGTCAGAGTGGGCGCCTATGACGAGCGGAGTTTCACAAGAGTCAGTCCTCGGGCCGTTACTGTTTCTGTTATATGTGAATGACATGACGGAAGGGATAGATTCAAAGGTGTCCCTGTTTGCAGACGATGTGAAGCTAATGTGAAGAATTCAATCGGATGAGGATCAGATGGCACTATAAAGGGATCTGGACAGGCTGTAATCCTGGTCAAAGAAATGGCTCCAGGAGTTTAACCTCACCACGTGCAAATTCATGAAGATTGGGGAAGGTCAGAGAAGAACGCAGACAAAGTACAGACTAGGGAGGGGGCAAAGACTGGAACCTCACTAAAGCAAAATGATCTTGGGGTGAATATAATACCGAGTACATCTCATGAGGCACACATCAACCAAATAACTGCTGCAGTATATGGGCGCCTGGCAAACTTAAGACTAATGTTTAGACACCTGAGTCATTAATGATTCAAGTTTCTGTACTCAGTGTATGTCATGCCCATAATGAAGTTTGCAACGCCAGAATGGAACCCACACCTGCTCAAGCACAACAACTAGTCCCGGAGCCATGGGGTATGTCCTACGAGGAGGGTCAAGGGAAATCAATCTGACGACATATAAAATACCGAGAGAAATTGACAGCGGTGATAGGAACAGGATGTTTCAGAGATGGGAACCAGCAACAAGGGAGCACAACTGGAAGCTGAAAACTCAGATGAGTCACAGGGATGTTAGAAAGCATTTCTTCAGTCAGAGATTTGTCAGGAAGTGGAACAATCTGGAGAGTGATGTAGTGGAGGCAGGATATATGCATAGGTTTTAGAAGAGACGGAGCAGGGAGAGAGTGGACCTAGCGGCGACCAGCGTTGAGGCGGGGACGGGAGCTATAGATTGACCCTTTCAACCACAATTAGGTGAGTATTATCCGGTGGGTACACACACACACACACACACACACACACACACACACACACACACACACACACACACACACACACACACACACACACACACACAAGCAGAAGCAGCAGAAGCCAGGATAAGGGCCCTGGAATATGAGGTAAATATGCTGAAGCTGCAGAAGCCAGGATAAGGGCCCTGGAATATGAGGTAAATATGCTGAAGTGAGTTACAGAGCTATTGCCCAGAGGAGACATAGCATCTGAAGCAGATACACCCTTATTGAACAAGGAGCCCAACGGAAAGGAAGGAGACAAAACTTATGCTGAGGCCCTATCAGTCCACAAAACAGGGTGGATGATTGAAGGGGAAGAGCTGCTGGAAGCAGGGATAGCAGTAAGTAAGGGGGAGGGTGAAGGTAGAGAAGGTGACAGGCCCCTTGCAGAGGCATGACCATGCCACCAAGAGTTAGAGGAAAAAATAAGGAAGACAATGGCCATGTACAAACGGGACCCAGAGACACAGAGGAAGAGGCAATGGGAGGAGGAGAGGGAGAAGTCAGTGTTTATCATGGGTTTCAGGAGAGCAAAGGGAAGACACACTTTGAAAAATGGCAGGAAAAAGAAAAAAACAGGAGATTGGAAACATCACCAAAGAAATAGGCGAGGAGGATATGACTCAGATAGTAAGTTCTCAGTGTATAAGGGGGTACTTGAAGGGGAGAAATCGGCCGGTCAAACTTATTTTTAAGACAGAAACGGTGCAGAACAGTATCCTGCAAGAGAAACCACGGCTGAAGGAATCATCAACATACAAGAGGGTGTTCCTAGATCACAAAAGAACAAGAACAGAACCACAGCAGGTGAGGGAGAGGACACAGGAGCTAGGAAGAGAGACAAGGACCTAGTCAGTGGAGGACAAGCAGAGCAGAGCAGACCAACAAGCAAAAGCACACACAGAACCACCCTCAGAACTCCACAGCCAAACACACCATTCCAATACAACCCACTCTTACAGGCCCCACCCTACAATATGCTGTAAAATCCCACAACACACTGCCAGGTCTCCCACCCCAATGACCCCCCAGAACACAGTGTTGGAGTGGAACTGAAGGTATGGTTCACCAGCGGTGATGGTACAACAAATAAGTGGGAGCAGTAGCATAAAAGAATAAAAGAGGCATCACCGGACATCATAGCTCTCACAGAAGCAAAGCTCACAGGAATGATAGCAGATGCCATCTTTTCAACAGGATATAAGATCCTGAGGAAAGAGAGAGGGAACAGGAGGGGTAGAAAAGTGGTACTGCTCATCAAAAACCAACTGGATTTTGATGAGCTGGAGAGAGGAGACAGAGTAGAAGCAAGAGACTACATAGTAGGACGCTTCAGTCTAACAGTGGTAACCATGGACCACGAATGCTAAAACTCAATGTTGTTGGATATTTATATCAAAAGCAGTCAAATGCATCCTCGCCCCATCATTTTGTGAACAAGGAAATGCAGGACTTCTACTGTAGGGATCATTCATGTATTTATAATTCTACAATTTAATATTATGGGTGGTGGTTGCTAGTTGTATCTCTTCTCTCCTACCCCCACCACACACCTGAAGCCAGAGGTCCTCATATACTGTGCTGTTTGTCAGTGTATATGCTGAACATGTAAGGTTTACTTTAATATTTATTTAAGAGATGATGTTATTTGTAATATTACATAAGAATATTACATAAGTCCATTGTGGAAAATTCAATTTACCTGGATGTAACTCATAAGATACATACCAGTAAATGGTAACAAAGATAATTATTCTTTATCAAGGCTACAGAGACAAGTAGGAATTTTAGGACACCTAGGTCGCAAAAAATGTCCTCCTTCGATACCTACGATAATCTATCTCTCCACAAGTCTCTCTGGACCTATATTAATTTCAAATGAAATATACATCACCAGGAATTCTGGTAAAAACATTAATATAAATATGTGGACTGTATATTAAATTTAAAATGTGAATACATATACATTGAAGGAGACTTTATAATAATAAGACTTACCAATTTGTCTGGAGATTATGGTGTGTCATACAAACCCCCCTGCCTAAATTTATGAAGAAAATACTGGCCAGAACTTCAACACAAAATAGACATGACTTAGCTGGGGTTCCGAAGCTGTTCTGTCCATCTGCTTAACTACAAATCCAACAATTTCGGCTCCTATTTGAGAGGTTTTAGGCCCAATATAACCCCTAGAGCGACGAAAATTTATGCACATTTCACCAACGTGCTTGTATTACATTCAAAACAATGGCGTCCCTTCCCCAGCTACGCTCACCCATCGCTGGTTCTTTATTTATTTACAAATTAATTTTTATTACCTACAATATAGGCCATCAATTTAGATATAAAATACACTGTATTTTTGGAGAATATACAGTATTTTCCATATCCATCAATTCTTACTCAGATATTTGTCTACCCAATTTTTAAAACTTTCCAAGAAAATATAATCAATAACCTTAATAACTGTTTCTTTAAGGTTAACATAAGTTATTGTCCTGTACTGGTGAACTGACATCTCAAACTACTTGTTTTGCAGGTGATAGGCCATAACCCAAATTGAAAGTGAAAAATCGTCTATCATGCCAACCTGCCATATAGTAGTCAATCATGCGGGATTAAAAGTCAAACATTGTATTCTTATTGTGTTTGTCACGGCTTGACATAGCTCCTGGAGAGTGAAACTTTGCCACAATAAAATATTACAATTGCATCTGTGTCCATTTAACTAACATCGGAATCTTGCTTCACCTAAGCAGACATGTCTGTTGTCTGATGTATGATAGTAACACTTCCCTTACACTTTCTTTGCAGTATAATCCGTCACCTTTACAAAGAATTTTTGTTTTTTTATAATATTGCGTATGATATCCGAATGGCAATTAATTCAAGTTTGTATTCATAAATCTACTTTTATATAGATAAACAGAAAGTACCGGCAATTAATTTTATCAATCTATAACCATCGTCATTACAACGTGCGCTAAATCATTCGCGAAAATAGTCTTTACTCCTCGGTTTTTCACGTCTAAGTTGCCTGATATTATTTCTACCCATGAGAGACTGTCCAGGAACTTTTTTCCCGCAGTTGTACAATGTAATGAGACATATTAGAGAGATTGCAAGTGGTACAAAAGAGATTATAAGTCATATTAAATAAATTTAAACTGGTCTATGCAATACATAGCAGAATCTAGCTATAAAATATTATACTAGTTGAAATTAGGTTAGGTGAGGTTACTGAGTTAGGTTTCGTCCAAAAATATTTTTTTATATCACTGTCAATGAAAAAAGTATATTTGTCAATCTGTAAGATTTTTTTAGGGGGTACTTGTACCTCCTCCCATGGGAGACTTAGGTCTCAGACACTCCCCAGATAGGGAGCCAAGGTCGGGTCACCACTACTTGGAAAAGAACCGGGCCGGGAGAATACCGGCGAATAATATATATATATATATATATATATATATAATATATATATATATATATATATATATATATATATATATATATATATATATATATATATATATATATATATATATATATATATATATATATATATATATATATATATATAGGGGTGCGTAAAGCAACGCATGTTGCTTTACCTGCTTTTCTGTCTTCGTGTTTGGCTTCCAGTGCATTAGTCAAGAAGATAGTGCCCGAACGCTTGAGAGACTTGGTAGGAGCTCAAGACCCCAGGTTTACTGAAGCAGCAATTCGGTGGGACACCCTTACAGACTCCTCCAGTAGACCAGCTCCTCCCAAACAGCACAAACAGTCCCACTGGGACAAACCGATCATGGAAAAAATCGCCAACACAATGCTCTCCAATGCTTCAGGAAAGAACAAAGCTCGTCTCCTGGCAGTGAAGGCACCACACTCAGGAGATTTCCTGTTAGCTGTTCCCAATTCCTCCCTGGGCACCCGTCTCGACCCACAGGCCATTCGGATTGGTGTTGCTCTTCGCCTAGCCGCCCCCATCCTCACCGAACATAGGTGTATTTGCGGCAGGGCGACAGCTGATCAATTCGGACTCCATGGTCTCGTGTGTCACACAGCAGAAGGGAAATATGCCAGACATGAGGAGATCAATGACATAATAAAGAGAAGCCTCGCCACAGCCCGTTGCCCAGCTCAACGGGAACCCCAAGTACAGAGGTCTGATGGAAGTCAAAAGCGTCCTGATGGAGCCACTATGCTACCCTGGAAGGATGGAAAGCAGATTGCCTGGGACTACACCTGTGCTGCCACATTGGCAGACACCTACTTGCCATACTCTGTAGTGGAAGGGGGTGGAGCTGCCAGCCACAGGGAGACCCAGAAGATCCGAAAATATGAAGACCTTACCCCTTGCTATAACTTCATTCCAATAGGGTCGGAGACCCTTGGAGCATGGGGCAAGTGTGCTCTAAAGTTCCTCAAAGAGCTGGGTGAAAAGCTCATCATAGAAACCAAGGACCACAGGGCGACCAGCTTCCTCTTTCAGAGACTCAGTGTTGCGATCCAGAGAGGAAATGCCTGCAGCATTCTGGGCACGCGGCCCACCGCAGGGAGCTGGACGAAGTATTCGAGATGTAGCTCTGAGTTACCTATGTTGTTTTACTTTGTATCATATTTTTGTGAATGTTTCGTCAATGTATTTTGTCTTTAAATAAAATATACATACATAATATAGGGGGTGGTAGGAGAAAATTCTCAAACAGCTTCAGGGAGAATCTTGAGTTTTCCCTGAAGCAAGTTTATTCTTTTCTCTGAGGATGAGGGTCCCCATGACAGTTCTAGAGGTGGTACCTCCCTATATTATATATATATATATATATATATATATATATATATATATATATATATATATATACATATATATATATATATATATATATATATATATATAATATATATATATATATATATATATATATAATATATATATATATATATATATATATATCCATGGGGAAGTGCAACAGAATTCTTCCTCCGTAAGCCATGCCGTGTCGTAAGAGGCGACTGAAATGCCGGGAGCAAGGGGCTAGTAACCCCTTCCCCTGTATATATCACTAAATTTAAAAGGAGAAACTTTCATTTTTCCTTTAGGACCACCCAACCTCAGTGGGATACGGCTGGTGCGTTGAAAGAAAGAAGATATATATATGTGTGTATAGATATACATATAATGATAGACAGTTGGTTATACATATATGCATGTATATACAATTCCAAGAAGGAAGAAATGCTAAGATATTTTAGGAAAAATTACAGAGAAAAGAAAGAACTGGTCTACAGAGACAGAGAAAACAGGCCATTAAATAGCTTCCTTAGTCTCTACTATTCAAATAGTTGGAGGACAAGAAATAGACAAGACTAGCTTAGACTAAATTCGTGTACAAGAACTACAGATGTTATTGCAATAACCAATACCAGGGTCAGTGAGAAGAATAGGGACATGCCTGCCGAATGCCACATACAGGGTTTGAATTATTCTACACAGGAAAGAGAGCAGAGTTGCGATGTATGTTAGGGAAATTTTCAACTGTTGTGCAGAAAAAAAAAAAGTTTAAAGGTAGAATTGAAAGACACAATATCTGTTTGACTGCATTTTCTGGCCGTGAAATGCCGTTCTTAGCCGTGATCTACAGATCCCCATAAATTGATAATGACCCACAAAATACTTTTATGGGACGCAATTGATAACGAATCAAGATACGGAAATGGGATTTTTATGGTAATTATTAACATTAGCCAAACTAATTTAGTCAATAAATAAATTAAATTGGATCGTGAGGAAATTCACTTAAGGAAATAAAATGCTTAACATAATTCTGAAAGATAAGGAATCTCTAATACAGTATATGATCTGGAAGACAATGAACACCCTGTAGAAAGCAATTAACAATCATATATTTTAATATCTTATTGACGTAACATAATAACGTTAACAATGTCAGGTTTTCTGATTTTCACACTTCATATTTCATGAAGCGAAGGAAATATTTTAATATAGTAGTCTGGAGAAACCTAACTGAGGATAATCGCAAGAAGCAGGACAGAGGAGATAGTTGCATAAGTGTCAATTTCCAAAGTGCTATACAAAAGACTAAAACAACTCTTGGGTATGCAAGAGAAGCATTTGTAGGTGAATCACAAAAGCAGAGAGTCAGCTAATTGAAGGATACATTTAACTGAAGACAGAGGCTAAGAAAGTGAAAACAAAAGTCAAAATGGATAATGAAATCAAACTGCAAAGTAACCAAAGGCAAACTAATTTCTGGTATATAAAGAATTATTAGGAAAAAGATACTCAACTTAAATGTAATTTAAGTTACCTTACAGTTAGTTACAAAGAAATATGCAGAATTTTGACATCTATTTCCTCACTGTTTTTACAGAGGATTTAAACGACATTCCAGAAATCAACTAAGTGGGTCTGAAAGAAAATATATTATGTAAGATCAAAGTCATTAGTGGCAGTTCTCGGACGAAAATAAAATTTAATAAAATTGCGCAAGTTAACAGGGACCATACTGTTTTAAAGGGTTCTGAAAGAATATAACGAGGAACTTAACAAACCATTATCTTGTCTCTATAATAAATTTCAACAAACTGGTATCACACCGACTAGGTGGAAAAAGACAAATGTGATCTCTATTTTCTTCTAACTGACCAATCCGCTTTTCCTTGTTAGGAGGTGGGTGTTGGAAAGTAACTTCCCTCACCCATCTTGTCAGGAGATAAGTGGAAGGGATACACATTCCTGTACCAGTATGGCATGCTAAGAGTAAGCTACAGTTTATTCAGCGTATGTTACACACCTATATAAGCATGCCCTCCCGAGCAATGAACCAACTGTTAAGAGTACAACAAGCGGGGCCCCCTGTTATGCTAACAGTCTCGTTAAACACAGCCAATTACATGGAAGCCCGCCAAAGGTGTGCAGCGATGTCTGGGACTCGTGGATCAAATATAGCAGACTTTCCTCAATTCTGGTCTCTCAGATTTCTCACTGTGTCTCTTGCTTGCCACCTTGTTATTCTGTACGTAGTATATATACATTGTACATATACTTGAATGCTGTTTTAGTGAAAGAATTTTATTTTTTTATTAACGCATCGGGCGTCTCCCACCAAGGTAGGGTGGCCCGAAAAAGAAAAATTTTCATCATCATTCACTGTCTTACACAAATAACCCGCACATAAGAGAAGCTTACGACGACGTTTCGGTCCGACTTGGACCATTGACAAAGTCACACATTGACTTTGTCAATGGTCCAAGTCGGACCGAAACGTCGTCGTAAGCTTCTCTCTTTTATGTGCGGGTTATTTGTGTATCGTTCCAGTCACGGTATTGTGCCTTTTTGTTATTCACTGTCTTGCCTGACTCATGCTTACGCTACAGTTATAAAACTGCAACATTAACACCCCTCCTTCAGAGTGCAGACACAGTAATTCCCATTTCGAGGACTCAAGTCTGTCCTGCCGGTTTCCCTGAATCCCTTTACAAATGCTACCTTGCTCACACTCCAACAGCACGTCAAGTCTTAAAAACCGTTTCTCTTCATTCACTTCTATCTAACACGCTCACGCATGCTTGCTGGAAGTCCAAGCCCCTCGCTTGTAAATATATAAGTATTTACTCAATGCTGACTTTTGCTCGTTACTCATTCCTACCTTGGTAAATCGTGCTACGAGCAGGTGTACACACCACAAGACGACACCTGTGTTCAAAGTATCCAGCCTTATCAGTCTGAGTGTGAGGGCAACATGTACATACACTCACCTTGTCTGGAAATATATGTGAGGGACTGAGCTCACTGCAAACACAACTTGGCAGGAGACACTTGTGTGCATCTAAATATTTGATTCTAATATATAATATGATAGGTTTCAACTAGGCTGAATTTTTAAAATACAACTGATCTGGTTAAGTATGAAACATTTGTTGTTGAGGCCAGTATAAGAAGAGCTTTTAAATGATGAACCAAGGAACATAAAGAAAAGAATTGCATCCAAGAGAAGCAACACCCAAAATGAAAATTTTGGAACACTGTGTAACCTATAACTCTCTTCAGGATATAAGGAACCCTATGACATTATTTCGTTTCACTGGCTTTCAGGGGGACTTATTTATAGATATACATGTATTTATATATATATCGTGCCGAATAGGTAAAACTTGCAATTTTGACTTAAATAGCAACGTTTTCTTGCCGAACAAGACAAGCAAAAATTTGTGTATGCAAAAATCATTCTGAACCTAACGAAAAAAACTTTTCATTGTCTTTGCTTATTACTAAATTATTGTAAGCCTATCTAAAATATATTTAGTTGGATTAGGCTAAATTAAATTGCTCTTGTTATAATAAGGTTAGGTAAGTTTTCTAAGGTACTTATGGTACAAAATTATTAATTTTTTACATTCATATAAATGAAAAAAAAAATATATCTGCTCAATGGCAATGGGTGTGGGTGTTTGTGGGAAACAATCAGGCTGCAGTATTAGGGTTGAAAACAGCAGATATTACCAGGATACCTCAGGGATATGTTTAAAAGACAATATTCAAAATAAAATTGCTAGAAAAAGCAAAGCAATTGATCAACAAAGAGAGAGAGATAGAAGAGGGCAACGAGTGACTAGCTCCCTTAAGGTTTACTATAAAAAAAACAGGAGTCTAAGAAATAAGAAAGATGAGCTAAGATTACTTGCAAGTGTAGGTAATACAGATATTATTGCTATAACAGAGATCTGGTTCAACCTAAAAGATAGAGAAAAGCCTTCTGAAAGCAACATACAGGGTTAAAAACTATTCCACACTAATAGGGTCAACAGGAAGGGTGGTGGAATGGCGATGTATGTCAGAGATAATTTAAATTGCTGTGTTAGACATGATATGATTAGAAACATCGGGCACAGAATCAGTTTGGCTACTGTTTCTCGAGGGGCATGAAAAATTAATTTTGGGTGTGATTTGTAGGCCCGAAACCTTGATAGGGAGTGCAGTAAGCTGTTATGGGACGAAATTCATAAGGCGTCTAGATATGAAAATGTTGTGTTAATGGGAGATTTTAACTTTAGACAAATTGATGGAACAATGTGACAGGAAATCTTGAGTCTAGTGACTTTCTTGATACGGTTCAAGATTACTTTTTAAAATAGTTTGTAACAGAACCAACTAGAGGAAACAATCTGTTTGACTTGGTTCTTGCCAACAAAGAATCACTAATTAATAATCTTAAGGTTAATGATGAGCTTGGGGAAAGTGATCAGGAATCACTTAGTTTTAATATATCATGGAATTACCCAGATAACTGCAATCAAATCTCTGTCCCAGACTTTCGCTTGGCCGATTTCATGGCACTGAGAAATTACCTTGGTGAGCTAAATTAGGATGACCTGACTATGGGTCAGGTAGGATGTGTTGGTTGCCAATATGACGTTTTTCAGAGCATAGTTCTAGCTGCCAAGACAACCTTTGTTCCGAGTAGGGAAATTAGATCTAACAAAAATAATCCCAAATAGATGAACAAAAGATTAAAACATCTCATTGGTCATAAGAGAGGCATGTATAGACGTATCAAAAGAGGGAATGGGCAGTTAATTAAATGGGAAGTTAATTAAATGGGCAGTTAATTAAATGGACAGTTAATTAAATGAGCAGTTAATTAAATGGGCAGTTAATTAATGGGCAGTTCAATTAAGGAGAGAAATAAAAAAAAGGAATAAGAAAAGCAATAAAGGAATTATGAGACTAAGGTCGCAAGGGATTCGAAGACTAACCCAAAAGGGTTGTTTCTGGTATACAAAAGGGAGATTAGGGGGAGGATAGGCCCACTTAAGAGTAACTCTGGTCAGATCACTGACAGTGAAAAGGAAATATGTGAAATTTTCAATGTTTCCTCTCAGTTTTTACCCAGGAAGATACTGGCGACATTCCAGAAATAATAAATTATGTAGAACAGAATGATAATAAACTATGCACGATTAGGGTAACTAGTGACATGGTCCTCAGACAAATATAGAAATTAAAACCTAACTAATCCCCAGGCCCTGATGAATTGTTTGCAAGAGTTTTATAGGACTGTAAAGAGGAACTTAGCAAACCTTTGGCTAATCTTTTCAAGATATCATTACAAACTGGCATTGTGCCTGATAATTGGAAAATGAATAAATTGATTAATGAATCTCAACACGGTTTTACAAATGGGAGTTCCTGTCTTACGAATTTACTAACTCTTTTCACAAAGGTGTCTGAGGAGGTAGATCATGGTAATTAATATGATATTGTGGTATATGGACTTCAGTAAGGCTTTCGATAGAATTCCACATCAGAGGCTATTGAGGAGACTTAAGGCAGACGGAATAGGAGAAATTTTTTCCTGGGTAGAGGTATTGTTGACAAATAGGCAGCAGAGAGTTTGCATAAATGGGGAGAATTCAGAATGGGGGCACGTCACAAGTGTTCTTCCGCAGGGGTTAGTGTTGGGCCCGTTGTTGTTCACAATTTACATAAATGGCATAGACGAAGCAATAAATAGCGACTTAAGCAAATTTATTGATGACACCAAAATAGGCTGTCCAGTTCATTCTAATGAGGACACTAGAGCACTCCAGGATGATTTGAATAGAGTCAATAGACTGATGCAATGGTCGGAGAAGTGGCAGATGCAGTTTAATATAGACAAATGCAAAGTTCTAAATGTTGGACAGATAAATAACCATGCCACATATAAACTAAATAATGTAGATCTTAATACTACTGATTGTGAAAAGGATTTAGGAGTTCTGGTTAGCAGTAATCTACAACCAAGACAACATTTCGTTAGTGTTGGCAATAAAGCTAACAGAATTCTTGGCTTCATATCTAGAAGTATAAATAATAGAAGCCCTCAGGTTGTTCTTCAACTCTATATCTCCTTGTTTAGGCCTCATATAGATTATGCAGCACAGTTCTGGTCACCGTATTACTGAAAGGATATAAATGCACTGGAAAACGTACAGAAGAGGATGACAAAGTTGACCCCATGTATCAGAAATCTTCCCTATGAGGATAGACTGAGGGCCCTGAATCTGCACTCCCTAGAAAGGCGTAGAATTAGGGGGGAAATGATTGAGGAGTATAAATGGAAAACAGGAATAAATAAAGGGTATGTAAGTAGTGTGTTGAAAATATCCAGCCAAGACAGGACTCGCAGCAATGGTTTCAAGTTGGAAAAATTCAGATTCAGGAAGGATATAGGGAAGTACTAGTTTGGTAATAGAGCTGTGGATGAGTGGCACAAAGTCCCGAGTACCGTCATAGAAGCAAAAACGTTGTGTAGTTTAAAAAATAGGCTAGATAAATACATGTGTGGGTGTGGGTGGGCGAGAGTTGGACCTGATTAGCTTGTGCTACTAGGTCGGTTGCCGTGCTCCTTCCTTAAGTGGAAGTGACCTGACTAGGTGGGTCATTGGTCTAAGCCAGGGGGTGACAAACCTGCTTCGAATGGGTCAGTAGGCCTGCTGCTGTGTTCCTTCTTTCTTATTCTCTTGTGTGAAAATTTGTGTACGCAATAATTTCGCCAAAATCATTCTGAACCTAACGAAAAAAATATATTTGATTGTGTTTGTTTAGTGCTAAATTATTGTAAACGTATTTAAGATATATTTAGTTGGGTTAGGCTAAAATAAATTACTCTTGTTATAATAAGGTTAGGTAAGTTTTCTAAGATTCTTTTGGTGCAAAATAAAATTTTTTTACATTAACATTAATGAAAAAAATATATCTTTAAACGTATAAGAGAAAATTTCAGAAAGGACTTAATTTTAAATGAGTTCTTGCTAAATTTACCAGTTTACATATTCGGCACGACATATATATATATATATATATATATATATATTTTATATATATATATATAATATATATATATTTTATATAAATATAAAATATATATATATATATAATATATATTCAATAACTGCGAACAAGAGATACATGCTGCAAAAGAATCATAGGGGGAGTTGAATGATAGCTCTAGGTCTTTCGTGTTGCAATCAACACATCATCAGAGCTTGCAACTTTGCAGAAATGAGAAGGAAGTCCAGCTAGATGTGTTCAAGGGAACGACTCTAGCTAGAATGAGATGGCATCAAGCATACCAGTGCCAAGTGCCAGAAAGATGAAAGCAAGATATTACAACCTCTTGAAGGGGAGCTCCTTGGCGTGGTGAAAAGGCTTTTGGTTTGAAGAATTGGACCCTTCGGTCTTCTTCGTCTCACAGAGCCTAATTACCCACCAATCCCCCCTTTTCCTACCCCATCCTCCTTACCCTTCTCTGTCTTTTCCCCATTATCTCCTCCTTTCCTGCTTTTGAACTTTTGGGTCTTCCCTCTGAAATTGTAGCTCCTAGATTGAGGAAAGGGTGTCAGTAATAATTCCATTCATGATATCCTTCAGATGACCGGTGGATCTCTGGAGGCTGCCTATTGGTTACAAGAGGTGCTGGCCGGTGGAGGTATGCCTTGTGGTGGATTTCTGGTCACTCTCTTTTTGTTTGCCGATGTCGCTCAGTATATGTGAGGTGGTATTCTGGATTGCTGGTTTACTGCATGAAGTGTAGGGAATGACACGGATTCCATGTAGCATCTGCTGGCTGCACTGTGAGCCTTCTTGGGCACGGTGGGGGTATATGCAATCCCTTTCATTCCTCCAGTGAGATATCGCTCCGTATTCCCCCATCCCCTCTCTTTTTTCTCCCCCTTTTTTTTAAATAAACGAAAAAGGGAAAACTTATCAGCAGACCCATAATCATGACTTGCCTCGTCCTGAGCCCTTTCCTGCAGCAACCCTTAATGACCCTGGCACACCTTTTCTCCATTCTTCAGATCTCTCTTCCAATCCAGTACCTTCTCCGGGAAACGTCCCGTTACCCTCTGGTACCGCGGTTTCGGTTTCGACTGATCCTTCACACACTTCTAACTACCGTGCAGCTTTGATTATGATTCCGGCTTCTCCACATGCATTGCGTCAATTTTCGGTCTTACACACGGCTCTGGGCAGTCCGCCTTTAACCTTCATCCAAATGATCTCGACCTGTCACTGATGACCTTATCTCAGTTTCCTCTCAAAGTCTTTCTTGGACAAAATTCTTTACGTTCCATCCAACTTCTACTATCTATCTTTCCAACCACAACATTAGCAAGGTGGCACACGTGTTGTCACAGTACAAAATCTAACCTTCAACTTGTCGGTGTTTTATAACATGTTCAACAACAGTACAAAATGCAGAGCCGGCCCATAATCTTTCACTTCTTGAGGGTGTTGACAACACACCAGTTACGGTTTGCCGTGAGTCTATTGTTCTTTCACATACGATCGTACAGAGTGACTTTCTCTCGTGTAAAGAAGACATTCTGGAGCAACTCGAGCTCCAGAATCTCCTGATCATCAAAGTTGACACTTACATACTCCCTGTCCTCGGGCGGAGGCGCTATCCTTGCGATATAGCGAGGCTAACTGTTGACAGCCATAAGCTGTCACCATCTGTTTACATAGCAGGACAATGCCTACAAGTGTAGGAGGTGATCCCTACACCACAACAATGTAGAAAATGCTGGCGCTTCGGCCACCTAGCAACATATTGCAGGTTAGTGGCAGAATGCTCTATCTGTCTTGCAACTGACCATAACGGTCCATCCGGCAGTCACCCTCCCTCTTACCTAAACTACAAAGAGGCACAACCTGCCTATTCTGGCCGTTGCCCAATTTTCTTAAGTGAAAGTGAGATTCGTTCTCTTAAACAGAAACAGGGCTTCTCTTATGCAACAGCAGTTTCCCATCTTCGCCTCCAAGGGAGACTCCCACGGCTCTCTGATTCCAGGGTCGCTAGACGGTCCCAGACCTCGGTGGTGCCTGCTTCCACAATTGCCTCTGGGTCCCTGTCAGTCAGTAAACTGTGTGCCCATCCTTTTGTGGTCCTGGGCTCTAAGGTTCAATTCAGCATCTCTTCCTGTCCCTACTTCTTCACCTTCCCACTCACATGTTTCAATGTCTACTTGCCCCCTCCAATCTAAATTGACGCCATATATCCCCTCTTCTCTAAAGTCTACATTTTCATTTATGTCTAAATCTCCTTCAACCCCCAAACTATATGACATTCCCAAATGTGCTTCTCTCCCTAACTCTGGAACTAGACCTTTCCCTAGAGATGCATCTGATTCCCCAATATATAGCATGTCCCTCCGGGAGTTTCTGCTTGTCAAGACACCTCTACCCCTTCTTTGGTGTCTTCTATTGTCTCTCCACGTTTTACCCAAACTACATCTTTTTCCACTGCCAAGCTCTCTCCGACTTCTCTCTCATCTGAAATTATTGAAGCTATCTCCGCGTTTATCGAGGAGACATCACCTATGATGGACACTGGTCCACCCTCCCGACACTTAGACAAAGTATCCTATCCATGAACTTAACCTGACTCTTCCCAATTAAGACAATGTTCTTACCTAAACTGGCTGCATGCTTCATGACGGTCTTTGTAAGGATGGTTTTCAATGAGATGTCTTCACTGGCATGCTTTGTTGTTTTGTTAACACCTTCTGCGCCATTCTTCATACCGCCTTCCTTCACGTCATCCCAGTACTTCACTCCTTACTAGTTTCCCATTACCTCCACATGTTGACTTTACTAACCCTTCTGGTCTGTGGACACCTACGAAATGTTACTGTTATGTTCTCTTTGCCGGTCATGGATCATTTTACAGTGGAATATTCGATTCCTCAGGGGTAATTGGGGAAAGCGTCAGGTGTTGCTCTCCCAGTTTTCCACTATTTGTATATGTTTGCAAAATTGCATTCCACTGTTTTCCATCCCATCTCAGGCTATATCTTATTACATTCATCTAATCCTTGACTCTATAAGACTTTTAATGAAAGTGCACTTCTCGTGCACCATGGTATACCACATTCTCGGATCCTTGTCCATACTTTGCTGCATTACACTGCAGCCCACATCTGCGCGAACAAGTGATATACGGTCTGCTCTTTCTCCTTCTAGGCCATTATCTATTCCTGATGTTGCATCTCTGATTTCTTCCCTACCTTCTCCTCTCCTCTTATTAGGAGATTTTAATGTTCTTCATTTTCTCTGGGAAGGGTCTTACTGTGACTCCGGGTGATTAATTAGAGGTTCTTCTTAATTCTCTTCCCCCCCATGTTTTAAATACAGGTACTCCCACTCATTTCAACCCTCAAATTCAAACTCTCTCAGTTTGCTCCTCCTCAACTCTACTCGACTTTATCCGGTAAGTGTTCCCTGATTTACATGACAGCGATCATTTTCCTATCTTACTTCTCGTACGTATTCTCGACCTCCTCGTAGCCCACGTTGGCAGTTTGAAAGGTGAACTGGGCCATTTGCTCGCGTTAAACTGTTGTTAATGAAGAACCTACTCCTTTGTACTCAATTGCTGAGCTATCAAAAGTATTTTTTAACTGCAGTTTTAACTGCAGTCTCGAATACAGTTCTTCAAACCTCAGGTAGGCACCCGCAAAAGTAAGTGCCTTGATGGTCTTCTACTTGTGCTTGTGCGGTGCGTTTGAAGCGTGCTGCTGGGGCCGATATCGTTATAATATCATTATAATAGGACTCCTTAATTTTAAGCCAGTGAGGGCGGTTACCCAACGTGTCATCCGAGAAGCTAGATACATTTGTTGGCAGGATTATGTTTCTACCGCCACTTCGACTTCCTCTAAGAGTGCAGTTTGGAAAAAAAGTACGGAAATTGAGTGGCAAATACTCTCCAGACCCGGTTCCGGTTCTTAAGGTTGCTGGTGTCAGAACAGCATGCCCCCTGGAAGTTGCCACAGAAATTGGAAATCATTTTGTCTGTATCTCTCAGGGGCTCCATCTTTGCCCCTCCTCTCAAGTTTGGGAGACCTGGAGGAAAAAGAAGAGTCTTATAATGTGCCACTTTCCGCTTACCGATGGTCGGCAGCTGGACCTCATGGCATTCATATTCGTATGCTTCCGCATTTGCATCGTCAGCCCTCGCAGTCATCTTATGTCTTTTTAATCTTACTTGGTCGCAAGGGATTCTTCCCCAGCTGTGGAAAACTGCCTTTGTTCTGTATTTTCGGGTTCGAGGTTCTTCGGGCCATGTTCCTTACACTATCGTCCCACTGCTCTTACCAGTGCAGTTTGCAAGTTGATGGAACGTCTAGTAAATAGACGTTTGGTATGGTATTAGAGACATACATTATTCTCTGCAATAGTCAATTTGGCTTTCGTAAGGGCCGCTCCACTATTGACCCCTTACTCTGCTTTGATACCTATGTTCGTAATGCCTTTGCTAGTAACCACTCAGTTATTGCAATCTTTTTTAATCTTGAAAAGGCATGACACTACTTGGAGATATAACATCTTGGCCCAAGCTCATTCCTTAGACCTCCGAGGTAACCTACTACTTTTGCTTAAAAACTTCTTATCCGAGAGACATTTCCGTGTTCGAGTTAATAATTTGCTTTCCCCGAACTTTGTCCAAGCGGAAGGTGTCCCGCAGGATTGTGTCTTTAGTACCACTCTTTTTCTACTTGCTGTAAATGATCTGGCCTTTGTTCTCCCATCTAATATTTGGTCATCACTTCATGTCCATGACTTTGCTATTGCATGTGCAGGCACTGACTCTCCCCTAGTAGCAGCCTCAGATCAGTATAATGTCAATTGTGTTTCCAGTAGGGCCACTACGCATGGGTTTAAATTTTCTGTGCTAAAACGCACCAAATTACTTTCACCAGACGTTCTGTTGTCTCTGATACTCCATTTTACCTGTATGGCTCCCGTATCCCTCCCCTTGGGAGGTTCTGACAGGTCGTGTCTCTTCTTCCCCACTGCCGTGAGCGAAAGCTCAAATACCTGTAGTGGTTTCTCTCTCCTTTTTCTTAATCACTTCCGGTCTCATTCTCAGGCTGTTGCAGTTTACACTGACAGTTCTAAATGACGTTGTCGGGTTAGTATCAGTGTTCCCTGACAGTGTTGTACAAGGTCATATATTAGACTCAGCATCTTCACAGTTGAACTACATGCAGTTCTCATAGCGATTATCCGTATTGTATCCAGGCCTACCTCATCATTTGTGGTAGTCTCGGACACCTTTAGTGCTTTGCAAGCTATCAAAATATTTAATTCGCCTCATCCCCTAGTTCTGTGTATACAACTTTAGCTGAGCCGCATTTCTAGCAGCTCTGGTTACCTGGGTATGTTGATGTTCAGGGCAACGAGCCAGCAGACTGCTACGCTGTCAGTGGTACAGGACCTCCCAGTTTTATATAGATATATGACACTCAGATTATTTTGCTGCAGTTTCTAGCCACCTTCACAACCGTTGGCAACAACGTTAGTCTGAATTTATTCATAGCAAGTTACACTCTATCAAACAGAGTTTACATCCTGGTCTTCTTATCATCGATATCGCGGTTGGGAGACTACACTTTCCCGTCTTCGCATCGGGCACACACATCTCACTAATGGGTATCTCATAGAGAGGCGCCCAGTTCCACTCTGTGCGAATTGTCAGGTTTCAATTTCAGTTTGCCATATTCTGTTGGACTGTCCAGTATATCGGCGAGCACGCAGAATTTACCTTCGACGTCATCACCGCTCTAACACCCTTACTTTATCTTCCCTCGTCACTGACGGCCCCACCTTTGACACAGACTCCCTCTTTGATCTTCTGACAGCAACAGATTCAACCTCGAAAACTTTATTATTGAAGACACTGTACACAAACTGAAGCGGCATTATTACCTGAACTCATTGGATTGTCATACATGCTGCTCTCACTGACGAATTATCAACTGAAGCTGGAGTCCTTCCTGACCTAGTTACTTTTAGGTTCAAATCCCACTGTGGACTGAGAGATAATTTTGTAAAAAAATTCTCCTGTCTGCAAATTGTTAAGCATTTCAAATCTTTTTCATAGTTCACTGCATGTAGCAGAATTTGATGAAATGTGTTTGTACAAGCCTCGTGCTCCGAGGCCTGGGGGGGAGTGAACTTCTAGCTTCGACTAGGCACCCATACTTATCGGAAGTCTGGCTGTGTAGTAAAGTACTGCGTACTCTGATGCAGGTTCGAATACTGCTGTGTACTAAGAGATTATATATATGTTGTATCGAATAGGTAAAATTTCCGATTTTGGCTTAAATAGCAACGCTCTTCTTGCCAGATAAGGCAAGCGAAAATTTGTGTATGGAATAATTTCGCAAAAATTATTTTGAACCTAAACAAATATATATTATATTATACATATATATATATATATATATATATATATATATATAAATATATATATATATATATATATATATAATATATATATATATATATGTATACATATATATATATATATATATATATATATATATATATTTCAAGTATGTTTTATTTAAAGATAAAATACATTGGCCAGACATTCACAAAAATACAACAGAAAGTAAAACAACATAGGTAACTCAGAGCTACATCTCGAATACTTCGTCCAGCTCCCCTGCGGTGGGCCGCGTGCCCAGAATGCTGCAGGCATTTCCTCTCTGGATCGCAACACTGAGTCTCTGAAAGAGGAAGCTGGTCGCCCTGTGGTCCTTGGTTTCTATGATGAGCTTTTCACCCAGCTCTTTGAGGAACTTTAGAGCACACTTGCCCCATGCTCCAAGGGTCTCCGACCCTATTGGAATGAAGTTATAGCAAGGGGGAAGGTCTTCATATTTGCGGATCTTCTGGTTCTCCCTGTGGCTGGCAGCTCCACCCCCTTCCACTACGGAGTATGGCAAGTAGGTGTCTGCCAATGTGGCGGCACAGGTGTAGTCCCAGGCAATCTGCTTTCCATCATTCCAGGGTAGCATAGTGGCTCCATCAGGACGCTTCTGACTTCCGTCAGACCTCTGTACTTGGGGTTCCCGTTGAGCTGGGCAACGGGCTGTGGCGGGCTTCTCTTTATGATGTCATTGATCTCCTCATGTCTGGTATACTTCCCTTCTTCTGTGTGACACACGAGACCATGAAGTCCGAATTGATCAGCTGTCGCCCTGCCGCAAATACACCTATGTTCGGTGAGGATGGGGGCGCCTAGGCGAAGAGCAACACCAATCCGAATGGCTTGTGGGTCGAGACGGGTGCCCAAGGAAGAATTGGGAACAGCTAACAGAAAATCTCGTGTGTGTGGTGCCTTCACTGCCAGGAGACGAGCTTTGTCCTTTCCTGAAACATTGGAGAGCATTGTGTTGGCGATTTTTTCCATGATTGGTTTGTCCCAGTGGGACTGTTTGTGCTCTTTGGGAGGAGCTGGTCTACTGGAGGAGTCTGTAAGGGTGTCCCACCGAATCGCTGCTTCAGTAAACCTGGGGTCTTGAGCTCCTACCACGTCTCTCAAGCGTTTGGGAACTATCTTCTTGACTAATGCACTGGAAGCCAAACACGAAGACAGAAAAGCAGGTAAAGCAACATGCGTTGCTTTGCGCACCCCTATACCTCCCAGTCGCACTGGGAGGGTTGCCTGATCCCATTGCTCATCCTCTAGTTACAGGTTCAGTGCCTTCTTAAAAGTTGATCTCAGGTGTGCGTCATATTCATCAAGTGTTGAGTTGTTAAAAGAGGGTGCACACCTCAAGAAGTAAGTGAGTCTTGGCATAGTAAGACACCTTGTGAGGAGATACAGAGCATCATGGGCATCAAGATCGCTTATTCTCTCCTCCATTCTCATCAGGTCATTCAATTTGTCCCTGAGGACAGTGTCGATGGCCTGGTGACCCAGCTGTGCTCCCAAGAGGGTACTGTTGGACGGAGTCGTAGTTGAGACTTCCGGGAGGATTCTTTGCACAGCATTGATTATTTCCTGGTTCGCTGTGATGATTTCACGTTTGGAGGGATTGAGGATGAGTCCCAAGTCTTCTCCCTGTGTTTTCACCAGTTGTAGTTCCCCCACCAGGGACTCTTCAGTACCTGCCAGAGTGCCATCATCCAGGTACCAGATATTGAGCTCACTGCATAGGCTGGAAGTTAGTTCTCTTACTGCCAAGCAGAAGAGAAGTGGAGCGAGTGGGTCACCCTGCTGAACACCCTCTGATGATTGAATTTCATGTTCTCCAAACAAAAGAATTGAGAGTTTGCTGTAGCCGGCTGAAATGAAGGGAAAAAGACTGGGGAACCGATCTCGAACAGCTGGCAAAACAGCATCTCTCTTCACCACATTAAAGGCATTTCTAAAATCAAGTTTGACTATGGCCTTGTCTTCTGGTAGGTCCCTGATGTAGGCCCTTGCGGCATGAGCTGCGGCTTCACTGCCTTGAGAGACCCCAAAGCCCAGTTGGTGTGGCTGGAGTAAAGTGGCAGCTTCTAGGCGAATGTTTCTCACTGCTGCTTTGGCAACGAGACGGCGAAGAGTGTTTCCAACTGCATTGGATCTGATTCCCCCATCCCTCTTCTTCAAAGCACACAGTGAGGCTCCAAAAAAGAAAGATTTAATTTCTTCTGGGATTCGCCCAGCCAGGCAATTGTTGACGAAAGTTGTTAACTCGGTGAGAAGAATTGATGCAGATGCACCGATTACTGGATTTACCATCTCTTTGAGGTGCTGAGGTCGAATTCCAGTGTAACCTCCTGCAGATCCTGCTGGAAATGACACAATCGCCTTATAGACTTCCGATTCTGGCAAAATTAATTGTTCAGCGATGGGGTCTTCCTCAGGGTTGTCGTTGATGGCTATGGTGTCCCTGGTTGGATGCTTGTCTCTTAGTGCTTGGGCCGTGGTCTCATCCTTTGGGGCTACAGTGTCGTCACTTGTAATTATTCTTATTGCTCCCACCTTCTTCGAGTTTTTTGCTAACCTGTGCGCAAATTTTCTCGTTTTCAGTGGGACTTTTCTTGGGTCTACCTCTTTGATTCCTGCGAGGATGGGGCAGAGGGACACAATTATCCGTTCTTGGGTAGTTGCGCACTGTCTTGATAACTGACGTGGTTAGCAGTTTGCCTCGTCTTTCAGACAGACATTGCCGAACAAGAGTAGGTTGCGCCATGCTTGGATGGTGCCTCGGGCTTCTAAGTTGGTGGAACCTCCATTCACCCGCTTAAGAAGGTCTGTGAATTTCCCTGCTGCATATGGGCGAGCCGCTTTAGGGATGTGGGATAGTGTTCTGCTAGCAGTGGATTTGAATGCCAACAGAAGGTTATCGCAAGTGACGAGGTTGCCATTGGAATTGTCATCTGCCTGTGGAGGCTGTGGGCTGCTCTCTGCTGGGGGCATATGTGATCCCGCACATCCATTGTGTGCACGAATGCGGCCATCCCTGTTGCGTGCTCGAAACTCTCCACACACCTGACATGTGCCTCTTCTTTCATTGTTGGGTGCATTGTTTCCCTGGCTTTGTGGTTGGCTAGCTTCATCATCTGCCATATCTCAAACTGTGTGGTAAGCCCAGGCTGAAGGGAAAATGGCGCATGGCACATACCACATGTGGTTCATGGTGGTGGTGGTGGGGGAAGTAGAGGGGTCTCCTTTCCTTGTGGTGGGCGGTGGAAGACGTGTGATGAGGAGGAGTGGAAGACGTGTGATGAGGCGGAGTAGGGCACTCACTACCTCCCAGGGCAAGTCACTATACACCACGATGCTCTGTGCACATGTTACTATATTCAATTCAATTCAATTCAAGTTTATTCTCTATAAGGGTTACAATGTGGGGTTTACAGATTTTGAGTATTGTGTAGTTTATATGTTATAAAATGCTAATTACAGAGCGGGCCACTATGACACCTAGCCTGGCTAGGCATTTCGAGCAGACTTAGATTAATTCTTAACATTAAATCCTTGCAGATTATGGCATTAAGGCTAAGTGACTATATCATAATTTGTGAGTTTAGCAATGTGAATGCTTTTGTTTTGGCACAATACAAAGTATCTATATTGGAGTATCACAGGCAAACTTATGACTATTTAGGATTTATTATTTTAAGATTAAGATTAGTATTTCTGGGTTTATAGTCAGTGGGTGAGTGAGTGTAATTGTGAACCACCAGGTGGTTATCATATAGTTAGTTGTCGGGGTGTATCAGGGAGATAAGATGTTTTCTAACTGTAGTTTTGAAAGTGATGAATGTGTCTGCAGTTCTAGAGTTTTCAGGTAGGGTGTTCCAGATTTTAGGTCCTTTGAAATACATTTAATTTTTGTAAAGGTTTAGTCGAACACGGGGAATGTCATAGAGATGTTTGTGTCTGGTGTTATGCCTGTGAATCCTGTCACAACTATCAAGAAAGCATTTTAGGTCAAGGTTAATATTGGAATTTAAGGTCCTGTAGATATAGATTGCACAGTAGTAAGTGTGGATGAACAGGGAGTAAGTTTAGATCTATGAAGAGTGGGGGGGGGGTGTTGCCAGGGATGGGATTTAGTGATTATTCTTGCTGTGGCTTTTTGTTGGGTTATTATTGGCTTTAGGTGTGTTGCTGCAGTTGAACCCTAAGCACAGATAGCATAGGTGAGGTATGGATATTTAAGTGAATGGTATTGTGTGAGAAGTGCAGTTTGCGGCACGTAGTATCATATCTTGGAAAGGATCCCCACCGTTTTGGATACTTTTTTTTTATGTGTTGGATATGGGTGCTGAAATTTAGGTTGTTGTCGAGGTATAGGTGATGTTATAAATGAATATAGTCTTCTGTGCAAGAATTTATCGAAGATTTTGGATATCAATGGTAAGTTTGATATTGGCCTATAGTTGTTTAAGTCTGTAGGGTCACCACCTTTATGTATTGGTGTAACCCTTGCTGTCTTGAGTAGTGTCGGGAAAGTGTTAGTTTCTAGTGACTTGTTAAAAAGTAATGCAACAGCATGTGAAAGGACATGGGTCGCTCGCTTGTACAATAATGGTGGGACGTGAGGCAGATTCCCCGAGTTATTTTTAAGTGACTTTATGATCTTGGTGACTTCCATGGGCTCAGTTGGTACAAGATAGAAGGAATTTGGGAAATTCCCATCTAGGTAGTCCCCAGCACGGGCATTGGTACGTGGGATTTTACTGGCAAGATTAGATCCTATGCTTGAGAAGAAATCGTTTATCTTGTTAGCTGTATCAGTGGGATGCAGTGGTGTTTCATGAGGTTTAGTTAGAACAATATTCTTGGTTTTTTTCAGTCTGTGGGTCCCCAGAATCTGGGAAAGTGTTTTCCAGGTCTTTTTTATATCTCCTCTTGTGTCAGTGAATCTGCTGGAGTAGTACAGTTGTTTGGCTTTCTTTATTAATTTGGTGAGAACTGTTGAATATTGTTGAAGAATATCTTTGTGCATTAAGCCCTGTCTATATTGCTTTTCATATTGGTGTTTCTTATCAATGGATTTCAGAATGCTGCTGGTTAGCCATGGGCAACCAAGCCGTTTATTCGTGATCTGTTTCGTTTTTATAGGACAATGTTTGTTGTATAGTCTAAGTATTTTGTTAAGAAAAATGTCTGTCCTATCATCAATACCATTGGCATTGGAGAATTCTGTAGGCCAGTCAACAGTCTCTGGGTCTGCTGTGAAATTCCATATTGAAGCCTCGTCATGGAGTCTAAATGAAACTTTGTTGTATTCGAGTGGTGGCTTACTAATGTTTGTTAAGAGGAAGGTTGGGTAGTGGTCAGTAGTGCTATCTGTGATTATCCCTGATTTAAGGGGGGCTAGTATATTGGTCCATATGTGGTCTATTATGGTTGCACTTGTCTCAGTCAGATTGGTTGGCTTAGTTATTGTTGGTATGAGGAGTGTGTTGTTCATATTGTTGATGAAACTATACACCACTATGCTCTGTGCACAGCCCCCACTATCAACGACGCACCGCTACACACTACACATGCTGTGCGCATACATTGCACACATACTATGCACTGTACACTTTAGACTATATACACTATACACACGGTGAACAAGCACTCCATTGTTGTAACACGAGCACACGGTGTATGCGCTCCTGTTTGGGGAAGGGGAGGGGGGGACAGTTTTACCCCTCAACCTCCGCCTCCTCCTCCTCCATGAGGCCCCCCCCTCACCGACCTCTCCTACCCAAAGGTGACCGTTATGTTCCCTCACTGAATTCACATACACAGCACTTTTCTTGATTCTGAAGGAAGAGACGAAATGCGGAGTCTTCTGACCCTTTCCAACACGAGCAGCAGATATTCACACACCAGCCTCTTGATGATAATCCTGGTAGGTGTTCTTGATTGGACGATATTGTGCCAAAATCACAGAGCAGGATGCCAACAGCCTCTCTCTGGCAGAGGTGCCACATATAATCCTGCCATATAATATATATATATATATATATATATATATATATATATATATATATTATATATATATATATATAATATATATATATATATATATGTCGTGCCGAATATGTAAAGCTGGTCATTTAGCAAGAACTCATTTAAAATTAAGTCCTTTCTAAAATTTTCTCTTATACGTTTAAAGATATATTTTTTCATTAATGTTAATGTAAAAATTTATAATTTTGCACCAAAAGGAACTTAGAAAACTTACCTAACCTTATTATAACAAGAACAATTTATTTTAGCCTAACCCAA